>PKMM01019481.1:99333-300584 GCA_002933915.1 Eutrema heterophyllum
TATATATATATATATTAATAAAATTATATATAAAAGCAGATCCGCATATCCTATCCTAGTATTAAAATTTAATTATCCGAATCCGAAAATTCTAGATATCCTATTTTTCGGATCGAATCGGACCAGATCTCGGATTCCGGATATTTTGTCCAGCCCTAGTTTACATGGCCACATAAGTAGAGACTAAACAACGCGTTAAGAAAAAGTAGAAAGACAAAAACAAAGACAAACATTCAGTATAAATTATATTTTTTTATTCAACAAAAATTATGGTGAATATTTCATTCCCTAAAAGAGAAAACTCATCAGTGGCACATATGTTTCTACAAAGACGCTAAACATACGAAGGAGAGCCTAGAGTCGTAGATTATTAAAAAAAGACACAGTGATTACACGCACAGATTTTTTTAAGATGCTGACCCAAAGAAAAAAAACTCATGGAAAGAGGAAAGTTAAAGAATAGGAGAGGAGAGGAGAGGAGAGGATAGGAGAGGAGAGGAGAGGAGTGAAAGGGTGATCAAAGTCATGAGAAATGAAAATGAGAGTGTATGTAAGCTTATCCTCAGCGGTAGCTACGATAGGAAGGGCTGTACATGCTGCTCTCAGCACACTGCTCCAGCTCCTTGGGCTGCGGCAACCTCGTCGCCAATCCTATATAAATTGTCATGAATAATGTTGTATGTAATTCACACTTGAAAACACACATTATTATATCAAAATAATGTTGTAATTCACACTTCAAACACACTAGGGGAGGGTACTTACCCAGTTCATAGGCCTTGGCAGCAACCTTGGCTGCAATACGAGCTGATATTTTTCTGATATTCCTGAAAGGAGGGAATATCATCCCCTTCTCATAGTGCTCCTCCATCAGTTGCTCAGCCAAAGCTTCTGATGCGGCCAGAAGCATGTCATCATGAACCCGAATGGTCCCTGACATTATAAGCCCCAGTCCAAACCCAGGGAAGATGTATGCATTGTTCGCCTGTCCACAAAAACGTCAGAATCAACTCTCTTTAATCAGTTGTCAAATCCTATTTCTATAGCTTTGTTCACAACCTGTCCGGGCACAAACGTCTTTCCCTCATACTCTACTGGCGCAAATGGGCTTCCACTTGCAAAGATCGCCCGTCCCTGTGAATCAAAAGGTTGACCTTGTAACCCAACGACAATCATCCACTTCTCTCTGGATCATGATAAATAACAATTTTAACTCCTCTACCTGACTCCACGTATAGGCCTCTTCTGCCGTACATTCTGACTGAGAAGTTGGGTTTGAAAGTGCAAGAATGATGGGTTTCTGTATACACCAAAATTTTGACTTTATAGTCAGGACAACGTGCTCCCAGACAAAAATGCATATGCAAAAACTTCTTTCTTTTCCATACAAGTTTATGCGTAAAGAATATACCTCATTTAGCTCTGCCATGGTTTCCACCACATCTTGAGTGAATGTTTGACCTACTCCTGATGTTCCGATTAGAACTGTTGGTTTGATTGCCTGAATGAAAAAGAAAAGGCTTTAGTGTTAACGCTGAGAACTAAAAAAAAAAAAAAACGCCCCTTCATCAGTGATATCTTCTGCAGCACAACAACAACCAACACACCTTGACGGCTTCAACAAGTTCCTTTATCGGTTCATGGTCATGAGCCCAGGGCTTTTTGAAATGTTGAATGGATTCTTTCCGGGAACTGACAATCAATCCCTACATAGATTAATACGTGTACTTAGATTTCAATACGTGCAAAAGAAAGACGAATCCACATCTCATAAATTACCTTCGAATCCACAAGCCAAATGTTCTTCCGAGCCTCTTCCAATGGAATTTGGGACTACAGTCACCAACATATATTTCATATCAGAAAACAAGTACCTTAATAAAGCAAATGCACACAAGCTTATAGCTTACCTTCTTTGATATCTCAAGAGCAATTAGTTCAGCTATTCCAGTGCCAGCCTGCATCACAAAGAAATGGGGAAGTAAAACTATGTAACAAGCCTGCAGATATCCAATCCCCATCCAGGCAAATAAATAAACATATTGACGGAATGGCTTTCACTGAAAAGAAAAGCCCAACCCTTACCTCTCCGGCACCGAGGAAGAGGAATCTGTGGTTTGACAAGGATCCGCCAACAAATCTAAGAGCAGCCATAAGTCCCGCAAGCACAACTGATGCCGTACCCTATTTATGAAATCACAGTTTCAGAACATGGTAAATCTGTAATCCAAGCCGGAATTACCTCGTGTATCACAACTTAATCAGGATATACCTGAATATCGTCATTGAAAACAAGATGTGTTGTACCATACTTAGCTAACAGGTCAAAAGCATTATGGTTGGCAAAATCTTCAAACTGCAATTTATCAAAAGAAGAAATGTAAATAAGGATAGGAAACTTGAGAAGATCTAACAGTGGACTCGTGTTGGTGGTGTACACTTATCCATGTGTTAAGCTAACCTGAATAACGACTTTCTCCCCATAGTTCTGCTTGACTGCTGTCATGAATTCATGCATAAGTTCGGAGTATTCCTGTACAAAGAAGAGGATTAAGGTTTCAGCTTCATCCTTGTTTTCGCAGGACTGTTTTACTGAAAGGTGCCAATTACCTCTCCTGTAGCTCTCCTTTGGCGGAGTCCTATGTAGAACTCATCATTCAATAGCTTTTCATTGTTTGTCCCAACATCAATTGTTACGGGCAGACACTGGCGACCAGTATAAATATAGTGAGAGATGAGAGAATGTGGTTGAATGCAATAAAGCTGATTTCCCCAAAACTATACTTACGGCGGAAGGGCGGACACCTCCAAGGGCTGTATACAGAGAAAGTTTCCCAACTGGTATTCCCATTCCCTGAAGACATTAAGGATAGCATGTAATGTGCCAGTTAGTAAGAGGATAAACCAAAGACACACCACTGCCAGGAAAGAATCAGACAACTTGCCTGACATCCAAGATCCCCTAAGCCTAGAATGCGCTCCCCATCGGTGACAACAATGACCTGGATGTTCTTCTCAGGCCAGTTCCTCAGCACCTCATGAATCTTACCTCTATTAAAGGAAAATTGTATACTCGGTTATAAAAAAAAAAAGAATAGTGAAGAGGATGTTGATTCCCCAATAATGAAAAGACTCACTTTTCTTTCAAGCTGATAAAAAGCCCCTGTGGACGCAGGAAAATGCTACCATACTTCTGGCAGGCTTCCCCAACCGTTGGAGTATAGACAACTGGAAGCAACTCTTCGACATGATCAATGAGAAGCTTGTAAAACAGCCTTTCGTTGGTCTCCTGAGATACAAAAGCGTTAAGAATTGAGGTTGGGAAAGAAAGCCACATGGTGTTGTCGAGAGGAATTTACCTGGAGATCCATCATAGCCATATACCTCTGCAAGGGAACTTGATACTGACGAAGAGTATGCATCATTTTCTTAACCTGAAGATCTTGGGAGATAACAGTCGGGGGGAGGAGGCCGCGTAGATAGTGAGCGTCGCGCTCCCTGTGGCTGAAGGCAAGGCCTTTGTTGTGATGTGGATCGCGCAACAAGGTATACCCACTGCACCACATTCATGTTTTTTGATGATGATGATGACACAAAGGACTCCAAAAAATAGGAATCTGAAATGAATTGAGGAGGAAGATGTACCTGGCGACAGATAGAGACCAAGGAGTGATGGGCATGTCCTCGGTGGCAGCGTCCTCGCCGTACACATCCTGAACTCCACCAGATACGGTTGATTTGGGAACAATGGCGGCGGCGGAGGTCTCGAGGGAGGAGGCAGTGGCAGTGGTCTCAATCAAAAGGCTGCCGTTGGGATCCCGGTTAGATCCGAGAGCGGAGAAGACTCTGAAGAAAGCAGGAGGAGAGGAGGTTCTAGTTATAGGGTGGCGCACTCTCAGAGAGAGGTGGGTGGAACATCCAGGAACACCCGCCTTGTTCTGTGAAAAGCAAAGCAGGGCAATTAAAGAGACATAGATATGGATTCAGAATGGAGAAAGAAGATGTGAATACCAGAAACAAGGAGGCACTGAGAGAGATCATGGCGACGGAGATGGAGAGAAAGAGTCTTGGTGATGTGGGATGTGATCGTCTCGCTCTCTCTTTCGCTTAAGAAGTAGACAACAGAGCGTCCTCTCTTCCTCTCTCCGTAAGGAATTGGAATTGGAATTGGAATATGGATGGATCCTCTCTTCCTGCTCTCTCTTCCTCCCTCACTCACAGGCTCTAAATCTGAGAGCTCCGCAAATGGCACAGAACCTCCATGGACGTGTGTCTTCCTTTTCTATCTCTTGTGAATTTGCGTCTCCAGTCCTTATTTTTTCACCAATTCCCATTGACCAGCGGTCCCTATATTGGTGCGCTATTCTAATTTTGGCCCTAATAAGTCAAAATCAAACAAAAAAGAACCACTTTTTATTGACTGTGACTCCTTTTCTTATCATTTCTTTTCAATAGCAAGAGGGATTAGATAGCAAAAGAGACACAACGCCCCCAAAATGTTTTCAAGCGAAAATGCAACTACCATCAATGTAGATGTAGATGTAGATGTAGTTGGTTTGGAATTTCCCCCCTCTACTTGACTCACATTTATTATTTCTTTATTTAATTTAATGTGAGAGTAAAGAAAAGAAAAGAACATGTACTTGGTGGACTCCTTTTGTGTCACACGCGATGACACGATGCCCATCTTAGGAGAATCCACCTCAGTTGGGCTCGAAAATATCTACAAGCACGACGATTCTCTGGGGTTGGTGAAAATAAAAACCCAAGAAGACCACATCCCTGTTCAAGTTAGACAACCTTCAATTCATTTTAGGATTGATTTCCTGGCCTGCCTCCACGTATGCATGAGAAATAATCCTCCAATACATTTTTTTACACGTGTAATCCTTAGACACGTCATACTTAAAGATCTTGCGACTCGCCCCTTCAGTTCAGTTTCATAACCCCAGTTGTCAACAATTATGGTTCCAAGCTTTTCCTCTTAATTATAACAGCCAAATTAATTAGCTCCATACATCCTCTTCTCATGACGACTTTGTTTCCCACATTTGTCCTCATAACGTCTTAACAAAGATTCATCAAAATTTTCATGCTGTTTCCATCTTCTTCATTGAATCAAGGTCGAGATTACGATCATGTCCGCGGACTTGAGTTACAGAAACGAAAAGGTAATCGAACAAACGTGATGGTCAATGATCTGATTTGTGTTTTGATATATTCTCTTCCTTATAAATTGCTATCAGAATAAAATTGCTTGCACTAAGCATCATTTCGACACGTGAGAACTGAAAAACTGCACTTTTTTTGTTCAGTTTCGGAAACCCAATTGTCAACACAAATCCAAAAGTCCAATTCCAAGGCTTTTCCTCGTGGTTGTCTTAATTATATTTTGATATGTGCTATTGTATTGTTGTCGCCCAAGAGTGCATAATCTAATCTAAATCCATGATTCTATCAAGCCATTGAAAGGTCAAGTCGTTTTTACGTCTTCTCATCTTCTAATCTTACTGTTTCATTGGCGTCTCTTTGAGATTCTCCAAAACCTTCTGTCTGACCATATTCCCAATGTGAAGCAGCCTCTGATCAACCCTCCATTACTCTCTTCACATAATCTCCTTTGTCTTCGACGGACCATAAAGCTTCCAGGTAAGTGGAAAACAGGCGGCGACGATTCGGTTGATAGGTTATTGGAGATTTTGTTCACTAAATTATCTATTCTGTATTTATATAACAATACAATCATGTAGATTTTCATGCCTTTGTTTCTCGGTAAGTCTTAAGTCATAATCAAGTTAGCTACATAGATAGTGGCATACATATTCTACAACATATATATACATGGTTTGTGATTGGTGCCCATACGAAGAAAATTCTTTTGTGAGCTCTATCTAGGTCATGCTTAGTGCTCTTCCAGTGATGCTGAGGAGTCTAGAATTCATATTATTCATATATCAAAGTAAATAAGAGCAACTACTCTTAAGTTCAATTTTTTTTACGTTTTTTCTCATGTTGGTGCCAAGAAGGTTGTCGTTTCTTCCCTTGAATAAAGAATTCATGATGCTCCCATGTGATTAGAATACATTTAAGAATATGGAAAAGTATGTTTTTCTCCTAAGATGAAGCTAAGAGAAACTTCCTAATAGGGTTTCAAACCTCTTGCTCTCTCTGATCGTCAATTTAAAATCTAATTCTGTAAGCAAGTCAAGAGGAGATACCATTATCGTTTTTTAGTCGTGGTGTCGTGGAGCATGTGCCATAGCTAATGTCGGTGTCCTCTGCAGTACAAACCCCATGGTAATCACATATCTCTCTCTTTTTTTTTTTAAAGTTTACTAATGGCAATAAGACAGAGATGAAGTAGTTGCTAAGGAGTGTGAAGTACAAGCCTCAAAAAGGAATCATGGCGACAACTACCATCTTCCATCAGAAAACAAGATTTCCCTCTCTTCCCCTAATGCATGCTAATCATGATTCATCTTAGCATATTATCTCTGCTTAATTAAAACAGTTCGACCTTTACCTTTTTGGCACCAGATCCTCCATTTCTCTCGGATTATTAGTACTTTGAAAATTAGGGGTATGATTATAACAAATATAAACATGAAACATTCAGGTTAAATAGACAAAGCTTTGTTAAATTTCTACATTTTGGTAAGGTTTATAAACTATTTAAGTGTTGACAATTGAACTTGACGAGCATGGTTGCTTTTGTCACAATATTGTCCCATATTTGTGGAAACATGTTGACACCGGAGCTTTACAGATAAGTTGCAACAGGAAAACAAAAATAACGGCTATGTGACTTTTCCCAAAGAGGTAGAGGGAACTCGCATCTTTTCCATCACCTTCAAGGTTTAATTAAATATGTTCTCTGTTACATATGTGTGTTTGTGACTATAGCCAGGAAATGGGATAGTATTTTATATATCTTATGACTTAATTACTAAACTTCCTTTTTTCTTTCTAATTTTCAAAAATGAATGGGGTATTTTAGTTTTCCCACTTTAAACTATTTGGAAATGTATAATTTCATATCGATCATGCGTCCTAACTAAGAAGTTTTTCAATAAGTTGATTTGTTTAGTTAAAAAAAATATTATAAAGAAAAAGAGGGAACAAAAATGAATAAGCAAGTAAGCAAACTAAAAGTCCTCAATTTGATAGGACTTGCTTTGAAATTTCTTTGCAAGTCAAGTCACAAAATACGGATTTTAACTAAGTTCGCGATTGATTAGAACTGAGATCATTATTGTTGTCCATTTCTAAAATAGGATTTGAAACAGTCACTTATATGTTAGATGTAAAGAACGAAATATACTTTTTCAAATGCGATTTCACAATAAATTAATTTGGTATCCTTGGAATTTGTGTGTGCGCTTTTTTGTATTTGTGTTTTTATGTGTACGCAGAAAAGTAGTGTATGAGAAGTGAAAAAAACACATGTATGTATTATAAGAGATTATACTTAAAATGGACTATTACAGTTAGGCAATAATCTTATATATAAAAAACAATTACATCTTCACATATATATCTACATCTAATTTATTTTATGTCTACTAGATTTCACAAAATATGAATTTTAAATAAACTTTTATCATAACAAATTTTTTGACAAAAAATTAATAACACAATCCAGCCTTCTGCCACGCAGTGCGGAAGAAACCCTAGTCTATTATATAAAAGAGGGTGAACTCTCTCCGACCTTTTGCCACGTCAGCAGACACGTGTCACTATATAATTTTTTTTTTGTTAAGTAGAAACGACATTCGTGTTATCTCTCTCGCTCCCTACAGTTACATTCATCTAAATCATCAACTCACCTTTGTTGCTTTTAATTATCATTATTTCCCCGGAGACAACGTTTGGTTATCTTCCAAATTGTGGGTCGCCGTTATTTTCACGATTCTTGTTAACAATCGACTTCATTAGCAATATGATGGTGAAATTAAACAGCACTGGGAAGCGAACAGAGAGGTATACGAGAAACGAATTTTTCTTATCGGAACGACAGTTCTGACTCGTTCGATCTCTGTTGCCGGGCGAAACGCATGGTGGAAAAAGATATGTATTTGCTTCCTGACGATGCGGAGTTTTGCGTCGGATTGGGAAAATCGCTGAGGAGGACAAGGATTGAGCTCGCGAGGCCGAACGAGACATGCGACGTCACTCACTACTATTCTCTATTGCGGAATCAATTTGTATTCGTTGACCTGTTCGAAGGCGTTTTGAATGAACAAAGAAGGGTAGCTCATTGGAAACAAGAGTGTTGATAGATTAGAAACTAATCTCTTGATCAGTGGAAGCCACAACATTAGCGATGGGATTCTCTCCTCTTTGTGGCTGTAACAATTGCTTCAACAAACTTTAATAAAGTAAAACTCTTTTAACTTTTAATATTTGCATTTTTAATAACAAAATTTGGTAGATTTTGGATTTACCGTTACAAGTTGTAACGTGGGAGATCACTTGGAATTGCGTTGGATTTTCACTAGAATCAAAGGAAACGAATGTGTATCCACTCAAATTCCCTGTAAATCTACTAACTTTAGATAATCTTTTGATACCTTCAGTCTTTTTACACTTTACCGTTTGGTGTAGAAGCGAAGAGAGAGAGAGAGGTGTAGGAGAAGGAAGCGGATGGAGGGCCTGGAAACTACTTATTGCTACCTATGATTGAAAAAACCCCACCATGTAAGGAAGATTCGGTACTGTCGTATTGTCACTGCGAAATGACGACTATCGACAACACCAACGGAACTGGTCAATTTCGGTTAATCTGTACAATTTCAGAGGGATCAAGCCGGAGAAACTGATAAACGTCTATTGCTTATTGATGCAGTCTCATATTACTCGCCATCTTCACTTTACGGTTTTTCCCTACATAGTTAAATTGATGACATCTGTTTTCAGTCGCAAGGGCTACGGTCTACATATTTGCAGTATGCCAAACTCCTTTCCGATTTCCTTCTCTAGGTATTCATCAAGCCCAAATGCCATATGTGTCCACTTTACTTCTTCGCCCTCATGGTTACGTGGATTTACTATCTTTAGTTTAATTTACATATCCACGGTTATAGAAAAAATAATATCATCCCTAACTTATTATTCTAGGGGACAAATTACAATTCAGGATTGTAACAAAAATCACCGTTCAATTCAGGATTGAAGCTGTTTCATTTGTTATTATATGACACTGGGCGCCATGGATTGAGTCAACAGTTCAATTCTTATTGTCTTTGTGAAGTTACAAAACTTGAGATGAATAACAACTACTTACATAATTAAGCCTCAAGTACCAGGTAATTACATGGTTGAAATATTCTTATAATTTTCTTCCTGAGTTATCAGTTTTGCATTTTTTATTGTGTTACTAGCTGGTTTTGTATGTTTCTGAGTCCCTAAACCATTATAAAGGAATTCCCTGAAGAAATTGAATGGTTGGTGTGGTATAGCCTTGGCTAAGCAACATAAGCTTGCTTTTATGATCTTATATGAAAGAGTTTGGGTCTTCCTGCTTAGGTTATTTCATTTTTCTTGTGACCAATCATCTAGAAATGTTATATGCACTTTGAAAGATGGTTCCCCATGGGACCCAAATGCTTGGGTTCTATAAAGGTCGGATGCCTAAGTGGCTACAGGATGATGCACGTAATGTCCGCTGCAAACTTTAATTAGTTACTTTCTTTTGGTTGTTCATAATCATAATATTATGGGTTCCATTGTTAGGAAGATGGATATGAGTAATAGAAAAAAACAACGAATAAGAACGTCGGAGGTGGTCTGATTGGAGTTGTGATGGCTGTTGTGGAAACAGTTGGACAAAGAGGCGAAGAGGAAGAAGGAAGATTAGGAGGATAGATGTCATGAGGACCATTTGGAGGCAGGAGTAATTGGGAGTTGTTTATGGTAAGTTAAAAGGAGAGGATGGTTTTATTGAGCTATTGTAAGTGCTTCATTTTATTTCTAAGTCATTTTTTAATCTGCAGTTTTCATGTTGGTTTATGATCTCAGAGGCTGGTTCATCATATTAACAGTTTACCCCAACTCCAAATAATTTTTTTTTTTTTGTTGATTTTGTATTGAAGTCTTATGATTCACTCAATATATTGTACTTCTTGGGATTTCTTTACACTGTTCTTGAAATAGTTTTAGTACTATATAAAAGCTTCTAATATAAGATAGTCCTTGTAAAATTTTGGTTTTTAAAAGGAAGTATACATGTGCAAACAACAATCTTGGGATTTTTGGCTGACGATGTGTGTTGGCTGAAATCATACCTCCATAAACGCTATCCATCTGTAATTAAAGCTTAAAAGTTCAGTAGCCGAGATGTTCACAAGGGTATGCTTCTATTTGCTTTTACCTCTTCATCTTTAATTACCATCTTTCACTTTTTTTTGTCGAAATATCATCTTTCACTTATGCGTGCAAGTTTTTACCTTTACACATGATATATTAGCTTCGCTGTTCCAAGTGAAAATTTTGTGAGAACCATTGAAACATATAACTTAAATTAATAAAATAACATAAAGGCTAAGGCTACTAATGGAGGAAGACTACTAAAAATCAAAGAAGAAATGGACATACAAAACACATTCGATACCAATAAGGCTTCTCAATTCATGTATCTAATCACTCATTTACAATATGAAGAAAAAGCTGTCTCATTGTACATCTAAACCTTCAATTATAATACAAAGGAGAAAACCAATGAGTAATATTAATCTATCTAAAGTCTAAATCTTCGGATGAGAAATGAGATAAGAAATATTTAGTCTAAATGTCCACCTTAACACATCAAAAACAAAAATCAAAGATACCCTCTACTTATAAAAATTGAAAAAGAAAAGAACACAAAACTATTGAAAACTATTGAATGTATCAAATTACTTGAAACAAAACCCGCGCGTAGCATGGGTACTCACCTAGTCATGAATAATGTTTGTTCAAATGACTTTGGATTTCAGGAAAAGAGATCAACATATTTCAGAACAATCTACGGATGATCCAACTAGAGATAGCAGGAGATTCAATTGATTTTGCTCGTGGGCACCTAGAGATATGTGTAGAAGAAAAAAGGAAAGGGAATTGGCAAAGTAAATGCCTAACAGAAATTGGTAGGATCGAGTCTTGGATCTTATTGAAGACCAGGGAAGATTTTTTATGGGAGGTAGAGAAAGTTTCTATACATATAGTTCTGCTGCATGTGTTAACGAGATGGAAAAAATGGTCTTTCTTAATCAAGAAGGTGAGTTGTATTGGGCAGCTTTTGTACGTATTTCTTGAGAAAGATGAGCACAGGCGACAAATCTTCATGACACTACCAAACGAGATAAAGAAGATCTAAAAAGAATGACAGGGAAAAAGAACAAGTTTCAAGAAAGTTCCATCATACGCCTGATCTCACCACCCATCAAGCCACAGATAAACCCGACACCAAATCCTTCTCATTTACCTGCTTTTAAGCACAAAAATACATAAGTTTTGGAGTTGTGTTCTTGAATTTTTTGAATCGTAAGCTCAAAATCTGTATTTGGAACAACCTTCCTTCCAAAAAGTTGTTTTTTTCAATTCAACAAACCAAAAAAAAGGGTGGGAGTTATATTACATCTGTTTCGTCATCATCTACACGACTATATAAGTATTTAAGTAAATAATAAAAAAAAAAATCATTTTTGGCTCTAGAATACACATATATAGTAGTAGAAGAGAGAGCATACATATGTATGTATATATCACAAGGAAAGGAAGAGAGTTGATGGGGTTTATCTGGTCTGGAAGTTGAGAGTCCTGATGCAGAATGCGAAGATGAAGGCGAAGAAGACGGTGAAGCCGACTAGGACTGCAGCGACTGGTCCCATAAAGTCAGACTGGAACCCATAGGTGTCCTCAATGTATTTCTTGACGGTGAGGTCGTCCCGACCTCCGAGGACTTTGATAGTTGTCTCGACGTCACCGTACTGTGAGACGATCAAACCATAGACGGTCCAGGCGACAGGGCAGATCCAGTAGTACCAGATCCACCACTTGGGGATTTTGGGTCTGGGGATGAAGAAGCCCGAGAAGAGGTTGAAAATGCCGTAAAAGGCTGAGGCGAAGATAGAAGCGACTTGCTGGTTTGGTGTGAGGGAGACAGTCATCATGCCGTAGTAGGTCCAGTATAGGAAGGAGAAGTAGCTGACAAAGAGGAACCAGAAGAACTTGGCGGCTTTCCACTCGAACCCAACCATGGCATAAACGATGAGGGAGTAGTAAGTGGTCTGAACTAGGACGTAAGGAAGCTCACAGGTGACCTGGGAGATGGCGTATGGCATGGCTGAGTACATTCCTGCGGCCCTTTCCCTGTAGAAGACAGTCCTCTCCACTGCCACCATCGGCTGTACCGTCGAGCAATTGTTTATTCCAACAAAGACAACAGCCGCATACAGTGCTCCTATCACCATCGTCAGGTCCCCTGCGTTTTTCCTGTTACCTCCGATTTGCCAGAAGATGGTACCAATGAGGAGAGATGTTGCCAGTGTGAAGATGAAGCGGACAAGGTTGTAGTCAGGGGATCTCCAATACGTCCACCACTGCTTCCATAGGCATGATTTGAACTGTCCCCATGTGTTCTGCGAGAATTGTGTTGCAAAGTAGAGATCAGACGCCCCTTCCGGAGGTACACTCAGTTCTTTCACCAGCGCTTTGTTTCGCCTGCAATTAATGTTGTTTAATATCAATCAATCAATCAATCAGATTGCAAAACATAAAATAAAAAAACAGAGCAAAAACTCACTGGTGTAAGGCGGATGCCTTGTACAACTCTGCAAAGTCAACTCCAAGCTTCAACTCTGCGGCTAGTGAGCTGGCCTCAAGCATCCAAGTGGCCGGGTTATACTTGTCTGGAATCTTGGGCACTCCTGGGAAGGCTTCGAAGTACTCCACCACCTTGTGAGAGTTTCGACCCAATGGACCCCCGTAGATCACTTGTCCTCCTCTCTTCATCAGCATCAACTCATCAAACGCTTCAAAGATATCAATGCTCGGCTGGTGGATGGTGCACACCACGGTTCTTCCTGTGTCCACCGTGTTCCTAACCGCCCTCATCACAATAGCTGCTGCTCTCGCATCCAGCCCAGAAGTCGGCTCGTCCATGAAGATGATTGAAGGGTTGGCTACAAGCTCCACCGCGATTGTCAATCTCTTTCTCTGCTCCGTCGAGAGCCCCGTTACACCTGGTAAACCCACGATGGAGTCCTTCAGACTGTCCAGCTCTACCAATTCCATCACTTGGTCCACAAACATCATTTTCTCCTCTTTGCCGACTTCTTTTGGAAGGCGAAGGAAAGCCGAGAAAATCAGGGATTCTCTGACTGTGACTTGTGGGGAGTGAATATCAGTCTGCTCACAGTACCCTGATATTCTAGCAAATGTCTCTTGAACCTTTGGGAATCCTGATATTCTCACATCTCCTTCGATATATCCGCCTGTTTTCCTTCCGGCCAAAACGTCCATTAGTGTTGTCTTGCCGGCACCACTCACCCCCATCAGCGCAGTCAACACTTTTGGCCTAAACGCACCTGTCACACCTCTAAGCAGTTGCAGCCTGTTTTCTGTAACTCCTTGTTCCCTCATTTCCTGTACCATCACATATTTTAATTTATCTATCATATTTGGTTTTGTCAAGATCCAAGGGAAGAAAAAAAGGATGGTTACCGCAGGCATGTCAACAAAGTATCTGACGTCGTCAAAGGACATAGCCAAAGGACTGAAAGGTAGAATCATTCCTCTCTTAGTGGCTCCACCGCCGGATGCTTCAGCCGCAGAGTCTGCATTCCTACTCATTCTCCCCATTGCGACCTCTCCTGATAGCAGCAGAGTAGAATGAGACAAAAAGAGAGTAGAAGAAAAGAAACAGCTAAAGCAGATGAAGAAATGTTTACTTTTGTTCCCATCTGCAGTAGACAGAGATCTACGCATTGGATCTTTCCTCTGATCTGAGTCTTCCTTTTCTTCTTCTGGAAGTAAACCAGACTTCTTCCCAAGAGCTGTAGTTACAAGGTACATATTAGTCTATTGTTTTCGCTTGGTAGATGGGTTATGCAAACATAAATGCACAAGAACTTACGGTTGAGATGGGTAAGTGCAAAAGTGAATAGAAGGTTGAAGAGGACTGTGAAACCAAGCAAGGCTCCGACTGCAATCCAGTACCAGTTTTTATTATGGTAGACATCCCAATTTTTAAGCACCATCGTTCCGAGATTTGTGGTTCTGTCGAAAGCCTGCAGTTTTCAAAGTTAGACTCAGTAACTTTACTATGATATGTTTGTAAATACAGAATAAAGCAGCAAGCACTCACCTTTTTGTTCATCCATCTAGGAGCAAACATTTCATTGACCGCTAGACCGTTGAAAGCGTAGGTGAGAGGAGATATCCAGTAGGCCCACCTCCACCACTCAGGAATCTCACCTCGTGGAATAAGGAAGCCTCCGAGCAAGAAGACGAGAAGTAGAGTGAGAGCACCACCGGTATTAGCTATCATCATGGTTCTGCACACAGAAGCGATCAACCTAAAGAGTGAAGCAGCCATTTGTTGAATCAAAAACACCAAGAGAAACTGCTTGAAGAAGCGGCCTGCGTCAGGTGCAAAACCGATGGAATAATAAGTCACCACCATCCATGCTGTGGATTCGAAGATTGAGGTTGGGATCCCGAGCAAGAAGGTGGGAAGGGTGAACGTCCACGAGGGATAAAACAGGAGGTCCCTCTGTTTGTAGAACACCGGGAGTCTCGAGACCATCATAGCCATCTCCGCAAACCCATTAAACATGTTGATGATCATTCCAAATAGCAAAGCTCCTATGTAGAGGTTGGCATCAGCCTCGTTATTTGTGTTCATTTCGGTTTTGAGGAAGAGAGTAGACGTGATAGCAGCGATGATGATGATCTGCACGGTTTTGAAGACGTAGAAAAAGGCATTCCTCTGCATGAGCAGCCACTCTTTGTCCCAGCAGCTCTTGAGAAGCTCCATCTTAGAGACTGAGTACTTGTCGAACACAAGAGCTGCTTTGTGACCGCGAGACTTGTCGAACGGTACTGAGAGCTCGTTAGAAAGCTGCTTTCCGACGTGGAAGCCCTTGAATCTGCTGGCAAACTCTGAAACTGGAATGTAGCGGTAGGGTCTGTTCTGGTCCACCCAGTATTGTTCCTGATCTTTTTTGGAGGTGACCTGTGCAACAAGCAATGTCGGTCTCTGTTTTGGGAAGGGAAATGAAGCCAAAGACAAGAAGAGTAGAAGAGAAAGGAAAGGCTTACCTCTTGCAAAAAGTCAGCAGTTCCTTTTCTCTCAGGACACTTGAAGCCAAAGCTCTCAAAGAAGTCGAGAATGTGGTCCCTGGGTCCTTGGTACACGATCTGGCCCTCGGACAGCAAGATGATATCATCGAATAAATCAAAGGTCTCAGGAGCAGGCTGGAGGAGAGACATGAGCACGGTGGCGTCTGTGAGGTGAACAATCTGCTGAAGGCACTTGACGATTTGGAAAGTGGTGGAGCTGTCGAGACCGGTGGATATCTCGTCCATGAACAGCGTCTTAGTAGGCCCCACAATCATCTCACCAGTTGTGACACGTTTCTTCTGACCTCCGGAGATACCTCTCATCATGTCATCTCCAACGATGGTGTCCTTGCAAATGTCAAGCCCCAGAATCTGTGCCATTCCACGGAAAGAAGAATCAGTTTTACTAGCAAGCTACTATTTGATGATTGAACAGCAACAGCCAGCAACAAATATCTATCTCCTAGTTGAAGAAATAAAACAGATTCTCTCGTTGTAACAAGAAGTGGGGCTCACTTTGAGAGTGTAATCAGTGATGAGACTGCTCTTAACACCTTGAGCAGCGGAGGCTTTCATGAAGAGATCAACATCGGCTTCAGGGAATATCCCTGCGTCTTTTTCTCTCCTTGCGAGCTCGTTCAACAGATCTGCAAGAGGAGAGAATCAGGAATGTTGGGAGAAATCAATTCAACATCAAAAGAGAAAGAACAAAAAAAAGAGAATGTTGGGGAAAATCAGGAATGGATGTTATACCGTAACGGGTACCAACACCTTGGCACCTAGCGGAGAAATCAAGAGTCTCCTTAACGGTCATGATACCGACGTGGAGATCGTTCTGGCTGATGTAGGCAGAGGTTTTTCTGGGAACAAACTCGTCGAGGCGGTAACCGTTGTAGGTGATATCACCGGAGACCTGGAGGGCCTTGTCGAGTTTGCCGGCGAGAGCCAAGAGAAGAGTGGTCTTACCGGAAGAAGGGGGACCCAACAAGAGCGTCATCCTGGAGGGCTTGATGCTCCCAGAGATATCTTTGAGGATGGTGAGCTGAGCTTTCTTGGCAAACTCAATGCCAAGGATGCCCAGAGCAGACTCTCCCATGTTCATGACCACGTTAAGAAGCGTGGGGAGAGATCTGTTACCGGTGTAGCAGTCGGCTTTGATGGTCAAGTGCTCGTACCTGACCTCAACCGTGGGGAGTTTGATGCCGACCCTGTCGATCCTGTTCCTGAGCTTGGTCAAGATGCGCTCGTTGTCTTGCTCGGCGACCTTGAAGACCATGTCGATGAACTTCTGGCGATCCTCGCCGTCGAGCTTGGTGACGTCGACCTCCTTGCTGAGGAGCTGATTGCCGTAGACGTCGTCCTCGACAACGGCGGTCATGAGGGTGGTGCGGAGGCGGCTGTAGGTGGGGAGTTTCTCGATGGCAGCCCATTTAAGGGCCTCTTCGTCGTCGTTGACGGACTGTGTGCGTCTCGAACCGGCGGAGAAGATGTCTTCAAAGTTTCTGCTGGCTCTGCTAACGCTACGGCTGATGCTTCGCCGCATACTCCCACCTCCGCTTAGCGGAAGATTCGGGTTGTAATCCATTCTTCCTCGATCTCTATCTCTATTTCTCAGCAGAAAGTCAATTTAGAGGCTGATCTGATCTAAGAATGAAATGCAGAATTTGGAAAGAGAGAAGGATGCAGAGAGGAGAGTTGGGATTAGAAAATGGATAAATAAGGAAGTGAAGAACATCAAGGTGGACTTTTCCTCACTTACTTGAATAAAAATTAAAATTAAAAAAAAAAAAATTTTATTATTATTCAAATGCGAATGAAAATGATAGCGGCGGCTCCCATACGCCCGCTTGTTTGTTTGTTTATTTATTTATAGGGATTATTATCAGCAAATCAAATTCAAATCTTTCTAAATATTAATGGAACGTTTTATATAATAAAACTAATTCTAATAATAATCGATCTTCAAAGTCAACAAAAGATAACACAGCGAGTAAGGTTGAGTCTTTCTTCCTTCTTTCCTTTTTTTTGTTTTATTTACAATTATTGGAGAGGGTCTCTTCTTGGCTTTAAAGTCTTTGTGTTCTGGAAAGTGAGAAATTGAACAAGTCAATTCAACACATCTGTGGAATCAGTGATGGTGGGAAAAGCATCTGTCATTTGGTAAATTTAAAAATTGGAAAAAACAGGAACTCACAGAATGGTTGACTTTGGTCAACAATTCCATAGTTTGAAGGCGAAAGAGAATAGTCAAACAAACATTTTTTTAATTATGTTTTTGTTTTTGTTTGTTGCGGCAATCACTCTTTCAATTCCCTTTTATTACAAACCTTTTTTCTTTTCTTTTCTATTTTTCTCTCTTTTGTTGTGTGTCGGACATAAGATCTTTGGCTCTACCAATACTAATTTAACTTAATAATCCTGCATTTCAATATGATGACAGCTGTCATTAATTAATTGTGAATTAAACTTGAAACGAGTCTAATCATGGAGGCTGCATATTGTATCTATATTTTTTATGAAAGCCCGTTTGCTAAATGACCGGAGAGGCAAGGAAATGGCCCAAATTGGGTCCATGGACGATTATATGATGGAAATTTATCTCTCTCTCTCTCTCTCTCTCTGTAAAGGAGAAAGTTGAAATGGGACATACATACATATATAAGAAATTAGAGAGGGTGAAAAAGCAAACAAAAGAATTGCATTCCATCATTATGCTCTTGCTTTTTTTAACAAACCTTTTTCTCTCTTCAATGATCCTTCTTCCTCTACATACTATTAAGCGAAAAGAAAAAGATGTAGTAGAAACTAAACTAAGTAAGACCAAACAAAAATGGGAGTTTCATCTCCTGATTTCCGAGCTCCTCCTCCCTCCCCCGTAGCTTCCAGCCGCCGTGCCTCCTTCACGGCCAACGAAGACGTCCTCTCGGAGTTCTTGGATAAGTGTGGTCGAGTCCCAAATCTTGTATTGCCCGACAAAGTCTTCCCCAAGCACAAATTCCTTCTGAACCCTCCCACCTTCGATTTCCTCCGGTTAGGCTCCCTATCGGCCCTCCTCCTGGATGCCATCGCCACCGTCGGTTGTTTTCAGCTCACTAACCACGGCGTTCCCGAGTCTACGGTGAGAGCCGCCATGGCCGCCGCTGACCTAATCATTTCCCAAGATGAGACGGAGGAGTTCGTGTTGTATAAAGATATCGCTGATCATCAAACGGAGAGACCTGCTTGCTATTCACATTTGAGGTATAACAACAAAACTATTAAGATTGTAAGATTGAAAGGACCTAATATGAAAGATACAGGGAGCTGATGGGTGAAGCAGAAAGGATAGGGAAGGCGATGAGAGAAAAGCTAGGAGGGAGAAGCCAAGAAGAAGAAGAAGAAGGTGTAGGGGTTTGCTACGTGAAGAAGCATAACAGCAAAAACGAATCAAAAGGGTGGGAGGAAGAAGAAGCGATAAGGTTGCTGATAAGAGGGTATGATGAAAGACACTCTCTATGTCTCAGCTTCTGCCATGCAGAGTTCCACGTCTACTCCAAGAGAGGTTGGGTCTCCTTCTTCCCAAGTCCAGATGCGGTCGTAGTGACGGTCGGAGATCAAGGCTGGAGCGGCAGGTTCAAGGCTGTTGTGGGGAGGCCCCTTCTTTACAGATCAGATCCTGCAGCACCTCTTCCTCGCCATTCCCTTTCTATCTCCTTTCTCTACACTGCGTCGTCTACTACTACTACTACTACTGCTCTCCACAACAACAACCCAAGAATTACTCAGCAGAAGAAGAAGACAATTTCCCTCTCCCAACAGCTCCTCTTTGCTCTCTTTCTCACACTCCTCTTCCCTTTCTTCCTTCCTTAATCATTTCATACGTCTTGCTTCCTTTTTAATTTTCCTTTATAAACAAGTGTGTGTGTGTCAATCTCCTCCTTTTAGCCATTTACCCAGCATTGCATGGCCCAAATATTAATTTTAAAAGCCCACTAGATCCATGTTTAAATTGCCTGCCCAACCCCCTTGTACTTTTTACTTTGCATATGTTGACACTAACAAGTAACAAGATCAGATAGATATATACTCTGCAATAGTACTACATAACCCAAGATTAGGTGGTAGAAACACATATTCATCTTCTAAATTTTTTTTTTTTTTTTTTTGAGAAATTCATCTTNATATATTTAAAATTAACACATCAATGGAGACAACATGAATTCTAGAGTTCGTTGTGAACGTATCATATAATTATAATACATAACATGTATGCACGTGATCTCCCCCCACTTTACAAGTTATCGCAAAAGTGAGTTTTAAACAACCCATTTCTTTTGGTCTTTTAAAAAAAAAAAAAAAAACTGGAGTTGAAAATATTTACAAGTTTCAACTTTAAACTTCATAATGAGTGGTCTTCTGCGAGTCCATGTTGTTCCGCGGTTACACAAAACCCACACACACGTGACCTACCATTGTCTTTGGGATCCATATAGTTCTTTTTACTTACCTCCACACAATTCTTGAGCTCTAGCTTTATTCACTTAATTGTCTGTATTATCACTTTTGGCTCACATATATACTAGCTCATCTGATTTCTTTTTATAACTCAGGGTTTAATAGTTTGTCCATGCGATTTGCGATCTCTAACGAAACTACGTACATGAAGTATAGAACGCAACGACCCACCAAGTAATTACATTTCATAAAAAAAAATGACGCACCAAATCCAGTGGAGACCAGCGACAAATAAATCGTGTGTTTGTTGAATATGTATCCCCATAGATATATAACTCAATATTATAGATATATACTTGGAAGAGTTGTAGTTAAAGCTGCCAGTTGCAATTGTCGCACGTGAATTGGCGATCAGTACGTACTTGATGGCCGGTTTCATTAACTAGTATCGTTGTGAAAAGTAAGTAAAACAAAAAGTAAGTAAAGAGGTCGCTATTGCATGAGCACGTACGTGAGATGGCAATTGTGAGCCACACATGAGTATATTAACTCGACCGCTTATAAATACAAAACCTTAGAGACATATATCTATTGAATAAAAATGGCACCAAACGGGAGAAGGAAGAGCGTGAGCGGAAGCGTGGTGAAGCCGCCCCCACCACCAAAGCTAGCGAAGGAGTCACTGCATAGGACCCTATCAGACATATCGTTGGATTTTCACAGAGAGGAAGAGAAAGGGCTGGTGGCGATAGCGGAGGTGGAGAAGGCAAAGTGCGAGTGCTGCGGGATGAGGGAGGAGTGCACGATGGAGTACATAGAGAGGGTGAGGGAGAAGTTCTTGGGGAAGTGGATATGCGGTCTCTGCTCAGAGGCGGTGAAGGAGGAGAGAGAGAAGAAGGAGGAGAATGGGCTCGAAGGGGCTTTGAAGGAGCACATGAGCGCCTGCCTCAGGTTCAACAAGCTTGGGAGGGAGTATCCTGCTCTCTTCCAAGCGGAGGCCATGAGAGATATGCTCAGGAGAAGCACGAGGGGTCAGTCTATTAGCCCTAAACCCACGTCTACTCTTCACAACAAGCCCGCCATTTCCCGCACTTCAAGCTGTATTCCTGCCATCGCCAGGGACCTTAATTAACCATATTAATCTCTCATTCTCTCTCTCAATATATATATATATATATATATGTATAAATAGCAACTCACTTGTCTAATATAATCATAACGTTTAATTTAGTCCCTAATTTTATTTAGTCTAATAAAACGAGATTCTCTTGATCCACCTGGTCAAGTGTGTGTCAATTAATTCCTATAGCCTCGTTTCTTTCAAACCAAAATCAAATTAAAGGGACCATCTTTTCTATGTATAGTGTAATTTTAGTATGGTATAATTTTTTATGTATAGTATAGATTTAGTTATTTACCAATTATAATATGGAAAGGCACTAGATGTACGCCGGTAGGCCTGTCCCGAAATGCCGTCCTATTACCAAATAATTTTCCGTTCGAGATTATTTATTTAGTTTAAATGGGTACGAAAAGGATACGGGAAGGGAACCAGAATGAGATAGGGTACCTGAATTACCCATTTTAGAACTAAAACTTTTAAAAATAATAAAAGTACCTAAAAATTATGTATAATTTTCAAACTTTTCGAATTTTTCCGAATTTTCCTGAAATTTCCCGAAATACTCATCCCGAAGTAAGTTGATTTTTACCCAAATTATTGAGAGTTTGAAAGTGATTTTACCTATCCAAATTTTCCGAACCCATCCCGTTACCTGAATTCCTGTCTCGTTTATTTACCGGGAACATTTTGGGTAGTATTTTTCAATACCCGAACTACCCGTTCCTATCCTTTACCCGTATTTTCCCGTCCCGATATCCGAAATGCCCGGGCCTATACGCCGGTATGGAAATCTAACAAGTTATATTAGTTAACACCAGGACTGGGCTATTCATCAGAACTTAGTAATGGGCCTGATCCTATGGGTTGGTCTTTCTATAGAGCCCATCTGTATTTAATGATGATTCTGTTTTCTGTTGAATTCAGGATAGATTTAAGTTTAAAGTGTGTGTGGGTTCCTCCTGATAATGATATCTCTCTTATCTTTCTTTTTTTTGCCGGAATATCTCTCTTATCTCAGTTGTACTTATAACACTTGCGCCTGCTTTTTGCTAAACCCACAAATAACTGTTAACCTATCTTCTTATATACATTACATATATATTCATGTTCAATGAAGAGAAATGTGAAAATATAAGAAAGTAAATACAAATGCCATTCAAAATTGGGTCATTTGCATTTGCGTCTTAATAATTAGCAGAGAACATGAGACACGCTAATTGTACATAAAGATAGGCAAAGTCCCAATAGAGTAGAGATGTTTTATTTTTCTCTATTTTTTTTTTAAAATATAAATAAAGAAAAGAAAGGAATGTGGCTTGAAATATGGGAATTCACAGTTTTCGTCCTTTTTTTTTAATAAGAAATACGAAGAAGTATATAAAAAAGAGAATGAAAGAGGGAGGAGAGGAGGAAGCAACACGAAAAAGGTGGAGGAGAAAAGGGGAGAGTACTTGTATAAGAGAGAAAAAAAAAAAAGAAAAAAAAAGGGAGATCGAATGAACAGAAATGGAGAGGAGGAGGAGGAGGTGGCCGAGAAGAGGAGGAGGAGGAAGAGGGAGGGGGTGCAGGTGGCTCTCAGGGGAGGCTGCCTGGCTGCTTCAGCCACGGCTATGGCGGTGATGCTGACGGCTACAGAGGAGGGAGTGGCAGACATCTATGGCTTCAAGCTTACTCTCTACTCCAACTGGTCTTTCTCTCCCTCCTACCAGTAAGTCTTCTTCCATTCTAATTCCTCAAATCATCTGAATGCATTATAGATCATACTCAAATATTAATATTTTTTATATAAAACAAAAAAAAAGGAAAGTAAAAATGTGTTTTTTCAGATGCCCTAAATTCCGGTGAACAGAAACACACCCGTGAACCAAACAAACATGACATGACATTGTTTTGTGCACCACTTTTAAACTTTGATTATAATAAGAGTGAGTTTGGTGTGAAGGTATGTGGTTGGGGCATGCTCAGCGACCATGCTCTACTCCCTGTTCCAGCTCTGTCTCGGTGCTTACAGGCTCCTCACCGGATCTCTTATTACACCCTCCCGCTTCCAGGCTTGGCTTTGCTTCATCACCGATCAGGTTCCTCATCTTCCCTTGTCCATTCGCACTTCTTCTGATTCTAACCCTTAGATATGTACTCTGTGTGTGCAGCTCTTTGGTTATTTGATGATGAGCGCTGGATCAGCCGGTTTTGGAGTTACCAACCTCAACAAAACCGGCATCAGACACACTCCTCTCCCGGACTTCTGCAAGACCCTTTCTTCTTTCTGCAATCACGTCGCCCTCTCTCTCCTCTTTGTCTTCCTCTCATTCATCTTCATCGCCTCCTCTTGTCTTTTTAATGTCCTTGTGCTCTCCACTCCCTAGCCTTATGGACTCTCTCTATCCTTGTTGCTTTTATATACAGACAGACTCTACTTATGCATTCCAAAAACGATGTATTTGCTTTCTTTTTTTAGTATAATTTTCTCTAGAGATGAACCACAAATTACAACATCCAAACAAGTTACAAATGACATCCAATCAAATTTTGGGTAGAGAGACGTTGATCCCTAGATGTGAGAGATCCTTAACGAGTGAATCTACATTCTCAAAACATAACCCACGCATCCCTATCTCTATCGCAGACTTGACGTTGGTTGGCCTGCGTATGAGAGACTCCCTCAGTCAGGTCAAAATGGTGTCTTTAGATATTCATCAAGTTAACTCAAGGAATACAAACCATTTCTAACCTGTCATCAATGAATATACAGTCGCAAGGTTCAACTCCGAGATGTCCCACAACCTCGAGATAGAACTCTGGATCAGGCTTTCTCTTTCCTGAAAGAAAGATAATCAAAAACACATGAGGAGTTGTGTTTTTTGATGGGATAAAACAAATAAGTAGTAAAAGTGGCAAGAGATGTGTGTTGTACCAGCATTACAGGAACAAAACGTCCACGATAAGTAGGCAGAAAGCTTTAACTTGTCTTCGATCATTTTGTACCTATATGATGAAATGAAACACAAGAGTCAGCAGAGATGAAGCTAAGCCGTTCCCATTAGAAAGACGGGTTGAATCGAGAAGGGATGGAAACCAGATGGGATAATTGGTGAAAGCATGAATCTCAAAGTTGTCAGCTTTCAAAGTTTGAAGAAGCTCTTGCATGCCATCTAAGTAAAAGTATCCTGATCTCATGCACTCCTTTAGCCCTGCAAAACAAAAAAAAGAGTAAGAATCCTTGATAAAAGAGGAATCATGGATAGGTACCAGAAACCTTTTATCTATCTCTCACCTTCCAAATCAAAGTCCCTCCCATCAATGAAGAACTTTGTTGCTAGCTCCTCCTAAACAATGATACCAAAAAGTCAAAAGTCAAACTCAGACTCAAAGCAGAAGATATCATCAAGTGCTACCTCATCAATCAAGCCCTTTTCAAATTCGATCCACGCCATCGGGTGCTTGCAATCTAGCAGCTGCTTCATTGGCATTCTGAAGATTACGAGAGAGAATTGATCAATCGAATCAATCAATCGAATCAAGAAATCGAATCAAGAAATCGAATCGAACCCGAAGAAGGCAGGAACGTCGTGGTAGAATGGGTCACGGACGATGGTGTCCATAACGTCGAAGAGGAGAACCGGGAGCTTCCTTTTCGGAGCGGCACTGCTGCCCTCAAGAGTGAAAGAAACCGAAGCCCGATCACGCTTCTTCCAGGTGATGTTGGGTTTCAGGTTGAACAAGTCCGTCGAGGTATACATCGCCGCCGCCATCAGTAGAAACGCCCTTCTTCTTCTCTCGTTTCCATATCCAGAAGAAGAAAGTGAAAACACGGCGTTTTGAGAGAAAATCGGTTAGAAGAAGCTGATTAGTCCACGTCATTAAATTAGAGGTGACGTGGGCCCACGACTTGCACGAAGGAAGGATCCCATCTATAACCGTCAAATCATCCACCACTCTCTCAACTCAACCTCAACCGCCATCTTATAAAAACGTTTCCATACTATTTACACCTCATACTACTACTCAAAGCTAAGAAAGCAAACCCTTTTTCTTTTTCTCTTTTTCCAATCAAAGAATGAAGATGATGAGTTCTCCGACGATGATGTTGAGCATTGTGGTGACGATGATGTTGAGCATGATGGCGATTGCGGCGGCGGAAGGTCCTAGAGTTTTCAAGGTTGGAGACGATTTCGGGTGGAGAGTTCCACTCCAGAATGATACAGCGGTTTACAGCCACTGGGCGAGCACCAACCGCTTCCACATCGGTGATTCTCTCTGTGAGTAAATATATATATATATATAGATATAGTTCCAAATTTTGTTATTTATATTTTCGGGGGAAGAAAATGTAAATGGGTTGAACATTGTGCTCTGCAGCGTTTGAGTACGAAAAGGACTCGGTGATGGAGGTTGACAAATGGGGTTTCTACCACTGCAACGCCAGCGATCCCATCACAGCGTTTGACAATGGAAACAGCACGTTTCAGCTTCATCGCCCTGGTCTCTTCTATTTCATCAGCGGCTCCAGCCTCCACTGCACCACCGGGCAGCGTCTCATCGTGGAAGTGATGCATGTCCACCACCATCATCAACACAACGCTTCCATGCCCCCATCCATGTCGCCTCTCTCTGCCTCTCCCTCTCCCTCTGCCTCTTCCTCCGCCTCCATCCATGTCGCCTCTCTCTTCCCTCCCTTTGCTGCGTTTCTTCTTGCTCTTTCCTACTGTCAACCGTAGTAGCACAACTCTTGTTTTTTTTTTGTTGTTATTTCATTCATCCAACCTTTATGATATGACTCTTTATGTTGTTTTCTTCATTACGTTATAAGTTTATCACGGTGTTCCGTTCCCACCTTTAAACAAAACACAATCTTATAATATTCGAGGAGCTTAATCGACCACCGGACCTAATTAATTAGTGTTATATGAAACAAGATCTAAAGCGACCGGGCCTTATGTTAGTAAATATATGAAAAAGAAGTCGCTTAATGCGGGCCTCATTCATAAGAATTGTTTTTATTTTGTAAATAGTAAAGTACATATGGGCCTATTGTAAGTGATATGGGCCTGCCCAATGAAAGGGGGAGAGAAAGCGAAGGAGATCGGGGAACGAGTGTGTGGATGGCGCTTTCTCTTTCTCTCAGCCTCCCTCGACCACGACCGTGCCTGAGCCTGAGCGTCGTCGTTCCTAGAAGATGGTTTGCTTCGATCCGATGCGGCCCACGCGACAACCGCGGACCTCTTCTCAAAGGTCGGATCCTGAGCTCGGAAGCCATCCAATCGATCCAGTCCCTCAAGCGAGCCCATCGCACCGGCTCACTCTCGCTCAGCCTCCCTCCTCTCCGGCGTCTCCTCAAGGCCGACCTACTCGCCGTCCTCCGTGAGCTTCTCCGGCAGGACCACTGCAAGCTCGCAGTCCACGTTCTCTCGACCCTCCGATCCGAGTATCCCCCACTGGAGCTTACACTCTACGCAGAGGTCGTGACCGCCCTCTCGAGGAACGGCGAGCGGGAAGAGATAGACAGGCTCGTGGGAGAATTGGAGGGGATTGAGGGCGGGAACGAAAGCGACAAGGCCCTGGCGAAGCTGATAAATGCGGTGGTGGGAGCGGAGAGGAGGGAGGCGGCGGTGAGGATATACGAGATGATGAGAGACGGAGGGTGGGGGTCAGAGTCGTGGGAGGCAGACGAGTACGTGGCAGAGGTTCTGAGAAAGGGACTGAGGAGGCTAGGGGAGGAAGACTTGGCCGCTCAGGTGGCCGCCACTCAAAGTCAAAGGTTTTTGGCATTTAAAGGTCCTTGCACCTCACCTCTCCAATCTCCTTCTAGTTGAATGTGTGTGTTTTGGAAAATGGAACAGAGTCAGAAGAATATGAGAGGATTCAGAGAGAGATGTCATCTACTCTTCTTCGTCTCCTTCTTCTACCGCTTGTCCTTGCACCTCCTCCTCCTACTCACACTACCCCCTCGGCTTGCCAATTCTACTTTTTCGATTCGGATTCCTTTTTTTTTTTGTTTTCTTGGTTTGGTTTGGTAATGTGTTGATTAATTCCGGTCACTTGGTTAACCAACTTCTTCATCCATGTTCTGTTGACCCAAACAATCTAATATCATTCTATTCCAGGCCTGCCCAATATATATAATAGAAGAAAGACTCTCTCAAGGCAATATAATAATTTTGGGCCTCTTGATTATAGCACTAAACTTGTAAAGTCCTAAATTCTAATTATGGCCCATTTTCTTAATCAAAATTATATAATAAAAATAGAAAAAATTGTTTGCCATTTGTTGTTGGACTACTGATCCAAATTAAAATAACGAGGTTATCATTTACATCGATCAAACATTTGTATGGTTTTTTTTTTTTCCCCTCATCCCGATATTTATTGATATGGTGGTATATCAAAAAAAGTTGGTTATAACACCCTCGTCGGCCTTTTAATAAGCTTGCCTTGTCTATCGCCGGTATAACAAACCCTAGCCCCAGCCAATGACGCCGCCTCCGCCTCCTGACGATGCTTGGATCCGTTCTCATCAGCGCTTGCTTCCCCAGTCGCAGTCGCTTCTCTCTTCCCACCGGGTAGGCTCTCTTCAGATTTCATGTTTTCCTCCTGGCCTGGCTTATGTGGTTTGGTTTGTCTTATGGCAGTCAGTTATAGCGGTTGCAATCTCGAGAGTGAATCAGTTTGACGCTGCACGCCTAGATGTTGAAATGTCTGCCATGTTGAAGGAACAGTTGGTTAAGGTTTTCACTTTGATCAAGGTAATTATTAATTCATCACTTTTATTAATGGTTCAAGCTTTTCGCTCTTCTCGACCCTCACTGTCTTCTCTTTTTGGCATTAGCCAGGATTCCTCTTTCAATACGAACCAGAACTCGATGCTTTCCTTGAGTTTCTCATTTGGAGATTCTCTATTTGGGTTGACAAACCTACCCCTGGAAATGCTCTCATGAATCTAAGATACAGAGATGAACGAGTAGCACAACAATGGGGGAAAGGTATTATTATTAGCTCCACCTTTTTTTTTTTTTTACTCTTCCTCCTCACTCATGTACAACTCTCAACTCTCTCTTGTAGTCAGAACAGGACTGGAAGGCCCCGGACTTACTGCTCCTCAGAAGATTTGGTACTGTGTTGCCTCCGTTGGTGGTCAGTACCTCTTCTCCCGTTTGCAGTCATTTTCTGCTTTCCGTAGATGGGGTGATTCTGAGCAGGTCTGTTGTTCTTCTACACTCATACATGTTGGCTAGTCTTCCTCATCCGCGCCTGCTTAATTTATTTCCTCTCTCTCTCTCTCTCTCGTCTCCTAGAGACCATTGGCCAGGCGACTCTGGACCCTCATACAACGTATCGAAGGCATCTACAAAGCTGCTTCTTTTCTTAACTTATTGTCGTTTCTTTACACGGGAAGGTACGGCTTGGTACATGAACTTATGTCTACATATCCTGATAAATCATGCACCCATGCCAGTAAAGTGATATGACCACTGCATTCTGATGCACTTCCTTCGATGCACTAAGAGTCAGCTAATGGTTACTAACTGCTAGGACAAACAGTTTTTACCGGACCTTGACAATGCATACAGCTTTTGAGCTCACAATGTAGTTGTGAAATGAGAACTGAATGTCGGGTTCAAATAATGAGGCTGTATAGTTGCTTGTTAGTAATGCACGTTTTAGCCTATGAATCAAATACCGAAATGTCTTGCTGCTGTTCACACAAGTCCTAATTAATCTGCCACTATTCAAATTGACGTACTAAATTCCTGTTTCGCGGTGCCTTTTCCAATATATCTATTAGTCTCTTAGTTTACAGTGCTACAGCGAAAAAGAACCCAGATC
Source organism: Eutrema heterophyllum (assembly GCA_002933915.1). Lineage (NCBI taxonomy): Eukaryota > Viridiplantae > Streptophyta > Magnoliopsida > Brassicales > Brassicaceae > Eutrema > Eutrema heterophyllum. Next base: position 128,036 of record PKMM01019481.1, read on the forward strand.
GGAGGCTTAAATATTGTGATGTTCAGAAAAAGTCATATGAAACTGCTGGAATTACAAGAAAGCTATCGACAACACGTTTATTAACTTCTAAGTTCACGATGGAAGATTGAAGCAAGAACCACATACAGAGACATCTTGACGATTCTCACATCCTTGACGTTTCTTTTTCTTTCTTGATCCAGGTATAGGAACCTCATTGAAAAAGCTTTAAGAGCTAGGCTTGTCTATAGGAGTCCCCATATGAACCGATCTGTCAGCTTCGAGTACATGAATCGCCAACTTGTCTGGAATGAATTTTCGGTAGGTCTTCTTCTGTTTGTTGAATACATATGCCATAATCAATTCAAAAGTTTGGCAACCTTTCAGTTCTGAGAATCATCCTTGGCTGATGGTTTTGAAACTCACTGGTCTGTAACATTTTCTTGACTGAGTCTCTGTCAGCTTAGCTTTACTGTGTCTTTGGAGAAAACACTTTTCGCTGCTCGAACTTGAGCTGTTAAAAGCTAAAAACGTTTTGTGTCCATTTCTGGAATCAGAACTAGGTAGAGCCTGTGACTCAACAGTTTCATGGAAGTTCAAATATCTTGTTTACCTTTCAAGACAATGTATTTGTTTCAGGTCCTTGAACAAGTCAAAACATTCTTTTTAGAGTTATTGGCTCAATAGATGAGTAGTTGACTTGTCTGCTGTCAGAAACGTTATGTCGGATCTGATTTTGGGATTCAGCTTTAGATTTGTTTGGTGATATTCAGGAAATGCTCTTGTTGCTTCTTCCGCTGCTCAACTCCTCAGCCGTAAAGAATATTCTTAGTCCATTTGCCAAGGACAAGTCCTCAAGCAATAAAGCGGATACAGTGACCTGTCCCATTTGCCAAGTCGATCCTACAATTCCGTTTATTGCTCTGCCTTGCCAGCACAGGTATGGTATTAATCTATGTGCCTCTGAAAATTTGTTGGATCAGAAATAGGGTGGTTACCTCTCTCCCCCAGATATGTACTATAATTAATTCTACTAGAAGCTAAGTAAGTAACTGCATGTGATTGCGTATTTGAGGAATCATGGGGGGTACAATCCATATGAAGTTAGACAAGAGAAAAGTGATGTTATTGGCGATAGGTGAAGAATTCAGAGTATGTGTTATTGTATAGTTGTTACTTACAGTAAAAAGACTTGACTTGCGGCAGGTACTGTTACTACTGCATAAGGACCCGCTGCGCTTCAGCAGCATCATTCCGGTGTTTTAGATGTAACGAGCCTGTGGTTGCAATACAACGGGAAGGTGTTTCAGATGCCAAATGAATGGAGGTGAGAAAGAGCACTTGTTGAGTCTTGCCACCGTGTGTTGAAGTATAAGCAGTTTCAAGTAGTTTTGTGGGTGGTCAGAGTTACTGAAGAAACGAAGTGTAAAAAGCTAAGGCAAGCCGAAACCAGATTAGAATCTGATGAGGGTTGTTTGCAAACAGACTATAGAATAAGGGAACATCAACATCATGTGATGGATAAAGGCTGCAAGAAACAAGTTAAGATAGATGCACTTGTGTACATTAAGAAGTTGTAAACCTTTTTCAGTCTTGTCTCTTATTAGAAAATCAATTGAAATGTCGGCTTTACTTTGAATCATATCAATTTCCTTACATGTGGTACCTACTTACTAGCTCCTACTTCCATATTAGTTAGTAGTACTACATTTTACTTCCCCGATGAAAAAACAGCCACAACATATGATGAATATGATGATCACTGGGTGGCAGAGAGCAGACTGATTTCTATCTCTTGGAGGCTCTTCCCTTTAGTCTCAATCACGTTCTTCTGCACAAAGATAACTGCCACCACGCAGAAGAACCCAAAGATTGCATTTAGAAGCACCGAACCTAGTTGCTCCAGCATTCTCAGAAACAGCAGCCCCACGAAGAAGTTTATTACCTGTTGTTGCGTCACTCTCCAAGCTTATTATTATTCTAACGTTATCCATAATATCCACAAAGAAAAAAGCCCATACCCAGTGAACAGCAAGACAAACAGCCAACGCTGTTGCCCGAAGACGACCAGGGCATATCTCAGACAGGAGAAGACTTGGAACAGGACCAGCTCCAGTTGCAAACGACAACACAAACCTGCATTTGCGAGTTTATCAAAATGCCCTCCCCCTTTCCACTACCAATACTTGTTATAGAAAACTTACAGTAGCATTCCTCCGACTGAGAGAAACAAGGTTCCAAAGGGTGATGAAAACGAAGTATATGCCATTGCTTGGAGACCCAGCGATACTGCCTGTTAAAAGATGACACATTTATATATGTATTATTTATACATGGAGCTCTGTTAAGTATCAGCCGTGTTAAGTTTCATTCAAATAGCGATTTTCACTCTCAACCATTACCATGCCCGCAAAACTCCCAATAAGCAACACTTTTCTCCCCAGCTTATCCATCAAAACCACCGCTACAGTAGAACCTGTACGACAGCACGACTGATGTTTACATTCGTTTTACCAACAGATCATCATTTCACTTGAAATTTTCAACATGTTGAGAAGAAAGATTTTGAGTATCTTGTTTTCATAATCATTTGTGATAAGAGGAAGGTTATTCATTTAAACGCATGATTAGTTTACCGTTTGTATTCGAATCTCAACCACCTCATCTACTGAGACAATAATGGTGGAAGACGCATTTCGCCTACTTGCTATCTAGATTATCGTGAACACGATGATGCCTCTCAAACTATAGTAGAATATACAGGAAAAGGTCACACTTGAATACCTAAGAGGTTGCAGACTCCCACACATATGTTCGCAGAGGCTGAAGGTACACCAGCTTTCTTGAAGACAGTTGATGAGAAATAGAACACAGCGTTTATCCCAGACAACTGTTGTAAAGCAAAAAGGGTAGATCCAATGAAAACCACTGCAAACGGAGAAAATTAAAACGTAAAAATGAATGAAGTTAGAGGTTTCACATGTCATCCGTATGTTTTTGCAAATGACAATCGCTCTTTTTGGCTACGGATCCAGTTGAACCGGCTAACATACCTTCCACGTAGATGATTCAACTCTTTGACGATCAGGTCTAACCCCAACCTCATTTCATCAAATGTCTAGGCTAAATGGGAATCAAACTCTAGATCTAATATATGACACCACTTCCGGAATATTTGACATCAAGAGAATGCCACAAGTTGTCACAATCTTGTTGGTTTAAAGATCACACATACCTCTAAAACTGCGCCCAAAAAGCAATTCCGACAATTTGGCTGAATCGGCGTCATCTCCCTTATCCGACTTCATTAACTCTGCCATGGCAGCTTTGACGTATGCCCCTCCCAGTAGCTTCTCAAATACGGCTTCAGCTTCAGCTACCCTTCCTCTCTGAGATTAATACAGAGAAAGAGAATCAACGGAAAAATGGTTTATGAAAATATCTTTAAGAGCTATGCGGGTTAAAATGAGAAAAAAATCACCTTGAAAAGCCACTGAGGACTTTCGGCGCAGAGTTCCATGAAAATAGCAAGCATTACAGCTGGGACTGTGGATATCCAAAAACATATACGCCACCTTAGACAATCAAGAACATGAAACCTATTAGCTGACCATCGACCAAGTAGACCAAAGCATGTGATCTGCTAGTAGCTTCGAAATTTCAGGATTCCTTTCCCTGCAAAGCCGGTTCCCAAGTTGAATTATACTAATGAATTTTCAGCCAAAGATATGGACCTAAGATGAGGGGATTCTAATAGATTTTCAGCATTTCAACCAAACACCAAAGATTTACATTGCAGATAGGTGGGTTTAGACTGGACAACTACAGTCAAACATGCCACCTGAAGCAAGCGAAAAAAGAGTGGACTACCATGCGCTAGGAATTCACGAATGGCGTAGAGTTACATTCTTCTCTACCTAGAAGATATAGTTGGTTCGAGGCCTATCAGAACCCTAAGCTTCGCCCGCACACCAGTTTTTGGGTTAAGTTTACAGCATTGTAACAGGCCATTGAGGCTATTTAGCCTTGTAATCCTCAAGTTCTTCAATATCTTACCAGCCCAAATTGTCTTTTGCTGGGATTCCAGCAAATAGTGAACCTAAGAGTCCAAGACATGTCGCAATTTGCGTAGAGCTTCCATATGTGCCTCTCACATAAGCAGGTGACACCTGCAAAGTGAAAATGTGAGCCTCGCTCTAAATAAGATGTATTGATAAAGCGAGTTAGTGAAAGTTATATGCCTAGAGAACCTTCTGTTTACTTAAGGTAAATCCAGTGATGCGAATAAAGCTTCCAAGATTGGAGATTTTATTAAAAGGAATTTTATGTGCGCCAATGAACTTCTGCGTGTAAGTGGTCCAGTTCATGACTTTTTATGTCTAAAACATACATCTACTTACATTGACCCCAAACAGCTTTTGATAAAAAAAAAATGGTGCTGAATCCCATCTATAGAAAAAATATTTGTGGTAAACATGTTGATTTGAAGGATCAAATCCAAGACTCGCCACAGAATTATACGTCAACTTATATTCACATCAACAGTTGTGAGGAAGCAATTTCATATAGCGATCATAGAAAAACAAGTGCAGAAACGAAGACTTCAAAATATATGTCAAGTACCTCAGTGACATAGAGAGCCGTAACAGAAGGGCCTATGCCCATCCCGATTCCGACAAAAAACCTTCCAAGGAGCATGCCCTCAAGACTCTCAGTTGTTGCACTGCAAACACTACATTTGTAAGCACACGGATCTCGTGATTTTATACAGACTCTGGATAAAAGAGCAACACAATGACTTGAACCTAACTAGTGACTACACCTTGGAATAAGTGAAAATCCATCAAGGCAATGACTTGAGGCCAAATATGTTCAAAGGAATAACCAATTGCCCATAACAAATACTCGGCCGACAGACATCCAACCAGAAAATCACTATGGGAATAAATGTAATCCCAACTGCATAATGACTAGCCTAGACAACAAAGTTCAGCAAATCAGCAGGCAATAATTTGAATCCGAAATGTTCAAATAAGTGACAACATACTTGTTCAATTAACCAGATAATAAGAATCCACAACCTACTGAAACAAGTACCTGATAACTGATAAGAGCCTATCCCATTCAGATCACAACAGTACCCAGTCATGCATAATCAACAGCCTAAGCAAAAAATTAAGCAGAACAAAAAGATCACCTCACTGAAGCTCCAACAATCATTGGTAAAGCGCTCAACTGGAAAGCTCTACGGCGCCCAACACCATCCGCGACCAGCCCACTGAACAGAGATCCAATAAAGGCGCCGCCTAAGCACGTACTAACCACAAGACCTTCATCCACCAGAAAAAGGTTTTTGGAATGATCAGACAGAAGGGTAGACACGATGACTGAATAAACAGAAAAACAAGTTATCTTCTTGAATAAGTACCTTCAGAGATGGTGTTCCCACTAAATCCAAGGTCAATTGATATGCTTTCGAGAGTTTCATTAACAACCCTGCATCCCCCAATTACATACATTCAGAAGAAACAGAGTCATTGAGGTATATAGATACAATGCATCGAGAAGAAACACAATTTGAAGTCTATCAACTAACTCTACAAAAGAAAAAGTTAACAAACTAGCAGCATGAGTAGTATATTTTCTATCTGTTAATGCACACATGAAAAGAAAAAGGAAAAGAAGAGAAAGAAAACGAAAAAGGGTACAAATGTCACAAGGAGAGACCCAAGATGATAGCCGAATAAAAGAGAAGTCAGTGATGCAACGAGCACATGAGGCAGAGATCGCTTCCAGGAAGGATTCCCGATGTCTTTGCCCGTTCCAGTCGGCTGACGCACTGGAATCCACAGTCATAGTCAGTATAAGCGGAAGAAGATTCAAGATTTCTTCTTTTTATATACGACAGATGTCAAACCAAAGTGCGAGTAAAAATTGATAAATCTAAATTACAATGCTAAGCATAAGACACAAACATCGATCTCTATATTCAGAGCAGAGCTCCAAGGGTACATTTGCAATATAAAGTTCATGAGCCCAGACAACAAAAGATCAAAGTCCTTCTTTTATCTAACAAATCATTCCGTCTGCACAAACCACTCTAAAAGTAATAATCCAACCTACGTGATAGAGTCAAGGTTTCTTGTTGTTATTTACTAGAGTATTTTGAGTTCTAAGTCTAAAAAATTCAAAGCCTTTGTTTTTTTTTTTTTTTTTTTTTTTTTGACTTATTCAAAGCCTTTGTTAACAATACATAATCTAAAACTTTCACGGCGTTACAGATTTATTAATGTTTAAATTAGGTAGAATCAACATCTAACTCTTGGCACGTCGGAAGATTCTAATGGCTCTGTGTTTTCCTATCCGGTCAACTTGTTCATAGTTGTTGTTGTTTAACAAAGAAGAAGGAAAGATAGCAATGCAATACATGTTGAAAAAGGAAGCGAGATGAAAGAAAAGAAACCTGCAGTTTCAGCTTTATCCAAAGAAGAGAGAGACTCTCTTGAAGGAACACGCTTGTCTATGTGACGACCTCGCATTATGGAGTAAGTGCGTCGAACAGAATCCATCCCCTCTGAAACACGCTACTACTGCACAGAATCAATTCACTGCTGAGTCACACGTGATGCAACGCCCTATAAGAGATTCGAGTGCTAGTGTCAGTATCAAGTCCAACGATCGCTTACACATAATCAATACTCAATTCAAAAAATAAAATAAAATAAAATAAGCCCACATGACGTGACGTGAGCTAGTAGGAAAATTACAGAATCCAGGAATTCAAAGAAAAAGAAACAAGTGGAAAAAAAAAATGCTGACGGATGATGAGAAAGTGAGATCGTCGGATCTGATGGTACAAAAGTTTTGATGCAACCAACATCGCAATGTAAAATTAGAAACAAAACTCAAAAGGCAATGGCAGATCTAGCAGAGCAGGGACGATCAACGAAGCGGAAATCCAAAGAGAAGGATGATAGGAACCTGGAGAGGAGAAATGATGAGAGGAATCGTCGAGTCGAAGAAAGAGGAAAGAGGAAAGAGGAAAGAGGAAAGAGGAAAGAGGAAAGAGGCTAGAGGCTTTGGCTTTTACTTTTTACGCGACAAGTGTGGTGCTTAGCTTAATCATCATCCCGTCCCTCATAAGCAGCACTTATTAATATAAAGAGCTTGGCCACACTCCCAGATGCCGACCTCCATAAATATGTACAAATGAAATAATGACATTTATTTATATCTGTGAATAAAACACACACACACACAAAAGCAAGAAATCAATAGAGTAAAGTGTACAAACTTTTGAGGAAATAGATCCTCGTGTGACCATAACAAAGAAACTAGTGACACACGGGCTTTGTTTTTTTTCCTGCTGATTGTCAGCCACATTCATCTAATCGTAAGCATTTGGGCTTCATTCGAGTCTCACAGTTTTTGCTACTTCATATACGATGGGCGGGCCCATTAATGAGTTCAATCAATTTTCTCATAGAAACCGACAACAAGACATGTTTATCATCATCATATACACGACAGGGATTATTCTCGTCTCCAAATAATTACGAATAAAACTGTAAGAAAATCTTCTTTCGAGCTGCAAAACTTTGTTTTAAAAAAAGCCTCCTGAGAAACAAGGAAAAAATAATAATAAATGAAATGCTGCGCTTGGGTTGGTGGTAGCTTATAGCTATACAATATTAGGAGGAAACAAGGATTAGATGGTCCCTACTCATGAGCCTGAGCCTGAGCCTGAGCCTGAGCCTATCAACACTTTGCATCTTCACTTTTTGCTTTCTCATTGGATCTGTAAACCCAAAAATGCACAAACCCATGAGCATGATCAACACTTTTTACTAAACTTTGTGTATGTTTTTGCCTTACCTTGTTCACCAGCATGTTCACTTGCTCCCTGTACATTTCCTTCAAGTCCACTATATCCGCTCGAAGTTCCTCCAACTACCACCAAACCCACTTTTATTATTTTTCACTCAACGCCTACCACTGCTAATGCTGTGATATATATATGTATATATATATATATATATCACACAACTATTTTATTCACATATCTTACCTCCTCATCTCGTTCACCCATCAATTCCAGAGCAGCCGCATGCCTTTGCCTTAGTGCTTCCAGCTCTGCCCTTATGCCCGGCACCCTATCTGCTTCCCCCCTTAATTTCTCACACTACATCCACAGCGACCAAATATCCTTATAACACTGATCAGGAAAATAACAACTCTAAACTCTCGGCCCTATATGTACCTCTGCTGTCATCTTGACTAGCTCTTCAGCCAGGGAATCTCGGATAGACTCCATTGATGCCTGTGGCAGGACAAATACCACCAGGATAGCTTAAACTTTTACAGTTAGATATTCTCATTCTACATTAGCGGATGATACTATTACTAAGAACCAGCCAATAGTAAGTCCATAACTGGAGCTAGACATTCTAAACCAGCTTATAAAAGAAGGGTATTTTCTCAACATGATCCCCAACCCAACACCCATAGTGGCCCATTTTAACCTATCCGATGTGAGTCGCTGTAAGGGATCTGAGGTTCCAAATTGATGTGAGCCTAATCCCATTTCCAAGCCAATTTCCAAAAGCCTACGAATAGAGCTACACAAAAATGAACAGTTGGATACTTTCTACACCTACCAAGCGGGACATGTATGAAGCGAGTTCACCCTCTTTCTGTCGAAGTGTGGCTTCATAAGCACTCGGTGTGATGCTCTTCATGTAGTATGGACTCATAGTTGCCTCAGGCATGCTTCTCTTCTCAGAAAACTTATCTGAAGAATCAAGCGAAGCTTGCAGAAAATAGCTCTCCTCCATGCTGCCAAGGCTGCTTGCGCTTGAGAGCTTTCTTGGCAAGCCTCCTGATGACACAGTTAAGGAATTACAGATGCGCAAAGCCTGAACTATTGAGTATTAATCCAGATTGAGATTCATCATACCATTCTCAAAGGCAGAATTCTGCCTTGCTACGGGAAGCTGTTCAGAGGACGTCGAGGAATTGATATGGGCTGCTCTTTCAAGATCCAAACGGGAAGCCTTCTCCCTTTCTAGGTCCTGAAAAAATTTCGGCCATGTATAAGTACAACTTGGAGAGTAAGAAGATCCTACAAGTAGCTCATAACAATATATTTAAAATTGACAACCGCAGTGGAGTGGGATATACGTGCTACTTGAGATGAACAAGTTTGGGAAGCACAACATTACTTCTTCGGAAGCACTACTTTGATTAATTAAAAAAAAAACACGCTTGGTACTTCAGTCTTTTTAACGCCATAACTGATGGGGCATTTATTACGAGGCCAATTCTTACTAGATAAACCTATGTCTGTGAAACTATGTAGCACCTTTTGAATAAGTTCGTTGTGGAGCAGCACTTCTTGCAACTCTTGCTTATGTTTTCTCCGCAGTTCCCTGATTTCCACTTCAAGTTGGTTTGCTCGACCTTCTAGGGTATCTGCTTCCTCCTTAGCTGCCAGATACTCTTGTCTATTCTCTGCCGCTCTTTGCCTCTCCTTCTCGAGCGACTTGCTTAACTGGCCCTGTTCTGCTCTAAGACATGAAAGCTGGATAGGAGAACTGGGTAAGCTAAAATTTAGAGAAAAGACGTGACATTAATGAAGAACAGTGTCAAGGAGCATAGAAAACCTGGGCCTCTAGAACATTGATCCTTGATAAGGTTTGGGAGAGGCGTTCATTCACAGAGCGCTCTCGTTCTTCAGCTGTGGCAGCTTTAGTTTCTGCTTCCTGAATATTCGTAGAAATTGAACAAAAAGATAAGAGAAAGTAAAAATAAATGGCTGAATATTAGCATAGAGCAGTGATGTTCAAAATACCTGCAGTCGGGCATTCAGAGTTCTCTCTACAGCAGCCCAAGCTTCTGCTCTTCTGGCTGTAATTTCCTGTAGTCAATCAGATGAGAAGCATGCAATGTTACAAATTATAGCTTAAGTTTCTAATCGCTGGAAAACTTCTGAAAAAAAAAAAAACATATAAGGATTAACTCCTACCTGCATAGCCTCAATCTGTCTTAGGAGAGGCCTTGTAGAGTCAGGAACCTGGGTGATTAATTCCTCACACCTTCGCTCACTAGCCTACAGGAAAAGTTAGTTTAGAAAGAGTAAGCAAAACAAACTATTAGTAAGTAGAAGTCTTGTCGGAGAATTGAGTAACCAAAAGACCATAACCGAAGAAAGAAATATGCATGAAGACAACAAAACGTCTTGATTTACCTGGTAACGTCTTTGAAGGTCTTCAATTTCTCCACGGAACATGTCTTCCCTTAACACTGCCTGCAAGAAAGATAAAATACCACCGACTAGGTAAGTAACAATAAAGATGAGATCCCAGTAGTAGATATCCCGAATTTGATCAAGTAAGACAAAACCTGTTGCTCCTTTTTGCTTAACGTTTGCCTCAATTCTTCCAGTGCCTGTACTAGCATAGATTCCCGCTCTCCAGCCTCCTTTAGACGATTCTCTAACTCTGTTCTCGCTTCATTGTTGGTACGCTCCTCAGCTAATGCTTGAGCTTCCTTTGCTGCAGCTAATGCATTCGAGTAATACTCTTTCTGAGAAGTAAGTTCGGCTTGATGTTTTTCTATGGTCTCTTGCAGTAGCTTCTCTGTAGCTGTCTTGTCCCTTTTAATACTTTCTACCTTATTTTCTTCAGACTGAAGATCGAAAGGAAAAAGTAATATGCCAAAGTTTTAGTTATTTATAGATTGATCCTGCCTACAAGAAGATTGATTTTCGAACAAGTGTCTAACAAAAGCATCTGGAAAATCAAGACAAGCCCTTCATGCTGTTTCATCCTTAATGACATGGTTAGTTAAATACAAACAGCATCGCTCGCGACATCAATTACCTGAAGCTTTGTGATCAGTCCTTTCTTGTCTTCTTCTACCTCTCTAATCTAACACGCAAACAAATAAGGTAAGAGAAGAAGCAATGAGATTGATGGCACTAATAAAAATGAAACGCGTAGACATTCATTATATACCTGAGCCCTCAGCTTCCTGATCTGAGCCTCTTGAGCAGCTTGTTTCTTTGAAAGCTCTTCGCCTGAAATGGTGGGAAGTAACATCAAGGGCTCAAGCTGAGCAAAAAATGAAGTCCTTTCATTTTTCAAACATGTTCAAACAGTAACAGGTTGCTCTCGGGATGCATAAAACCATTAACAATTTTTTTAACACAGAAAATTATGATCCATGATTCAAAGCATTCCAAAAGGTTTCCTTACCTTCAGCCATAACTTGATTTATTATTTCATCTTTCTCCTTCAAAAGGGCTGCAGCATCACTTTTCTTGTTCTGTTCTCTTCTAAGTGTATCCCTCTCTTTGGTGAGAGCATAAACCTACAAAGATAAGCACCATGAAGGTATATTTATAAGGAAAAGAGAAGAATAAAAAGAGAAAGATATATGTACCTTCCTCTCAAGAGTAGCAACTCTCTGATGGTATTCTTCTCGCAAGGACTCAACTTCAGCTTCATTAGATTTCCTCTGTTTCAGAGCACAGAGGGTATTAGAATTTAGGTTAGAATCAACAAAGGAAACGAAGATGGTGGGGAGACTGAGTAAAACAATCAATCCTTCATCTAATAAAATACGAACTTTCCGCATACTCTCTAGTACCTTCAAATCCTCAGTGACAGATTTTAGCTGCTCATTTTCATGCATCAACTTCGCAATCTCATCAGCCTTTGCCTGTAAACAAATCACCAGAAAAAAATTGGTCCAGAAGCACCATAGCTATAGCACAACCCTGTCATGGAAACCTTAAGATGTACCTGAGCTTGCCTTGCAGCACCTTGTAGGGCATTTTCTAACATTTTCATTTCCTTTTTGGTCTTCTCTAGTTCCAGAACAACATCTGCAGAGTCGGAAGCATTTGTTGCAGAGCTCAAACGTTGGCTCTCATTCAATTCACTAGCATCAAGTCTTGAATCCAATTCACGAGAAACCAAATCTACAATTCTCTCGGAAATTTCATCTGAAGAAGATCTCTTTGGCACAGAAGACTCATAAGCAGGAACATCTGACTCGGTAATTAAAGACGGTTGAGCATCAAGGGACTCTATCCTGTTTAAATTATTAATATCGGGTGAAGCATCAACATTTATAGACGAGTTCTTCTCTTCCAGATTTTCACCCTGGCTTTCCTGTTCATTTGTTGTCTCATCTGTATCAGCAATCTTATGGGGTCCTTCAAGCACAGGGGAGTAAACTGTGTCATTGTTTGCTACAAAAACTTCTTTTGTTCCAGCATCCTCTGGCTTTGGCTCCTCTGCCTCTGATCTAGATTCTTCCGACTTGGGTCGCTCTGGCTGTGACTCTTGGGAAGCTGTCATTTCCGGCTTTTCATTAGGTTCAAGACTAGTCGTGTAACCAGATAATTCAGGACGCTGAAGAGAGTATTCAGAAGACTCTTTGAGAACCATCTGCGATTCAGGTTCATTATCTTTGAGATCTAAAACAATAGTCTCTGTTACCTCAGGATATTCTGCTTGATCAGCTTCTCTTCGCACATTTGTTTCTTTCTTTGCTTCAACGGATACTGCCTGTTCAGTGGCTAGCTTGCCAGATCCTTCTTCTTCTTTTCCTTCGATCTGAGACGGATTTTCTGTACTCACAGAGTCTTCCAATTCGTCCAGTTTCTCATCAGAGGTGTTACCCATGAAGGACATTACGGGATCAAAAAGACTTTTGGTATCAACTGCAGGCGGCCACATACTTGAAGCTGCATTAATAAAGGGGGGAAAAAAAAAGGATCTCTGTTGTGAACACAAACCAAGCTACAGGAAACTCATGCTACACTACAGAAGATAGTGATTTTTACTAGAGTTAAGTAAACACAGAATACACCTGAAATCATAGACAGCCTCTGATCCAAACGTGGTGTTTTCATACCCAGAATGAAATAGTATGTGCTAATTCTCTCATCTGAAGCACACTAGCTAAGCTAGTAATAAGCAAGATACAACACGATCCCATAACTTGCAAAATTGTATCATTGCAACATCAGTTCGATCTTAACATTCTATAGTATTAGTCCAACCGAGCCACATTCGTAGATGTAAATTTTCAGCAATGAGTTGAAAGAGCTAACTGCAGATTATTGCGATCGAGGAATTGTACATTCTAGGCAAAAAGTAAAAGAGAAAAAGTGAGAAGAGCACCTTCACCGCCAGATTCCGACTTCTCGTCAAAGCCAAGGGCGTTGTCGAAATTCTTTTCGATGTTCTTAACGCTCTCCTGGAATTTATTTACTGCCCCAGTGAGATCTGGGAATCCTCCCAGAGAAACTTTTCCACTGAACCAAGCCATCTCCACCAGAAATCTGAAACTTGCTGGACCTAAATCTCAGAAATCACCGGACCAGATCCATCTCCGACCCTGCGCTTACAAGGAAATTAAGAAATTGTTTTTTTAGCATCCTCGTGATCTAGGATCAAGCGTCGGATGAAGAGATCGCAAGATCCACAATACTTGAACGGAAGATCAATAAGATTCTTGAATCAATGCACAACTGGAAGAGATTCAAGCAAAAAACTGATTAAATTACTCGAGCAAGCGATACACGAGAAGCATAGAGCTATTGCCTATTGGGATCAGAAAAGCTTACGGCAAGGAGATGCGTCTTTTGATCGAATTGCAGAGTGTTTTTAGATCCAAATCCAACCTTTTTTTATAAACGGCGTCGTTGCACTAATCAAAGACGTTCTGCTCTTGGTTTGGTCCCAAATCTCAATTATTAATTCACAAAAAAAAATCTTCATTGTATGTTTTGGTCTGAATTAACTATTATTGAATACGCCAATCAAAAACTAATATTCTCTCCTTTTTAACAAAGGGTATTGTTTTAAAATTTTCTTTTTCTTTTTGTTCCTCCACAAGTTGTCTTGACCATGTTAGTGTTGAAGGAAAGACTCAGTTGACTGATGATTTCTCATGGTCGTCTGCTCTCTAGTGGACGAGTCTTTCATCCTATCCTCTCCGGCTATTCCAAGTTATCGAGTATTCGACCGTCCTAAAGGTAAACACATAGTTATATATATAATGCATGCATGGTTATCAAATTGAATGGGCTGAAAACACTTAACTAAGTGTGTGAAATAATTATGGGGTTTTAATTTAAATTCCGTGGATAGGAAATATAATGATATACATGTCCTTTATGTACTACTGTATATGTCGTTTCTTGATTTGGATGTAAGATTTCTAGCTAAATATGCAAGATTCATGGTATATATGGTACTCACTAGCTAGTTAGCTCTCGCACAAATGTGTCTTCTAGTTTCATCCGATTGTCTGCAACTAACTATCCATCTTTTGTTTTGTGGTTGGAGGTACCAAGAATATTAGGAACGTACGACTCAAATGGTATCCTTTTGTATAAAAGTGAATCAAAATGCATTGTATTAATTAAATGGAGCAAGTTGTCCTCACTGTCTTTATCTGGCACAATCTCCTATGCCACCATTCCCTCCTCACACGTGTACTCAATGTCACATTTGCATAACATGGTTTGCTTTCATGAGTGTGAGATGATATTCCATTTTGGTGGGTCAATTCTCTTACTAGGTATTAATTTGTAAGGATGTAAATAAAAAAAGGATAGTCAGGTGTTAAAACAAAACAACAAGAGAAAAAAAGGGATAGTAGTCAGTTGCATCTTGGAATCAACTTAAGGGTTGTCTTAATTAATTTCGACTTCCAAAATTAGTTAGTTGCTTTCTTTCGCCTCTAAATAAGAACAAATAATAATAATAAAAAAAAACGGAGTGGTTTTGGATTGCCAACGTGGGTAAGAGATTTATCGTGGGAATGGGAATTTTTACCCAAAATCCTAAGTTAGTAATGGAGAGAGCAAAGAGAGAGAGGAAAGCAGCAAAAAGGAACGAAAGGATGAAAAAGGAATCTAGTATTTAAAAATGAATATAGATAGAGCGAAGAGAGGTTAATTAGGAATTAGTTAATCAAAGAGCATGTGGTGAACGTAAATGTTATGGTTGCTTCACTCTAAACACTCGGTATCTACCTTTCCTAACTAACAGTTCCATCGGGCGCCGTACGACTAACAAAGAAGAAAAATAAATCTGACGAAGCTTTTGAATTGCTGATTCGTTTTAACATTATGTATATGTACATATCACTTAATTTAATTAACCCCTTAGTTTCATTTCCCTAGCTACCTCTTCCTCCATTCACGCACGTCTAGGGTTTACCCTACGTACTCTCCTTTGTGTGAAATATACTTACAAAAATACAGCCTTTGTGAATGTATATATCATCTGGATATAAGATAGTATATTAATGTTTTGAAACTGTACAAATCTTTCCGTTTTATAATAAGATGATCCAAAATTAACATGTCAGTATTAAATCACATACACATGCATCATGATGCATGTACCTATATAGGTGGCCTTATATACATATATACAGAGCCGGCCCTGGAGCCAAACCAGCAAAGCATCAGTTTGTGGTCCCAAAAACATTTTGCGATTTCAGCCTTAAAAATAAAAAATAATATTTTTTTAGGGGAAAAAAAAAATATTCTGGATTTTGATTTTTTTTTTTTTTTGATTGTGGCATTCGAAAAGTCAGGACCCGGCTCTGTATATATAGGGAGAGAGATACTGGTGTTGGAACAAAATTTATAAAAGCTTGTGGGCTTTATAAATATGTGTATGTGTGAATTGAAATGAGGCATTTAGGCTAAAAGGATAAGTCTTGAAAAAAAAGAAAAAACCTAAAAAGGAAAAGCCTTGTGAGGGACATGTAAAAAGTCCCACATTGCTAGTTGGAAATAATTTCCTCTATGATCTTCTCCTATATATAGGATCGCCTCTTTTGAGAGAAAGGCATCCGATTACACACAAAAACCACACTTGCAAAAGAAAAGTTCCTTCAATTCTCTACTGCTAAAAGTAAGTCTTTTATTTCGAGAGTATCGTAGTATTAAGTTCGACAGATCCGTTATCAAGTGCTTGTGATAACAGATTCAATGGTTGTATCATGGGACTCACGAATCTATTAAAACCGTCGCACTACAGGAGATTTTTTGAGTTAAGGAAAGAGATTAATCCTCGCCTCCATTGATATTGTTTCTGCTTCATCTCCTTTATGTAGATCGTTTTATATTATCTTTCCTTAACGTTTATTTATCATTATGTGATTAAATCAATATCATGTTATAGTGCAAAATTTTGGTCTTACAGTCTTAACTCAAAAAATATCTGATTTTCGTTTTACTACTTCAATCAGATCTTTAATCACGAGTAAATAAACGTTTTAAAACGATTTTTTAGAATGTTGATGATACTCATACGTTGTCAAACGCTAATTCAGCGACTCGAAACGTGAAGTAGAGACAGTTTCTATATTTAAAGATTTTTTTTTTAAAAGACGTTCAATCGCTTATGATACTCAAACGTTATCAAAACGCTATTTTAGCAACTTGAAACGTGTAGTAGAAGTGATATTGCTTTTAAACGTCTTTTACAACCGTTATTAATTGAGATTAATAAACGGTGAACTGTGGTTCAAATCTGGTTCGATTGCGATCGATACCGCTTGTCGTTTGCGAACGTCTAAGCATCGATCGATACCATGTGTGTATCGATCGATACATGTGATGCATCGATCGACACTGTGCAAAATTTGCATCGATCGACACTTAAGCAGCATCGATCGATACTGTGTAAAGTTCACCTGTATCGATCGATACCATATGTACATCGATCAATTTTTCGTCGATCGTTTAGTTCGATATTATTAGAATTGTGATTCTCATATCGGTACTAATTGAAAGTTGTGTTCATTTTGTCTTCACAGAATGACAGTCAACGGTAACAACAACTCAGAGAACGTGGTGAACAACACTGAGAAGACTCCTACTGTGATCGAGGAAGTCAAAGTGCCATCTGGGATTCATGTTGCTCCTACCAGCAAATTTGAAGGGACATCATTCAAGATGTGGAAAAAGAAGATGTTCTTCTATCTGACAACATTGGGTTTACAGAAATTTACCGGTGAAGTGAAACCTGTTCTCCCAGAAGGCAACACTGATGCACGTGTAGAGGCATGGGTACATGGCGACTTCTTGTGCAAGGGCTACATCCAGAATAGCATGTCGGACCCTCTTTACAAGGTGTACGAAAACGCTGAAACTTCTAAGGAATTATGGGATTCCTTAGACAAGAAGTATCGCATTGAGGACTCTGGTACCCAAAAATTCACTATGGCAAATTTTATGCAGTACAAGATGGTGGACTCAAGACCATTGATGAAACAAGTCGAGGAGTTACAGATGCTCTTTCACGACATCTTTGCTGAGGGGATGCGGTTGTGTGAAACCTTTCAGGGATGCTGCATCATTGAGAAGCTTCCACCTGGATGGACAGACTTCAAAAATTACCTTAGGCTGAAGAAAAAGAAGATGAGCCTTGAGGACTTGATTGTCCGACTTCGTGTAGAGTCCACGAATCGGGAACAGAATGCTGGTGTGAAGATTCGTGAACACCACGCGAATATGGTGGAACACCAAAACAACAATCAAGGCAAGTGGCAGAACAAGGGACGCCTAGACAAAGGCAAAGGGAAGATGCCACCCAAGAACTTCCAGAAGTTCAAGAACAAGAATGGTCAGAATGGTCAGACCTCTCATAAGTTCTCAGGAACTTGTAACTTCTGTGGAAAGCAAGGACACAAATCCTTTGAGTGTCACAGCAAGAAGGCTCAAGCGAACCTGACAGAAGCTGACATGTGTGCGGTGGTCACTGAGGCCAACGTTGCTGAAAGCCATCCGAAGACATGATGGTTCGATACTGGAGCAACCAGATACATCTGCATGGATCGAGAGATGTTCTCGACATACACCAAGAACAAGAGTGGTGACAAGCTCTTGATGGGCAACTCCGCCTCGTCGACAATTGAAGGTCACAGAAAGGTTGTTCTGAAGCTCACCTCTGGACAGGAGCTCATTCTCACGAATGTCTTCCATGTGCCAGACATACGCAAGAATCTGATCTCAGGATCTCTCATGAGCAAGCATGGATTCTCTGTGAAGCTGGAAGGTGACAAGCTGATCCTAACGAAGAATGGGATGTATTTGGGAAAAGGTTTTGTTTGTGATGGTTTGTTTAAGATGTCTGTTGAGGCAGTTATTCGTAACAATGATGTAACCGAGGCTTCCACCTCAAAGAACCTTAAGATGAATGATAAGAAACTATTTACCTATCTCGTTGAGTCTTTTAATACTTGGCATGAACGGTTAGGACATGTTAATTTCAAGTCTATGAGTAGATTGATGAACATGAATCTGATTCCTAAATTCAAGATAAGTAAAGACAAATGTGAGATTTGCGTCCAAGCCAAACTCACTAAAACGCCATCACCTAGTGTTCAAAGAACAACCGAGACTCTAGGTTTAATTCACACAGACTTATGTGATTTAAAATATATTCAAACTAGAGGTGGAAAGAAATACTTCGTGACCTTCATAGACGATTGCACGAGATATTGCTATATCTATCTACTACACAGTAAAGATGAAGCCTTGGAAAAATTCAAAGAGTACAAGCTGGAAGTTGAAAACCAACTTGAGAAAACCATAAAGATGGTTAGAAGTGATAGAGGAGGTGAATATAATGAGCCATTTGACGCGTTATGTAGAGAACATGGCATTATTCATCAAACGACCGCTCCTTATTCACCAGAATCTAATGGAGTTGCTGAAAGGAAAAACAGAACTCTCAAATAAATGATGAATGTAATGTTGCAGGAATCTGGGTTAGCCCAGAACATGTGGGGGGAAGCCCTGCTTACCTCAAATTATATCCTGAACAAAATTCCACACAAGGTCACGGGAAAAACTCCCTACGAACTTTGGAAAGGTAATGTACCTTCGTACAAATACCTGAAAGTGTGGGGGTGCCTGGCAAAAGTTGCAGTACCACCTCCGAAAAAGGTCACCATCAGACCAAAGACGGTAGACTGCATCTTCATCGGATATGCGCACAAAAGTAGTGTCTATCGTTTTCTGGTACATAAATCAGATATACCAAATATTCATGTAAACACGATAATGGAGTCAAGGAATGCTTCATTCTTCGAAAATGTGTTTCCATGTAAGGATAGAGGAAATCCTAAAAGAACTCGTGACGAACGAGATGCTGACAATGAGGCAAGCACTTCAGGCACTTCTATAAACGAAGAAGCAGAAGAAGTAAAAGAAGTTGAACCTAGACGAAGCAAGCGAGCTCGTAAGGAAAAGACATTTGGCCCTGAGTTCATAATGGCATTTCTGGCAGAAAGTGGTCCAAGAACTTTCACGGAAGCAATGTCTACACCTGATGCACCTTTCTGGAAGGAGGCATCTAACAGTGAAATCCACTCAATTATGCAAATCATACTTATGAGTTGGTAGATCTACCGCAAGGCTGCAAACCTCTTGGGTGTAAATGGGTCTTCACTACAAAGTTAAAAATCGATGGGTCCATTGACAAGTATAAGGCAAGACTTGTGGTGCAAGGATTTCGTCAAAAGGAAGGATTGGATTTCTTTGACACTTATTCTCCAGTGACGAGAATAACTTCGATTCGTATGTTGATTGGAATTGCAGCTTTAAGAGATCTTGAAATACATCAAATGGATGTTAAGACTGCCTTCCTAAATGGAGATTTAGAGGAAGAAATTTACATGAATCAACATGAGGGTTATGTTGTTCCCGGACAAGAGAAGAAAGTATGTAGACTTGTGAAATCTCTATACGGACTGAAACAAGCTCCGAAACAATGGCATGAAAAGTTTGACAGTGTAATGATGTCAAATGGTTTTCACATTAACGAATGTGATAAATGCATCTACATCAAAAGTACTCCACATGGATATGTGTTGTTGTGTCTGTATGTGGATGATATGCTCATCATGAGAAGCAACAAAGATATAATCAAACAAACAAAGAATATGCTTAATCGAAAGTTTGATATGAAAGATATGGGATTAGTGGATGTAATTCTAGGGATTCAGATTATTCGAAATTCCAAATAAATAATTCTATCTCAAGAACACTACGCTACAAAAGTCCTAGAACGGTTTAAGGCCTACTCAAATGGGACGGCAAAAACTCCACTTGACCTTCAACTTCATTTGACAAAGAATTCAGGGGACGCTGTTTCACAAGTGGAATATGCAAGAGTTATCGGAAGTCTTATGTACTTAACGAATTGTACTAGACCCGATTTAGCGCACTCAGTAAATGTACTAAGTCGTTATACGAGTAATCCAGGTCATACTCATTGGAAAGCCATAACTAGGATATTAAATTTTCTACGTTATACTAAGAGTTATGGGCTGCACTTCGGTAAAGAACCAGCAGTATTGGAAGGGTATAGCGATGCTAATTGGATTTCCGATTCCAGAAACTCCAAATCCACGAGTGGATATGTTTTTACCCTTGATGGTGCAGCAGTATCCTGGAAATCTTCCAAACAAACACTCTTGGCTAGATCAACCATGGAGTCAGAGTTTATAGCTTTAGACAAAGCTGCGGAGGAAACAGAGTGGCTTCGGAACTTCTTGGAAGATATCCCGATGTGGGAGAAACCAGTGCCAGCATTACGAGTACATTGCGATAGTCAGTCGGCTATCTCTCGGGCACTGAGTAATCTATATAATGGTAAATCTCGTCATATAAGAAGACGACACAAGACCATTAGGCAATTGATCTCGACTGGTGTACTCACGATAGATTACATCAGGTCGGCTGAAAACTTAGCGGATCCGTTTACCAAAAGCTTGCTGCGAGATCAAATTCTAAAATCATCAAAAGGAATGGGCTTAAAGCCTATAGACACAGATGACGTTTGACGGAAACCCCACCTATGTGACTGGAGATCCCAAGATCTAGGTTTAAAGAAAAAACGAACTTGAGCTGATTCTGAATTGAGCACTGCGAGCCTATGTCTCTGCCCAGTTCCTAGGATGATAAAACAGTGCTACCTGTGAATATTGAGGATAAGCGTTGGCTTTTAATGATTGCATAGCTGTGTAGTAATGGAGTACGACAGGATACTTCTGAATACAAATTGATAGCAGATCACCTAGTGAAGTGTGAAATGGAAAGGGGTTGGAGGCAAACCCATAAAGAGCATTCATTTCATTTTAAGGTCGCTGAAATTAATGAGTAACGATCGGTCAATGCCTCTCGTTAAATCCCGACGTCTCCCCGTCGCTGCAGCTCATCACGTCATCTCTATTTTTCTCTATCCAAATTTTAACTTTCTAACTTATTCAACAACTCTTCCTGCCTTTACCAAATTTATTAGTATATTGTTTAGTACTACTCCCTATACACTGCTAGCAATCGAAGAGTACTGGATTTGGATTCCGGGAATATTTATTAGCATTATTGTAATAAGTTATTGGCCAGCACAAGGCATTTAATTAGGTTTCCATGTAGCTCTAATATTATCCTCTTCACTCCCTCTTACCAATGCTTTTCCATTTTGCAAATACTTGCTTGCTTTACAACAAATTAAGTTTTATAATACTCATATACGATATACTACAATTGGATTTAATTTGGATTCCGGGAGTATATGATTGTTTTTAACTAAAATAAGATTAAATATTGCATTTTTTTGTATACATAATAAGTTGCTAAAATTGTTTGAAAGAAGAGATCACAATAATAGATACTACTATATATTAATTAAACCATACC
Organism: Eutrema heterophyllum; assembly: GCA_002933915.1. Classification (NCBI taxonomy): domain Eukaryota; kingdom Viridiplantae; phylum Streptophyta; class Magnoliopsida; order Brassicales; family Brassicaceae; genus Eutrema; species Eutrema heterophyllum. Next base: position 149,760 of record PKMM01019481.1, read on the forward strand.
TAATATTACTAGTATACAATTAATATATAAGTAGAAGTCATAATAAGAGTAATGATGATAATTAAGGAGGAAAGAAGAAAGCAGAAAATGCGGTTGGAAAATTAGGTGCTTAAAGTTAGTTGAGTCCATTCCAGTAGTATCTAACGGTCAACTCTCTCTTTCGTCCTTATAATTTTTTATTTTTTTTTAAAACAATAATCTGACATACATATGCCTTTCTCTCTCTACTCTATACACACAATACTCAATTAAAGAAGAGACAGAGAAGTTCGTTTTTTTGTTTGTATACCCTTAAAATCATGCAACCCCCTTATTCTCATTCTTTCTTCCTGTCTACAGTAATTTATAGGAACGCCATTATGTAGTTTAAACCGATTAATGGCAAGATTATACGTTCGACCACATGATTTTCAATCGTTTGTGCGGAAACAATCCCAACATGTATTTTATATATAAAAAAACTGAACTGGAAATGAGATTTTCACGGATTCAAGAGCGAATCTGCTCTTTAAAATATCGAATATATATTTTTATAAACAAAACGAAGTCGATCGATGGCTGCAATTGATGTAGCTGGCCATGTCTAAAAGTAATCAAGTGTATATATTAAAAAGAAAGGGTTAATTTATAATTAAATGAAGCACCTAAAAGTCAAGCACCGGAGAAATATCTGAAAAACGACCGTTTATATAATTAGAAACGAAGGGCTAGCTTAAATATAGCGTTATACATTTTTGGTAGAATTGAAATAAGAAAAATAAATAAAGAAATAAGAAAAAAAGATATATATAAATAGACGGAAGAAGGAGGAGGAGAGGGAAGAAGATAAAGCAAATAAAGATTGTCAATGGCTGTCGAGATGTCATCGAAACAACCCACCAAAGATTTCTTCTCCTCTCCAGCACTTTCCCTCTCTCTCGTACGTATACTCTCTTTGATCTAGTCCCATATATGTATATAATAAACTTAACTATTAAATATACTATACTGTATTATTAGTTAGTATATACTGACTTTTAATATGGTATATACATACAGGCTGGGATATTCCGGAATGCATCCTCCGGCAGCACGAACCCTGGGGAGGATTTTTTGGGAAGAAGGGTAGTTGACGATGAGGATCGGACGGTGGAGATGAGCAGCGAGAACTCGAGATCCAGGTCAGAGGAGGATTTGGAAGGTACTGATCAGGAAGGTGAGGAGGAGGAGGATACCACTGGTGCAGGAAACAAGGGCAACAAGAGGAAGAGGAAGAAGTATCATCGCCACACCACCGATCAGATTAGACACATGGAAGCGTACGTATGTTCTTCCTTCCTTTTAACTCTTTATATTTCGTCATCTCTAATTAAGGGTAAGGGATTCCCATTATTTCATTTAGGGTTTCAAAACAAAGCAACTTTCATTTATTGGTCTTGCCTCTCTTTACGTGTTCATTTGAACAAGTTCTACATATACATTACATACATACATGAATATGATGATGATCTCACCCTTTTTTCCCATATATGTTTATAATTTCATGTATCACCTCATCTCCATATATATATATATATCTACTTTAATTATTACTAGCTAGTTATCGTAATATATATGAATATATATAGGTGATTAATTGATAATATTGAGTGGAAGGAGGGTGTGCTTGAAGAGCGGTTTATATATATACACGTAGGCCTCTCCATTTCTATTGCCACCAAAAATAAAATAAAGAGCCTATTTCATGTAAGGGACAAATCTATTGCTGCCGATGATCCAGCATTAATTACAATGCGTTTAATTACATGGTTTCCCTAGGCTTACTCTTTAATTCTCTCTCCCTCTTACATGGTTGGACATGTTATATAGCTCAAACGGGACAACTATTAAGTTGGTTCATTCGAACGTGATTAAAGCCAAGAGCTATATATGTTTAAAATGTTTGTGGTTTTAAAGTGGAATAAAATCAGAAATGGTAGCAAAAAAAAAACAAAAACAAGAGCTATATGTATGTATAGGTAGCTAGTTAGGGTTCATTTGCCTGCATATGTATAAGAGTTTCATGTTTTAAAATACCAACAAAAAAAGAAGAAGCAATGGTGGTTATATTATATCTGAACAATATGATGTAAATTGGGAAGGGGATATACAGGCTATTCAAAGAGACGCCGCATCCGGACGAGAAGCAAAGACAGCAGCTGAGCAAGCAATTAGGGCTGGCTCCTCGCCAGGTCAAGTTCTGGTTCCAAAACCGTCGCACCCAGATCAAGGTATGTCTGTGTTTTATCTACTACTACTCGTGATGATGATATGGATGGATCCCCTAAAGATAATTTAAAAAAGAATATATATATATATCAAATGAACAGGCTATTCAAGAACGGCACGAGAACTCGTTGCTGAAAGCGGAACTAGAGAAGCTAAGAGAGGAAAACAAAGCGATGAGAGACTCGGTTTCCAAGGCTAATTCTTCCTGCCTCAACTGCGGAGGACCCGACGACATCCGCCTCGAAAACTCCAAACTGAAAGTCGAGCTCGATAAGCTTCGTGCGGCTCTCGGACGGACTCCCTATCCCCTGCAGGCCTCATGCTCCGAGGATCAACAACACCGTCTTGGCTCCCTCGATTTCTACACAGGCGTCTTTGCCCTCGACAAGTCCCGCATCGTCGATATTGCCAACCGAGCCACCCTTGAACTCCAAAAGATGGCCACCTCCGACCAACCTCTTTGGCTCCGCAGCATTGAGACTGGCCGTGAGATTCTCAACTACGACGAGTATCTCAAGGAGTTTCCCCAAGCTCATAAGGCCTCTTCTTTTCCTCGAAGGAAATCCATCGAAGCATCCAGAGATGTGGGGATCGTGTTTATGGACGCACATAAACTTGCCCAGAGTTTCATGGACGTGGTATTTTTTTTCTTTTTCTTCCCACACGGTTTACTATAATTCTACGTGTATAAAGAGTATGCAATAATAAATTGATCGTGTGTAAGTTGCAGGGGCAATGGAAAGATATGTTTGCGTGCTTGATCTCAAAGGCCGCGACGGTTGATGTAATCCGGCAGGGTGAAGGGCCTTCAAGGATCGATGGTGCCATTCAGTTGGTGAGTAACGTACTGATCACCTTTAATTATATAGCTACAGTGATGATAACAATGACGCCACAGATGAGCTAATACATGCATGGATATATATATGGATATGGTTAATAACTGGCAGATGTTTGGGGAGATGCAACTGCTCACTCCGGTTGTCCCCACAAGAGAAGTGTACTTCGTGAGAAGCTGCCGGCAGCTGAGCCATGAGAAATGGGCCATCGTGGACGTATCGGTCTCTGTGGAGGAGGACAACAACACGGACAAGGAGAAGGAGGCTTCTCTGCTGAAATGTCATAAACGCCCCTCAGGTTGCATCATCGAGGACACCTCCAACGGCCACTCCAAGGTCACCTGGGTCGAGCACCTCGACTTGTCTGCCTCCACGGTTCAGCCTCTCTTCCGCTCCTTTGTCAACACCGGTTTGGCCTTTGGGGCTCGACACTGGGTCGCCACCCTCCAGCTCCATTGCGAACGCCTCGTCTTCTTCATGGCTACCAACGTCCCCACCAAGGACTCTCTCGGTACGTCCATTTACTCTCTCTCCCCTTCTCCCTCTCTCCTTTTCACTCCTTCTTATAACCCAATTCTCCTCTCAGGGGTTACAACCCTGGCCGGGAGAAAGAGCGTGCTGAAGATGGCGCAGAGGATGACACAAAGCTTCTACCGCGTCATTGCTGCATCAAGCTACCATCAATGGACCAAAATCACCACCAAAACTGGACAAGACATAAGGGTTTCTTCCAGGAAGAACCTCCATGATCCTGGCGAGCCCACCGGAGTCATCGTCTGCGCTTCTTCCTCCCTATGGTTACCTGTTTCTCCCACTCTTCTCTTCGATTTCTTTAGAGATGAAGCTCGTCGCCATGAGGTACCTTGTCTAACCCACACATACACACTACCAACAAAACCGGTTTCCACTCATATATCTAAACTATTTATATCATCAGTGGGATGCTTTGTCAAGCGGAGCTCATGTTCAGTCTATAGCAAGCTTATCCAAGGGACAAGACAGAGGCAACTCAGTGTCTATCCAGGTATGTTTTTACTTTGTCATCTCATCCTCTCCCGCCCTCCAAAATCTGGATTTTTCTAATCTTCCCCTCCCAATTGCAGACAGTGAAATCGAGAGAAAATAGCATATGGGTGCTGCAGGACAGCTGCACAAACTCATATGAGTCGGTGGTCGTATACGCTCCCGTAGATATAAACACGACACAGCTGGTGATTGCAGGACATAATCCAAGCAACATCCAAATCCTCCCCTCTGGATTCTCAATCATTTCCGATGGAGTAGAATCACGACCACTGGTAATCACGTCCACACGAGAGGACAGAAACACCCAAGGGGGGTCTCTGCTCACACTCGCCCTCCAAACGCTCATCAACCCTTCTCCTGCAGCAAAGCTGAATATGGAGTTCGTGGAATCCGTCACAAACCTCGTCTCTGTCACACTGCACAACATTAAGAGAAGCCTGCAAATCGAAGACTGTTGATGACAGCTCACAGCAGGTGTCACTCTTGTGATGATGATGTTACCTATATAAGTATATTATAATGTATAGAAGTGCATTAAGTTCTGTACAAAAACAAGGCACTTAATCTCTTCTGCAATCATACTATTATCCAACGCTTTTTGCTGCGTTAAGAGCATCATACTCGACTGAAAACTGAGAGAACCCGGTAGCGTTTGAAGGAGCAAGAACCGAAGATACAATAAATTTACCAAAACAAAAGTCGGATCAGATGAACCAAACACATACACAATCCCTGATTTAGATATCAGAATAGAAGACCTTACCAGTTACCAGCAGGAACATCATTCGCATTCTACCCACCACAGCACTAAATTCCACAACTTAACATAACACACCAAGCAATTCGTATACGAAAGCAATAAAGCAAAACGCATTCCATAAACTCGTTTGCAATACACAACAAACATCCGAAACGGATTAAAAAAAAAAAACAGCTTTACCAAAATAAACAACACTCAGTGAGTCGCAATCTCCTCTACGCCGGCTGCTGAGATTCTAAGGGAATGCCAAGATCGTTCCCAGCTTCTCCTCTGACTTCCTCTTTCCTGCCGCTCCTTATGATGACAGGAAGCGCCACGAATGATTTAGTCTTACTGATGGGTCTGTGTGGATCAGAATTTGGAGTGTGTTGAGTATTATCGCTTGCGGAATTACTTGCTAAAGAACGAACACACACGATTGATCACGAGTTCCCGGCCTCGAACCGATACGTTTCGTGGGAGCACTTTCGCTCCCAACTTCACTATCTCAAAGAGGTTACATTGCACACCACTAATACTTTATGTGGTGTTTTTTGTTACATGTATTACAACAACCAAGCAGAAGATAAAGAACTACAACTACAACGTCTCTTAAAATACAAGAAAAACATTATGGTTTCCTATGTTTTTCCTTCTCTCTAGACTTGTATTAGTTTGAGATCTCTCATCCTTTGTTGTCTTTACTTTTTCTCTTCCTCTGCTTTTGTATACTTTGTGTCTTGTGCAAATACACAACTCCTGTAATATTTGCACAGTTTCAGTAACATGTGAATGTCTAACGTGACTCTGCTTGGGCCAAGTAACACTTCTGCTTTGTTTCTCTGTCAATTCTCGTCTGGCCCATGAAAGGCCCATTATGAATTTGTCAAACCAATAGCAGCCCAATTCACAGAGTGATTTGTAAAAAAAGGAAGATGGGCAAGAATCTCGTACGAGCACAACAATGTAAACAAGACGAGGTTCGACGAACTGGACTATATTGATCAAAGAGAGAGAGAGTTCGGAGGAGATAGGAATGGTGGCTGAACTCGTGGATTGAGCTGTCTACGTACCCGTTTGTGGGATCAAGCCATAACGTAGTTCGATTGTCTGTTCTCTCAAACGAGATATAATCGTGAGTAAATAGCAAGTACGAAAGGCGTGATGTTAGCTTAACTCTGTGTGATATCGCTAGATCAAATGTTGTTTCTAAGGAAAGTTCTTGTTCTTAATCAAATAATATCTTTGATTAAGGAGAACCCTTTTTCAGGATAAAGTGTATTGTTTTTTGTGTATAGCTCTTGTTGAGCGTAAGATAGATCCCCTTGCGAAGACCACTTTTTGTTCTTTTATAAGAGTCGATCTTCACCTTCTTTTCTTGTTGCCCATATTCCACATATTTCGCTTTGACTTATTCTCTCCTCCTTGTTAGAGGGGAGTTTAACACTCCTCCGGTTTAACCCGGTCCGAGTTAAAATCAGCCCAACTACCGACTTCAAAGTCAGTCCATCAAAGCTGATTTACGAAATAAAAGAAAGATTTCATTTTATTTGTTAAAGGGAAGATCTCCTTTTATTTGATAAAAGGCAAATCCCGAGAAGAAATTAAGGAGATTATCCTTATCGACTTCAAGAAAAAAGGATAATCGCCAATACCAATTCAAGAAGGAAAATGAAAACCAATGGACTTCAAGACTTCATACACATCTCTCAATTGAGAACTGAGACAGAAACACCTTTTGTAACAAGAACTACGTTTTGGCTTGATCCCTTTAAAGGGTACATATGCAGCCTTCACGGGCACATCTATAAATCTAATAAAATTAATTCTCCATAAAGCCTAGCCGAATTCGCCGATCTACGATATGTGCGAATTCTGGTTCTTTCAATTGGCGCTAGAAGGAGGGGGCGAGAATATTGAGGGTTTATGGAGAATTATTTTAAAACCCTAGAAATCCGACAAAGTCTCCAACTCTTCTCGTCATGTTCAACAATTCTCCAGTCACCGACATGGGTTTCCGATCTTACCACGAACTTCAATCCGAGATCACGTCAAAAAAAAAAAAGAAGCTTGTCACCATCTCCGTTGCAAAAACTTCCGAAGATTTCACTCCGAGCTTCGACGTTAAAATCAGCACTCGACCACCAACAATCTCAGGATTTCCGGAATTCCGTCACAACCCGCTGTAGCTCGAACTGGCCGGAGGTCCGACATCGCTGCCGCACCTGCAAATCCCCGACTTGCGATCTCCTCCCTCATAACCATCTCTCAACTTCCGACCTGAGTCACCTCGTATCTGCTCCTCGAATCTGCTCCTCAGTTCATCAGAAACCATCACGATTTCATCACCAATTCCAACAATCCCATCTCACGTCTTCACCAGGAAAATCTCTCCCAAGTCTCTTCGAGCTCGGAGTCTCCAATCCGTCACAATCTACCAAATGGAACGCGGAACTCTGTTGCGATCCGCCGCCACCCGATCTCCCCGAAGATCCGCCGTTCCCCGAGCTCCCCAAAGTTCTGCCATCGCCTGAGCTCTCCGAAGCTTTCTGGGGTCCCGTCTTCACCGCCGCCGCTGTTCGAGCTTGCCGGAGGTTCGCCATCATCTCCGCCGTCGTTGCTGTCCCCTGACGAAATCTAAACACCGACCTGCGACATGAGAAGAACGACGCCAGATCTCCTTCAACTATTGGGCTTGAAGCACACTTGTGGCCCATACGACATCATAGCATACGCAGGCCCAGATTATGGCCCATCAGATATCATGAAATTTAAAGCCCAATTCCATGAAAGAACAAAGACAAAAAAAAAGCGAACGTTGACCGATATCGTCATTTACCGATCATAGCTCGCCCACCGAGCTCCCTAAAATTCAGGTACTCCTTATCAAAATTTTTACTTTATTATTTGAATATATTTTCTATTCAAATTCAATCACATGGTCCGTCCCTCTAAGCCGAACTCAGTCAGTTCGCCGAACTCAAGCAGTTCGCCGAACTCGTACAGTTCGTATCATCAAGCCGAACTCAAGCAGTTCGCCAAACTCGTACAGTTCGTATCATCAAGCCGAACTCAAGCAGTTCGCCTACCTCCCAATTGAACATATCGCCTACTTCGCAGTAAGGCAGTTTGTGGTCGTAGTTCGACGATCCGACAGTAAGGCAGGTCGTGGTCGCAGTTCGTCGGCCTAACAGTTTGGTAGCTCAGTCGCAGCTTACTCATCGCGTAGTCACAGTTCGCCGACCTCGCAGCTCCGCCCAACTCATGACCACAACTCACCGACCTCATGCTCGCCAAGCTCACGATCGCAATTCTCTGACCGCGCAGCTCGCCGACCTCGCAGTATGGCAACTTGTAATCGTAACTCATCGATTCTAAAAATTGGACAGCTCGCAATCACAGCTCGCCGACCTCGCAGTTTCGCACGAACTATCGAAACCGAACTAAAAAAAAGCCGAGGCCGACCTCGCACCTAACTAACAAACGCCGAGCTCAGTCTCGAGCTCAATCTCGCGTCTTTAGTCATTTTTTGCAGGAACAAAGCCGAGCAACATCTAGTCTGCAAAGGAAGTTCGATCATTAAAGAACACAAGTTTGAACAGTCAAGACATGATGCTGATTTCAACTCCAACCGGGTTAAAGAATTCTCCATAAACTTCGCCGAACTCAAAGATTCATTCGCCGAACTGAGGGGGGGACTAATTGTTAGAGGGGACTTTAACACTCCTCCAGTTTAACCCGGTCCGAGTTAAAATCAGCCCAACTACCGACTTCAAAGCCCATTAGAGCCGACTTACGAAATAAAAGAAAGATTTCATTTTATTTGTTAAAGGGAAGATCTCCTTTTATTTGATAAAAGGAAAATCCCGAGAAGAAATTAAGGAGATTATCCTTATCGACTTCAGGAAAAAAGGATAATCGCCAATAACAATTCAAGAAGGAAAAGGAAGACCAAGGGACTTCAAGACTTATAAATAGGAGAGTCCCCATTCATAATTCTCATCTTCATACACATCTCTCAATTGAGAACTGAGACAGAAACACCTTTTGTAACAAGAACTACGTTTTGGCTTGATCCCTTTAAAGGGTACGTAGGCAGCCTTCACGAGCACAGCTATAAATCTAATAAAAATAATTCTCCACAAAGCCTAGCCGAATTCGCCGATCTACGATATGTGCGAATTCTGGTTCTTTCACTCCTCACGTGTCCGAGATACGAGGGAGATTGAAGACCAAATCCTTTGGTTTGATCCTAGGCAAATATCTTATGTTGACATGGTTAATGGTAACAAAATATGGGGTTTATTGGCCAAGTCAAGTGACATTATGTCCAATGTCACATGAGCCTATTTGGATCAAACCGGGTAGATTTGTTAATTATCCGGCTTTTAGGCGGGTCGGATTTAGTGCTAAATCCAACACCAACAATTGCCCCCATGCTTTAAAGCGAGGTATCGAGCTTGAAAGGAGAGAAAAGCTTCAAAAAGAGCACGATTTTCCTTTCCTTTTTTGTTTGTCTAAGATTGTTTTGAGGCAAAAATACCTTTGCGCTCTTTTTTTTTTTCAATTCGGGACGAGAGTCTAGACCACTGTTCGGAGTTTATCGAATTTGTCGGGGTTTTGTTTGATCGTTTAATGATCGACTCATCGTTTTATTTTGTGGCGCCTTTCGACGATAGACTATGGACCGTTTATGAGATGGTTTTATATAACGAGCTACTAGTTGCGAACTACGTGATCGTTTTAAGAGATCGATTTTTATTGAGTTAGATTTGTAAAATTTTCGGGCTCGCGTTAAGCCGCGATGATGCAATCTTCGAAAGTTTAGACGTTTCGAGGTCGTATTTTAATATGAAACTCGGTTAGAGTTTAGACTGTTTTGAGGTCGTTAATTTGAAAGTTTATACCGTTTCAAGGCCGTGTTATGAAATTTTATACCGTTTCAAGGTCGTATTTTGAAAGTTTAGGCCGTTTCAAAGTCGTAGATTTGACAGTTTATACTGTTTTAAGGTCGTAGATTTTGAAAGTTTAGACCGTTTTGAGGCCGTAGATTTTGAAAGTTTAGACCATTTTGAGGTCGTAGGAGTGTTCCGGTCTTGATGACATCAAACTCATGGTAGGGAGTGCGTTAAATCTTTGAATCTTGGCAGATGGGCTCGTTGTTTGAGTTCAATTGTAATAGAAACTTAGTAATAATACTTTTCGAGACGTTTCGTATAGTGGAACCTCGGTTAAGCTATTGTGCTAGTGAAAGCTATCGCAAACCGCTTTGGCGACCCGATATGGGCCTTTCCGATTGGTTCACTATTCTTTGGTATGCTCTTTCGTATTGTGGAACACTTGAAGCGTGATTGATTCTTTTGCGTTGAACCCTTAGTTTCATCTTTAAAAGAGAAAACATTGGCAATGTGGGACTAGCTTAAGTGGGATTTGTGATCTAGTAAATTGACGAGCTCAAGCATGATCTGAGAGCTGCTTAATTTGATAACATACTAGTTACGACTTGTATTTTCGCGAAAGTCCTTAATATTTATTGGACAATGTGTTCGTTAGGTTCTCCAATATACTTTGTCAGACAAGTTTATTGACTGAGACAGTACAAAATACTATGTGATTTTGGGGGTAGATGTGAACAGAGCCAGAGGTAAATATTTGGTTACCGTGTATCGGAGTTTTTGTATAAATCTTTATTAAAGCTTGATCGTCGATCGTAGATTGGGAGATGAGTTTCATCTCGTAATTGCTGAGTAATGCAAAGCATTCTCTAATGCGAGGAAGACATTCCTAGATTATTTAGAAATGTAGTTTTTCCTTATTTTGGGTTTTATGAGTATACCACTATGCCCAAAAGAAAAACCATCCATACAGTTGATATGTGGAAGCAAAATCATGTTATATGAACTTGCTTCGAATAGGTTGATGAAGTCGAAGCATGCTCACCGTTTTTGTGATTTTTCGTTCTGACTAATGCCAAATTGACTAGCCAATTAAGATATTTTGCTTCTCGTATTGACTCAAATTTGAGCAGTCAGGTCGATTATATCGCATGTTCAATAGAATTGGGATTCTAGATTGAAAGGAGTTTAGAACTCGTTCTCGTGAATTCGAATTCCAGAAGAGTTTTTGAAATCTTTCTCGTGAATTCAAATTAAGCGAAGGCTAGAGAACGTGTTCTTGTAGACTCAAACATAATATGAGCTCGTAAATATGTTCTCATAAGTTCAAGTTGAATGAGAACGTGAGAGCTTGATATTGAGCTCTAATATGGGCTGGGATTTCGTTCTCACTGTCTCAAACATAATTCGATTTGAGAACTCGTTCCCTTGCGCATGTAGATAATGAGGATGCGCCTGCAGATTAGAGCTAATGCGAAATCTTGGGAATTTATTCTCGTATATTCGATCTGATTTAGAACTTGAGAATTGATTCTTATAATGGCGAACCGGATCAGAGCTTGAGCTAGAAAGGAGTTTGAGGACGGAGTTGAGAACTCGTCTCAATTCTATAGAAAATATGGGGACCGATTTCCTGCGGATTTTAGCTCATCAGATTAGAGATGGGACTTGAGAACCCGTTCTCGTATAGTTGAGTTGAGTCAGAGCTCAAGCTGAAATGGAGTCTTAGAACGGATGTAAAGACGAGCTTGATTCCTTCTATACATCATACTAGTGAGTTTTTTTTACTTTCGTTTATTGTTTGAACTCCTTGGAGTAAAGAGCTTGATACACTAGCGATATGTGAAGGGTACTTCGTTTGTAGCATGTACTCACTATTTGTCAGTGACTGTTTTGTCGAGCTAATCAGGCTGCGAGAAGTTTAGAGCTTCTCGGAATGAAGACCGTCCATTTGGGGGGGGGGGTGTGGTATTCGAATCCTTACGCAATGCGTAGTTTGCTTAAGAAAAAGTTCGCATATTTAAAGGGGCATGCAGAGATGCGATGATCGACTTCGTTGAACCGCCTCAAAGGCTAAGTTCTCCGAACACGAGGTTAATTTGCTTTCTAGCATATGAGTCGGTGTCACTATTGATCTTAAAGAACTTATTCCCAAAACACATATTTAGTTAGAGCTGGAGAATTTGTTCGAGTCTAGCGATAGGCTTTAAGCAAAAATATATGAGTTTACGAGCTCAAGCGTGGTTTGAGAATTTATTCTCAGACATTCAGATGCGTCGAAGTCTTAGACCTCATTCGCAAGGTGAAATAGAGGTTTTTTTTTAGCTGGCGAGGTAAAGAATAAGTTGTAAACTTGTTCTTTGAACTGAAACAAAAATTGAGGGCTCGTTTACAAGTCGACAAACTGAGACTTGAGTTCGTTTGTGAATTGAGCAAAACACGAGAGTTTGTTTACGAGCTGAAGTGTGAGCTGAGAGCTTGCTTTCGGACTGAAACAAAGTTCGGAAGCTTATTTATGTTTTGTAAAAAACTTTAGTTGGGGCCTCGTTTCTGGACTGAAACAGCTTGTCTACGAGGTGACGTGCTCAAGAATGATAGAGTTTAGCTTTTCCCAATCTGTTGTTTTTCGGGCTATGGCCCTACCGCCCATCAAAAATGTGTGCATGCAGACATATATTTGGGGACAAGCGGAGGTGTGATGACCGATTTGGTTGAACGACCGCAAGGGCTAGGTTCTTTGAAGACGATGTTAATTCACGTTTTAGCTCGGAAGGCGCTGTCATTACCGACCTCAAATAACTAATCCTTTAGAGGTAGAGAACTTGGTCTCGAGATAAATTATGGGTTTAAGCGACATGTGTGAGCTGGAATTGGACGTAGTTCGGGAACTTGTTCTCAAAGACTCAACTGAGCTGGAATTAGACGTAATCTAAGAGCTCATTCTCAAGGGGGTTAGAGGTCGTTAGTGAGCTGAAGATCTTGAAACGTGAACTAAGAGCTCATTTCTTAGGTAAAATAGACTTTGACAACTCACTTTTGAGCTAACAAAATGAAGCGTGAGTTGTTAGTTCGTTTTCGAGTTGAAACATGACTTTTAAGTTTTTTATTGAAGCATATCACTTTGAGCTTAAAACAGAGCTCGGGAGTTTGTCTACGAACTGCTAAAGTGGAAATTGGAAACTAGATCTCGACGCCAAGCACAACTTGGGAACTTTGTGTGAGATTTGAACACATTTCGACATGTTCTATTTTTGAAAACGTAAATCGGCTTGGAAGCCAATCCTATTTTACAATCTCGTTGTGAGGTGTCGAGCTGAAGTGTTACTTTTAGAGCTTGTTCATAAGCTGAAACAAATCCCGAGAGCTTGCTTGCGAGCTGATGAGATAAAGTTGTAAGATGATGATATTCAAGTCGTACTCCGTGAGCTAATGACGTGACGAACTGACAAGCTCTGGTAAAAATTATCTAACGAGTAAATTTTGTTTTTCTTCATCTTTGAAAACCTGAGGTGGGTTAGAGTCTCAAGCTTCCAAGATGAAACGAAGCGTGTAAAATTGTTTACGGGCTGTCAACTGCAGCGTCTTATGGGCCATATCTAAAGCCGAAAGATAGCTTGAAAACTTCTTTACAATCTAAAGAGCTGAAGCTAGAGTTGACTTCGCCGATTTCGTCTTGAGTCCAGATTTTTTATTTATGGAGTCCAGATTGCGAGCTGAGACGGAGACTGCATGCTGTCAAGCTGACGCAGTTTATGAGCTAGTTTGAGCAGAAACAAAGCTTGAGCTCTTGAGAACTAGTTCTTGAGAATAAATAATGCTTTTTCTTAATGAGCTGACGAACTCAACCAGAGCTAATGAACTTAGGCATGATTTGTTAAGCTAACGAGTTGATGAACTCAAGCAGAGCTAACTAATTCGAGCAGAATATGTGGGTTGATTAATCAATGAGCTCGAGCAAAATCTGTGAGATGTTTTTCTTTGAAAACCTGAGATAAGTTATAATCTCAAGCTTCAAAGATGAAATGAGGCGTGTATGCATCTTTACAAACTGGCGATTTATATGGGCTCGTTCAAAGCTAAAATAGAGCTTCTTTATGAAATGACGAGGTGAAGCTAGATTTGACTTCTCCAATTTAGTATCTAATCCATTTTCGCTTCCTTGCATCTCGTTTCCGATGACCTGACGAGCTTTAGAAGTCTCAGTTGACGAATCTTATAGGAAGTTTGTTAACTTGGTTCTCGGAGTGTTGAGATGTGTCGTAGCCTGATAAATTGCTCTCGGGCTAAAAAAGGAGGTCTGAGGAACTTTTCCTCGTGTGATCAAATTGAGGTGGAGTTAAAGAACTCGTTCTCGAGATGAAGCAAAGTTTGGGCAATTGTTCTCACGTTGAAAGTATGAGGAGTCGTTTAGTCTGAACTCAATTCTACAAATTCGGAATTAATTTGCTTAGAAACTCGTTATCGCAGATTCGGATCGAAATCAGTATTTCTAAGTTTTGATCGTGATTTCAGATTGAATTGGAATTGCAGAACTCTCTTACGTGTTCTGATTCAACTGAAACAACGTCGGCTTTTGAGTTAACGAGTATTGTTTTTTTTTTGATATATACATACATATATATTATATTCTTTTTGTTCTTGTACGTGATGGGTTTTAATTGTAAACCCAACATATAGAGTCATTGCTCCCCGACTTTTTTGTGCGGGGTGACGTGCTCGAAGAACTAGAAGGTTTTACGAGAGGAGATCACTTGTCGTTTGGGGATTAAAGTGGTCGAGTGTCCACCAGCAATTCACGAGCTGTCAACCAGCGCCCTTGATCTGTCCGCCAACTCGTAGTCGACCTAATTCGCAATGTCTCCCAAACGTGCTATACAAGACATGGTTGAATTCCGAAGAATGCTGGCCTTCATGGTTAAAAAAAACTTAGGATCACCGATCTATCCCAGCACGAGTAGATCAAAACGAAAGAGATCTAGTCGCATGACGACAAGAGCTCATGTGACATGTTGCGCCAGTAGGATCTGAGAATTTGAACAACCAATCGGGAACATGACATAAAAAAGCCCTCCTCCCTGAACACGCTTGAATTTGAGAACATTATACTTGATCCCAACTCATCGGAGCAGCTCGTCACGTACATGCGTACTAAGACTTGCCCAATATTCAGTTCGCTGACGAGCTCGCAACCTCAGATTACGGATCCAAGCAGCTCGAATCAAGCAACGCACTTTAACGGTTCAAATCATATGGAGAATGTAGCTCGTGATACCCACTGATTACCATCTCCACCAGTGCTACCACAGAACGTTGAACCCGACATTCGCCCCGAGTTCGCAAGCATCTGGACTCACTCCAGCGTCGAATTTGGCATATACAACAAGATTACTCTCACGGAAGCCCAACCACAACAGAGCAATCAACAGCGAGTTCACAAAAAATGAACTCCCCGCCCGCATCTCTCGATGCAACCTGTTAGAACGAAATGAATCCGAAATCATTGCGCGCTGCTGCATCACAATAGGGTTCGTGGCTGCAGAGTCGGTTTGGGTCAGGTTGGTTACGGTTGATCCAGTTGTATGGCTCTAGGTCAAAGGATTTCACAAATCGAGATCTGCTGAGTTCTCTGACCCGGTCTTTGATTTGGAGGATTCAAATGATTTCAGATCCATTTCGTTCTAACAAGCCTTAGATCGGGCTCTGGAGTCAGAGATTCTTTGATATTCTTCCCCACAGACGGCGCCAAAATGTGGATCGTAAAATCCACAATCAAGAATTTGGAGTGATTTGTAAATAAATGGAAGATGGACAAGAATCTCGTACGAGCACAACGATGTATACATGACGAGGTTCGACGAATTGGACTATATTGATCAAAGAGAGAGAGTTCGGAGGAGATAGGAATGGTGGATGAACTCGTGGATTGAGCTGCCTACGTACCCGTTTGTGGGATCAAGCCATAACGTAGTTCGATTATCTGTTCTCCCAAGCGAGATATAATCGTGAATAAATAGCAAGTACGAAAGGCGTGACGTTAGCTTAACTATGTGTGATCTCGCCAGATCGAATGTTGTTTCTAAGGAAAATTCTTGTTCTTAATCAAATAATATCTTTGATTAAGGAGAATCCTTTTTCAGGATAAAGTGTATTGTTTTTGTGAATAGCTCTTGTTGAGCGTAAGATAGATCCCCTTGCGAAAACCACCTTTTGTTCCTTTATAAGAGTCGATCTTCACCTTCTTTTCTTTTGCCCAATATTCCACATATTTCTCTTTGACTTATTCTCTCCTCACGTGTCCGAGATACGAGGAGATCGAAGACCAAATCCTTTGGTTTGATCCTAGTCAAAGATCTTATATTGACTTGGTTAATGGTAACAAAAAATATGGGTTTTATTGGCCAAGTCACGTCACATTATGTCCAATGTCACATGGGCCGGATCAAACCGGATAGATTCGTTAATTATCCAGCTTTGGGTCGGATTTAGTGCTAAGTGCTAAATCCAACCAACACCAACAGTATGCTCTTCTCCAGCCTCACCACGTCTCCCACCTTGAACTGATTATCCGGGTTTGCGCCTGGTACTTCTTCTTCTTCCTCACGCGCCTCTTGTACTTACGATGCAGAGCAAGCCTCACCACCTCCACCGCCACGGTCTTGTCGTTGGTTGCGCACACCTTGGAGGGTTTGGGAAGAAATTGGGCTTTGAGAGAGAAGAGAGTGGAGTGGAGTGGAGCCATGGGCGAGCGGAGACGAAAGCTTCGGAGCATGCAGAGATGAGGTTAGGACGTCATCATATATGAGATCGATTTGGAACGACGATGAAGATAAGGCCCCGATAACGTATGTACACAACATATATAGTGGGAGAGAGATGAGCTCTGCTTATCCTTGGTAAATGGGTCTTTATAATAAAATGGGCCGAATCTTTAAGCCCGCTTTTATAAAAGAATTGGAAGCAAATTACAAAGCCCTAATTTCTTGGCTCTTTTGCCCTAAATTCTTCTTCTCCTCTACGAAAAAGCCCAGTTCAGTGCCGCGCCGTTGGACTCTTGACGCCGCCTAAGGTTTCGAGGTATGACGTCTTCTTGGTCGTGACGACGCTTAGCTTCTCCTTCATCAACTGATCATCCGACGTATCCTTCTTCGACTCCAAGTCGCCGTTCCCCTGATCGAAGTCCCATCCCATGAAATCCGACAGCGTCATGCTCCCCACCAGCGTCTCTTCCTCTGTTTCCCTCGGCGTGCTCCTCTTGTTCCCCGCTCGATCTGCCTCTAGAACGTCATCGATTCTCGACAGTACTGTGTACGCCAAGCTCTCCAGTATTCTCGAGTAGCTCTCCAGCACCGCTTGACCCACGTCCTGTGGTTTTTGAAAACCAGGTAAGGTCGGGGAAAAAGCAAAACCAAATGGATCATGCTAATTTGATCAAATTCGCACAGTTAATTTACCTTGTTGAACTGGATCTTGCTGATGTCGAGTGAAGACTGAGAAATCCCAGGGTATCTTTGCTTGAGGATGAGCAAAATTGTCTCAGCTCGCTCTTCGAAGACCTCTCGCTTCTCGAGACTGACGCCGGAGGCCCACGGGGCCGATGATTTGCTGTCTTTGTGAACCATTTTACGTTTCCATATGATAATTGATGCCTCGATTCTGTTTTTGAGGTCGACGATCTTGTGCTCCGATGACATGTCCATGGTGCTCAGGAACTGGTCCGGGTCGAAGAAGTCTACCGTTATATTCCTGTACATCTGATCCCCGAGACTTGCCCTCCCATTCTGCATTATAAACATGTGTGAGTTGCTCCATTCATCAACTCAGATGAGCAATTGGTGCTGTTTACTTACCTTGGGGAGAGAGTCGATGTAGCTCTCAGGGATCTCCATCTCGAACAAAACCTGTGCGTTTATGGCCATGGCTGCCTTTAGAACCTGGTTTACACAATCTTTCTGGTACTGCAAGAACCTTCTAGACGCTTCTGATAGACCATCTGGCGGAACTTTGACTGTCGGAATCCACCATTTGTCGTCATTTCTCTTAGCGTTTGCGTTCTCTGAGTCAGGCGAGTCTTTTGAAACATAGCTGAACTCGCTTTGGTCCTTGAAATTTTCTAAACAATCCTAAGCAGAAAAGGGCAAAAAAAAAAAAAAAAAAAAATTAGGCATCCTTTTGTTGTTGTTGTTGCCAATGAAGTCTACTTGTTTGTTGTTGCTGTTGCCAATGAACTCTGCTTGATTGTGATGCTAAATCGAATTGAAGTAGTGACATTGGTCAACTTAAGAGAAGTCATATCATATGGTCAGTGTATTGCCTCTCAAAGAGACAGATGTCTTACAATGAGCATGGCGTCCAGTTTCTTTAAGGCGGGGATGTTCATGTGGAGGTCAGTACGTTGGCGTGTGGTCATTATCTGTTATTTAAGACCAATAAATCATATGGGATGTTACCAAATGAATTGCAGCAGTGAGACAGGTAATAACCTCCATATTGGTTCCATCTTTGTTTTTTTGCTGAGATGGAGTAAACTCAACGACGTAGTCCGTCACAGAGAGAAGCCAATCAATCTCTCTTCTCCATCTGGCTCTCCTCTCTGCAGGCATTGGCTCCAATCGCCGTTGCTCTCCGAACACAGAAGCTACCAACAACACAATATCAGATAGGGTGGTTAGTGTATAACAAGAGACTCCATCCAGAAAATCCTACCTGCAAGGTTTGTGATTGCGTTTGAGAGGGCGAGAGCGGAGGAGACTCCTTTGCCTCCACCGGAATTGTCCTCTCCCAGCAACAGCTTGGAGAAGCGCTCTTTCATCTGCTCCATGTCTGACGTCATCGCAAGCCAGCTAGATAAGAAAGCAGGAGATATGGGGTCAAAAGTCCAAAAGGAAAGAGAAGAGAGACATGCCTGCCATAAGCTGTTTCTCTCTAGCCTGTGCTGCGGCGAGCGCTGCTTCATCCCCAGCCGATCTTGAAAGGGGCGGGGCCTTGTTAGGATGGATTATGGTCAACGGTTCAGCCTCCTGAGATCCGGTGGCATCCTCATCCAAACCGGTTTCGAAGCTGAGACTCTTGGCTTGTTTCCCTACATTGTTGTCGTTGTTCCTCCACTTGAAATTGAAGAGCCTGCTCCTATAGCTTTCCTGCTCTTGCTCTAATGGACGAACCATTCTTGGTTTCCTGATCGCACGAGATAATTAGGGAGGAGAGGAACAGGAAAGAGAGGATGAAAAGGCCAGAGAGGGCCTCTCTTGAGATCTGGGAATCAAAGAAAAAAAATGGAGGGGAGCTAATTGAGCGGCAAAACAATAAAGGGGGTGCTAATTGTTACACTGATTTTGGCAGAGAAAATTGTGGGCAAGGCAATGAATTTGAAGGAGGCAACGTGCGGCGCATGTTTAAGACCAGACCAGACCACACCTGTTAATTATAACTAATGATTAATTTGGATTTGATAATTAGAGATAGATAGCAGTTTGAATAACTCGTTGGTGAAATCATGATGATTACTTTACTTTACCTATCCATTTCACTAGATGCTCTAAACATGCAATGTCAACGAGGAATCTGCTACGGTTCCATACACACAGTGTGTTCTTCATGAATTCAAAATTTGCATGGATTTCAAACGTGCATTGTTGTCCATAAATTTAAAATTGTTTTTGCCGACACAGCAGTCGCTAATTAATTAGCAATGAAGAAGAAACAGAAAAAGGTCATTTGTAGTGGGCTATTTCTATTATGGACCCATATGATATCGACACATTCTCGTGAACCTTATACCGACCACTGGCTCCAGAAAGTAGAGAGAGAGAGAGATGGAATCAATCGGAATCCTTATGATGTGCCCCATGTCCTCGTACCTGGAGGACGAGCTTCGGAAGCGCTTCAACCTTGTCCGCTTCTGGACTTTTCCGGAGAAATCAATCCTTCTGGAAACTCATCGGAACTCCATCCGCGCCGTCGTTGGAAATGCTTCTGCCGGCGCTGAGTGATTTACTTATATAGACACATTTTACACATTTTATAACAAAATGACATTTCTAACTATTGGGGTACTTCTTACCTTTCTTTTGTTTGTGTAAAACTCATTATGCCCTCATGTTAAAATTAGTTTGTCGATAGTAACTTACTCATTTGCTGGCGGTGTTATTGTGGCGGAGAAAATACTTCTCGTGAATGTTATTCCGGCGACAAACAATTTTATAGATCGAAGAAGGAGCTTCAAGATACGGAATCTGCAAAATTTTGCCTTCTCCTTCGAAGAAAACCGCGAATTCTTCTTCTTCTTCTTCTTCTTCCAAAAATCAGAAACCCAGAAACTCCTTCGCGTGGAGTAATTTATTGGTGGTCGAAGGGAAAATCTAGTTCTCGATTCCGCGGTCGGATTTGCAGACTCGCAAGATCATGGCCGTGTAACAGCGGCAGGAGATGGCGGCGAGTGTTGCCGTGGAGTCGAGAATCTGAAGCTTTGGGTCCGGCGGTGAAGTGGGGGACGGATTTTAAGTTTAATTCGTCGGAGGAATGTTGTAAGGCGTGTAAAGTTATGGGCAGCGGCAACGACGGACCTTGTTTAAGTTTAATTCGTCGGGCGATTCCTTCTCCTCGTTTATCCTCTTTCTACAATTCTCTCTCTTCTCAGCTTTCTCGGTCGATTCTTCTTTTTTTTCCTCACAGTTCTGTTTCGTGGTTCGATCTTGCTGGGTTTCTTGACTAATTGGATGAGGTATGTTGGATTCAAGGAAGTGGATGATGTATGCTGGATTCAGGGAAGTGGATGATGTATGTTGGATTCAAGATGATGGATGGATTCGATAATCTAGAGATTGGTGGATTTCAGATAATCTAGAGATTGGTGGATTTCAGATTTCAGTGTTGAAATTCTAAAATTTTGAAAGATTTCTCGAGTTATGGTGAAATCGGCCATCATGATGTTGGGTTTTCGTCTTCTTCAATGATGATGTTCCTGAGGAAATTCTACGAGACGGCCACCTTCTCTGTTCAACTTGCCCAAATAGCACTGCAATCTCTCTCAAGGTACGTTAGTCTCTCTCTCTCAGTCTTAAATTTTCCTAGAATTGGCTCACAGCTTTGTGGACAAGTCTATATGTACATATAATGAATGGACAAGCCTTTGGGGATGAACATATGAGAATAACAGAGGCATGTCACAGTCGTATTCAATCCAAATAGATAAGAATTTGTCCAAGCTTGCTGGTTTTCTTCAAGCGATAGGAGGTACGAAGAAAGAAATCATGACTCACCAGCAAACGAGGTTCAAATTTGTTCTCTTTCATTTCTTCTTGGCAACTTTAAAGTTGTCGTTTTAACTAAACAGTGCACTTCTTCTTGTTTATGATATATTTTTAGGGGTTTATGACTCAGCTTTCGGAACAAATATCATCTCTCAATGATTGAATGGATGAATTCACAAGCCGGATCGAAGAGCTAAATTCAAAGTTAAGGTGCAGCAAAAACTCACCAACACAACAGAGCGTGACACTCCAAGCTGAAGTCTGCAATGGGTCAGCTCCTACTTCGTATTTAATTTCTGGTCTGGAGAATGGATGTTTGATGAATTCCATAATGCCCCATTCATCATCCTCCCATCACCATTAATGGAAGAGGTAAGTAGCGCTCACATTTTTCTTGTTTATGAATTTGGATTTTTATTACATTGCTTTGATACGCTGAGTTGTTGTTTCTGGTGCAACCAGATATCGAGCATTTCACGTGGACAACATCAAGTGATGCACCAGTTGGATAATTTGTGTAATCTGATGAGAGAAAGCTCAGTAGAAAGGACACGCCTAGCAAGAGCAGGGTGCAGCAGCAGAGGCAGATCAAGCAAAAGCTTCCCTCTCGTGATCCTCTAATGGGTCCTTTAGATGATAGAACATCGTAAGTCTTCTTCCATAGGATTTACACTTACCATAATTGGTGTTTGAGCTCCGCATAGCTATAAATAACTTGCCTTTTTACAGAATTTTGTAAAAAGACTTTTTTTTTATCCACAATTACGGCTTGGAAATGTTAGTTATAATGGTAATGTTGGTTAGGGAGATTGGAAATTAGATAATAGCTACGCTGACACTTAAAAGAATGGACAAGTGTATGTGGATGCCGTAATTGTGGATGGATATATGTGAATAACAAGCATAGACGAATGATTAGCAATTAGTGTGGACAAATTAGTTTGGACAGCGAATCGTGGAACCATTAAAATTATAGAGGTTAAAGTTTTTGTGGCTTTGTGTTTTAATTCTGGTTTTTTTTTTTTTTTTTTTTTTGCAGATAACGATTATGGGATTCATGGGAGTTTACAAGATTGAGGAACGAAGCACAATCATGGGAGTTTACAAGATTATAGATATGTTTATTTTACGGTCATTGTATCCATGATAATGTGTCCACGTTAGTATGGACATCTCGGAGATGGACAGTCATGTATCGTGTTATTGCTTAGATGTTTCAGATAGTGTAACAGTAGCAGATCTCCAGAAGATGGACATGTATTAAATGGACAAAGATGTGATGAATGTTTGTTAATGTGAACAAATTACATACACATGTATTAGGTTGTGTGGATAAATGGTTTTGGATGACAATGTGAAGGGAATTAACACAATCACTTTATAGTAACCAATCCCCAATGGTGTGGCGTGGTTTTAGAATGGTATAGAGTTTGGAATGGTACAAAGTATTATGTTCATTTGCGTGAACAAAATATTATGTTATATCTTTAGTAAATTTCTTAATTCTTCATCGATTGATGTATACAAATTAATTCGATGCTACGGTTATTTTCTCTAGATTCTTATTCATTTGATGCTCTGAATTCATTACGTATTGGAACTTTTTGGAAACGTTTCACAATACTTTGTTCGCGCAATTTGTATAATGCAGTGTCTTTTGTCTACGATGGACATTTTTCGGTGGACAAGATACGGTGGATACGATACGGTGGAAAAATCAACACTTTATAGAGTAAAGGCTTCCAAATGAAGCTTAAGAATATGCAAGTTGGATAACAAAACGATAGCCATGAATAAACAGTTTCTCGGTCCAAAAACAGTTTCTCGGCCCAATAATCATGTATGATTAATAAACATATGAAAAGCCTTTTAATACAACCATTGTACTAAATCTTAAGGTTTTGTGCATCTCCAAGTCAAAAATGTAAAAGATAAACAAATTACAAACACCGTCTCATATATTTCCTTCTCATTCGTTCATATTCCCTTCACAATCTCCATCTCTTTCGACAATTTGTTCACCACACTCTACATCCGTTAGATCACTTTGACGCCCTCATATCCACGATCTCTTATCCACACTCTCATATTCACGCCCTCGTATCCACGATCTCATATCCACGCTCTCATATCTCCTACTCCTTCGACAAATTGTGGACAAGATAACGTGGACATGATAGCGTGGACTATATAGCGTGGACAAGATAGCGTGGACAAGCTATTAACACGATAAAGACATAGAACCTGAACTGATTGGTCGGTCTGAAACAGATGAAAGGCGACGTAGAATTTGTCCAGCATATAAGGTTGTACAAGTTTGGTATTGACAATGTATCATGGAGAACTGATAAATTAATAATATTGTGGATAAACCAGCGTGGACAAGCTATTGTGGACAAGCTAAATTAATAACCTCATCTAGTTTTCCTATAAATTCAGAATCTTTTGATTCTTGTCGAAAATCATGTGTGTACACTGTGAAGGGAATCTGTGTTTGGTTCTTGACTGCCCAAAAATCATACTTTGAGAAAACCAAACCAAAAATTCTTGTCTTAATGTGTGTGAGATCCAACAATCATCTCAGTTTCTATAGATACTTGTACTATTTCAATATAGATCCTAATATGCAAACCTTCTGCAATTTCATACTTTTAGAAAAGTAAAACAAAACCATGAGAAATTATCTGGAAAGTAATATAAGCATTCTTTGAATTCAAAGAAGAAATGTTCCACGATACACGTAAATAAAATGATACAACATTTAAAAAAGCATCAATCTCCTGGTGCAGTGACAACAAAGTTTCAATATAAATTTGCAATTTCATACTTTATATATGTATTTTTGTGTTGGGTTTTGTGATTTGAAGATTCATTTTCATTGGAAGTAATGCTATTAACCTGAATTGCATTTATGATTCCTGATAACAAAATCAAATCAATTGGTGGCTTCTTTACTGCTTTCATGTGACTGGGTTTCCGGTGAGACATCTCGGAGATGGACAATTATTAGTGGACGGATGTTTGTGGACAATTACATATGGATGAGTTGTAACCGAAGAAGACATTGGTGGATGGATGTTTGTGGACAATTACATGTGGATGACTTGAAAGAGAAGAAGACAAAGTTGAAGAAGAGAAGGCAAAGACATCCCGGAGATGGACAGTCTTTGTAAACTTATTTCAATTGTGTTTGTGTTTGTGGGGTTTGGTCTTTGAAAACTAATTTCAATTGATCGTATCCACGTATCCACGATAATTTGTCCACAATAGATTGTCCACCCTAAATTTCAATTCATCGTATCCATGTATCCACGATAATTTGTCCACATTAGATTGTTCACCCTAATTTCAATTCATTGTATCCACGATAATTTGTCCACGGTCTATAGTCCACGACTCTTTGTCCACATAATCAGGCATACTGTCAATGCTCCATAGTCCACGACTCTTTGTAAGAAAATCATAAACCAAACATATTCTTTTGTTATGTGATTAATGAGATCTAACATATAATCACACATACCGTCCATGTTTAAGATTGACGAGGTTTAAGAATCAAACAAAAGTTACAAAACTGAATTTAGTGCCTAGCTAGATAAAAGAAGCTTTGCGTGACTATCAATATTATTGCCTTCTTCCACGCTCACCGCTCTTATGCTTTCTGGGTCACATTTGTTTCCCACCAGCATCCTCGCCACTGTTGTATCCGAATGTGCTGCCAAAAAAACA
This sequence comes from Eutrema heterophyllum, assembly GCA_002933915.1. NCBI lineage: Eukaryota > Viridiplantae > Streptophyta > Magnoliopsida > Brassicales > Brassicaceae > Eutrema > Eutrema heterophyllum. The sequence goes on from PKMM01019481.1 coordinate 174,484, forward strand.
AATGAATCAACAAAGTTTCTATCAAACCAACATTCAAGTCACAATTGAACAGATTCATATGAATCCTTACCTTGATTACAAACTTAGGGGAAATCTAAGAACATAGAGAGAGATTATGGTTGCCTAATGACTGATGAGAATCAAGAGGAAGTTAAGAAAATATAGTGGACATTATGTTACCAACTTCTCATAGAAAGTGAAACCATTTACTATATATCTCTTCTCCTAGTACTTTAAGTTCTTATGTGCCTAATATATCCAAAGGATTTTTCTTCGAGCTACCGTCTAAAGAGAGATTCAAGAAGCAAATGTGTGGTTGAGTCATAGCTTAGCTCAACAATTCCAGAAATAGGTGCCAAAACTTGTATAAATTTACCACAAGAATCATAAGATTGGAAAGTTTCACTATTTTGAGTTAGTAACGAAGACTCTCTTTTCGACTTGTACACTTTACTTTCGACCTAAGAAACGAAGTCTCAATAAATCCTCCAGATCTCATCTAAGGGTCCATTTAATGGTAAGATTCTTAATCAATCAAACTGATCACATATCTACCAAATTTGGGGACATAAAGTCCACAAGTCTACCAAATACAGCTTGGCGTTTTCAAATTTCAGTCAATTGTAGGACCTAATCTGCTAAAGACAATCCTTACACTATTCAGATTGAGTATGGCCTTAGCTTAATCGATCACATTTCAATTCAGATAGATTCGCGGAATAGCCAAACAAATTCCAAAAAATTGATTTGTTAAACTTGAAATCAACCATAAAGAAACAACAAAAACAATTTAATTTATAGCGACAGACTTACTCGTGAGCTCATCTAGCCAACGGCCGACGCTCTCGAAGGCGGAGCGACGGGTAATGTCGTAGACGACGAGGGCTTCGACTGTGCCACGGTAATAAGCGGAGGTGACGGCACGAAAGTGTTCCTGACCAGCAGTATCCCAAATCTGAGCTTTGACATCTTTGCCTTCGATTTCCATGCTCTACGTCTGGAACTCGACGCCAATCATGGTTTTCGAATGGGCGTTGAACTCGTTCCGGGCGTACTGAGAGGGAAGGTTCGATTTCCCGACCACCGAGTCTCTGATTATCACTATCTTGAAAAGATACTCCTCTACTCCTTCCGGATTACGTCTCTTCGGATTACTATCTTTCTGGATTACATCTCTTCAAATCCCACAATGAAAGGAATCAAATCAAATTTGGATTGTATTGGATTGGAAAGAGAAACGAAATAGGGTTCTTCAGGCGATGACGATGACGATGAGATTCGCAGCTGAATATAGATTTTGTTGGGGTGAAGATATATTTTATCCCGAACGCTTAAGACGACTTCGACTCCAACATTGAGCTTCATCAGAGGATGGAGAGAGAAAGAAGAGGTGAGGCGGAGGAGAAAATATGGATGAAACTGTGTTTTTTTTTCTGGAGGATAAAAGAGTCTTTCCATCTCGTGAAAGTACCTTGATAGCAAAAAGTGTCTATTTGTGTAATGCAAAGTGGTAAAAATGCCTAGTAATTGTCTCATAATTAATTAGTAACGAAGAAGAAACATGAAAAAGGTCATTTGTAGTGGGCTATTTCTATTATGGGCCCATATGATATCGGTCCATATTTATCTCTATTATGGGCCCATATGATATCGACACATTCTCGTGAACCTTATACCGACCACTCGCTCCAGAAAGTAGAGAGAGAGAGAGAGAGAGATGGAATCAATCGGAGTCCTTATGATGTGCCCCATGTCCTCGTACCTGGAGGACGAGCTTCGGAAGCGCTTCAACCTTGTCCGCTTCTGGACTTTTCCGGAGAAATCAATCCTTCTGGAAACTCATCGGAACTCCATCCGCGCCGTCGTTGGAAATGCTTCTGCCGGCGCTGATGCTCAACTAATCAATGATCTTCCCAAGCTTGAGATTGTCTCCAGCTTCAGCGTCGGCCTCGACAAGATCGATTTGGGGAAATGCAAGGAAAAAGGGATCCGCGTCACCAACACTCCCGACGTTCTCACCGAAGACGTCGCAGATCTCGCGATTGGGCTTATCCTGGCTCTCCTCCGACGCTTGTGTGAGTGTGATCGCTATGTGAGGAGCGGCAAATGGAAGACCGGTGATTTCCAACTCACTACTAAGGTCGTTTGGTTTCTTCTCTTTCACACACTCTGTTCATATGAAAAATATTGAAAGTCAATGGTATGCCTTGTGATTCAGATTTGTTTAGTGGTTGGCATAGTAGACACAGCAGCTTGTTTGATCAATGAGTAAGTTTCGCGTGTCTTTGAATTTGGAAATCTTTTTGTGACAGCTTCTCATCTTGTGTTGAATTAGTGTTTGAATCAACCTTAAAAACACATGATATACAGATTTGATTTACAAATGCACTTTTGGATTAATTAGCCTTAGAATTCGTACCATGAGCTCTGCTTATCTTTCATCTTCTTTCTCTCTCTGCTTTAGTTTCACGCCGAGAACTGAACATTTTTTTCTTGTTATTGATTCAGTTTAGTGGAAAGTCCGTGGGCATCATTGGTCTAGGTAGAATTGGGACTGCCATCGCAAAGAGGGCGGAAGCCTTTAGCTGCCCGATCAATTACTACTCAAGAACAGTGAAGCCTGATGTAGGCTACAAATATTATCCAACGGTGGTTGAGCTTGCTAAAAACTCAGACATCCTCGTAGTGGCATGCCCATTGACGGACGAGACCAGGCACATTGTGAACCGGCAGGTGATGGATGCATTAGGAGCAAAAGGTGTGCTGATAAACATAGGGCGTGGTCCACATGTTGATGAGCAAGAGCTTGTGAAAGCGCTAACACAAGGCCGGCTAGGTGGGGCTGCGCTGGACGTGTTTGAGCAGGAGCCACACGTGCCCGAGGAGCTCTTTGGCCTTGAAAATGTGGTTCTGCTCCCTCACGTTGGGAGTGGCACTGTGGAGACACGGAATGCCATGGCCGATCTTGTGGTGGGTAACTTGGAAGCGCACTTTTCTGGGAAATCACTTCTGACTCCGGTGGTCTGAGTGATTTGGAAGGGCTTTTATGTTTGGATAAAACCAATTGAAAGGGTCATTTCTCTTCCAAATAAAATAAAGTTGCACTGTCGTATATAACGAATGGATTTAAACACTACAGGAATACTCTCTGTCTCATGTCTCTATTCTTTATCTTTCTTTTCCCAAAGTATTGGAGTAGCATACAAGTGACACTTAGGACAATATGTTAACGATCTTATCCCAGAAACAAACTACTACTCATAGACGATATTAATGTTGTTGTCAAGTGAAGCAATTACTGTTCTGTAGAGAGAATCAGCTGAACCTAAAAAAATGGAGATATTATATCTGTCATTGGTGCATCGAGCAAACCTTGGCAGAACAGTACGACGTAACTCTAATTAGGGTCCTTTCGAGCCTTCTTGGCTTTGCTTTTCTCCTTCTCGTCATCTTCTTCTTTCCTGATGCACATAAACAAAGCATATTGGAGTTATGTTGGTAAACAACCAATGAGTGTTGGTAAAAGCCAAGGTTTGGGTTGATGTCATTACCCTCCTCCTTCCCGCTCAGCTGATGATAGTCTTTTCCACACCTCTCTCTCCATCTCACCTGAAGGCATCAGTATATATACTACTCATTTCCAACGTTTATACGGTTAACTCCATTTTGCACGAGGGAATTGCCAACTTACCATTCATTGCTTCCAGGGCAACTGAGAATTTATTCTTCACAACTAAACCTCCAACAAACTCCACCGCCGCACGAGCTTTAATAGCTGTTTCTGAATCTATAAAACAAACGTAACCCGAATCCAATCCACCAGTGTATTCTATGTGCTGCAAAATGCACAGAAATAGAATGATTGCTCAACAATCACTTTTTAGGGGATGTCAGAAGGTTGGACAACATTTGCAAGAGTTACCTTAACGCTGCCAAATCTTTGAAAAACATCCTTGAGAACCTCAGAGCCAACAGAATTGCTGTTGTCCCACGGGGGAACGACAAATTGATCTGTCTCTCCGCTCTCTGTGCACAAGCTAGCACATTTTTTATCTGCCCCCAAATCTCCGCTTTCCTTCTTTCTATCCTTTCCTTCCACTTTCTCCGCACTGTCTGCCATATCTTCCTTCCCTCTGATTTTATTTTCCAGACTCTTGGGTTTTTCTGCAACCCAGAAAAGTTTCTTACAGAGCAGCTCAAATTGTTTAGAGATCAAGTCTTGAGAAACGAGAAGTACCTTTATTTATTACTCCATTGGCTATTTTTTTCAGTGTAAATTTGACAACCTGACCTCTGCGGAATCTGTAGCAATATATGAGCAGAAACATGTGAGCCAACCTGCTTTTTTAAATCAAGAAGCGTTTTGATAGACAGAAACAAACAACAGACTGACTCGTTGTGGGAGGGATCAGTAAGACTTGAGCCTGATATTCCGAGTTTCTTGATCATAGTCTCTCTTTGAGAGTCAAAATCACTCCTGTAAATCAAACAGAAACAGTCAGGTCATGCCAATCTGCTAGTCATGTTTCATGTTTAGAACAAACCATGCTTCCTTACTTACTTTGGTATTAATACTAAATCAGCGCCGGCATAGACCAAGGTCTGCCTCAAAATATCTTGAGTGTCTTGTTCAGACGAGAATTCAACCAAAGCAATGCCAGAAAAGTGTCGCTTATCTCCGATGTGGTGAGGTAGCCTCACACTGTTCACCTGAACAACTCAAATAAAACGAGCAATGAGCAAGATTCATAAAGCAATTTTCGACATCATAAGAGGCATATGAAGAAGAATTAACCTTGGCATATTGGGAGAAGAAAGATGCGACATTCTCCATCTTTATGCTGTACTCAAAAGGAGATGCCGCAACGGTTCTTCTGTGGACTTGTTCAAGCACCTTCTCCGGCTTGGAGAGTTTTGTTCCTCTACCGATCCTTAGGCCTTGGTTTTTGGATTAACAAGGAAATTGTCATCATAATTTTCATTAGGCAGATAAACCAAGAGAAACAAAGAGTACCTACCATTGTGGGAGACTTTAAGAAAAGTAGATGTCCGCAAGAGATTAGCTACTCCCTCGACAATTCTCTCAGGGATGTCTTCGCGTCTGATGTTACCGAGGCCAAGGAGATTCCTCATTCGAGAGAAGGAACAAACCAGAGGCAGACTAACGACTAGTTTCAGATCAAGGAAAAACTTGCCAAAAAAAAGGTCAGTTTGTGTGTGTATATATATAATAGAGATAGGATACGGCCATCTTTGCTCTTGGTGACTTCCTTGCTGAGGAAACCGTCTCTGGGTAGGTTACTGTCACTGAAGTAAAACTCCACCTTTAACCAAATAGAAAAACCTTGTTGAGATACTGGGAAATTAAATTAGAGATGAACAATACAGAAATTCAGACCTGGGTAAGCAACTTTTTGGCGGTTTCGTCGTTGAAGGAGGCCATTGAAGAGGAGGAAATTGAGAAAGGGGCAAGAGTGAGTTATTCAACATATGTATGTATAGGTAGGTATAGGTATAGAGGTCCAACTGTGATAGGCCCATCCGAAGAATGGGCTTGTGGGCTAGGAAAGTGGGAGTATTCTTATCCCCGCGTCCAAACAGCCTCATCTTTCTTAGAAATCAATCGGCGGCAAAATTGGAAGAACGGGGTTTTCCCAGTTGTCTTGTCCTGTGTGAAGTATTTGGTATCGAGAGAGAATAGAGGATGACGGGAAAACAAGAATTCTCGGCGTTTCCGTACAAGCCGTACTCGATCCAAATCGATTTCATGAATGCGCTCTATCAGTTTCTGGACAAGGGTGGCGTTTCCATGCTCGAAAGCCCCACTGGTACGGTACGCTTCTTTCTGTTTAGTTCCGAAAGAATCTGGACGTTTTCGACATTGGATCAGTTTACTACAATCAATCTAGTACTACAAGTCCTCTTAGGTTTTGATGTGTGAATGTGATGTCAGGGACTGGAAAATCCCTAAGCATCATCTGCAGTGCTCTCCAGTGGCTGATTGACCGTAAGCAGAAGGGGATATCAGGACCCGACAAGGTCGCTGAGGAATTCTCCTACGACGAGCCCGATTGGATGACAAATTTTACTGTCAATGAAAACCATTATGACAAGACCATCAAAAACAGCAGCAAATCCCCATTTCGGCATGCCAAGGAAAGAGTTGCCCAAGTTTTCGAGGAGGCTGAGTTAAACGATCAAGACTTTTTGTTGGAAGAATACGAAAGCCAAGAGGAATCATCTTCAAAGAGAAAGAGAAAACCCGCTGGAGGTTTTGACAGCTCATCCGAGGATGATGAGGAAGATGACAAGGAAGACCAAGAAGGAGGACTCACGGTTTTCTTTTGCAGCCGAACACATTCACAGCTTTCTCAATTTGTCAAGGAGTTGAGGAAGACTGTGTTTGCCAAAAATATCAGAGTTGTATGTCTAGGCTCGCGAAAGAACATGTGCATAAATGAAGGTGTCCCACCATTTCTCCTTCTTTTGTTTTCATTGTTTGCCTTGTACTTACACTTACAGGGGCCATCTACAGATGTTCTTAAGCTTGGGAATGTGGCCCGGATCAACGAGAGGTGCTTGGATTTGCAAAACAAGAAGAAATCTCAAGTCTCTAAAAAGAAGGTACACATTATCAACTTGGTTAATGGATTTATCTATAAAAGCGTCTTGAGTTCTAAATCGAGGCTTCTAACATAAAGGAATTTCTCATATGTGCTTGTTTTTATCATTATGCACTGTCATTTGGTTACTCGGTTGTTTGCTAACTAATGGAAGCTTGACCATTTCAGAATTTAGGTACAACTGTAAGGGTAGGACGATCCAAAGCATCTTGCAGATGCCCAATGCTTAGAAAACATACATTACAGAGAGAATTCAAGGCTGAGGTTTTTCAACAAGAAGCCATGGACATTGAGGATCTTGTTCAGCTTGGACGGGAGATGAGAACTTGTCCATACTATGGTTCTAGAAGAATGGCCCCGACAGCTGATCTTGTTATTCTTCCGTATCAGTCTCTTCTATCAAAGTCGTCACGGGAATCTCTTGGCCTAAGCTTGAAAAACAATGTTGTCATCATAGACGAGGCTCACAATTTGGCTGACACTCTTCTCAGTATGCACGATGCAAAAATAACAGTGTCACAGGTAAACTGTCAGTTTCATCTGCTTTTAAAGGACGTGTGTGGTTAGGATGGACTTTTGCATTGCTAGTCAGTCCTCTGTGTCAGGCCATACGCAACTTGCTGTATGAATAGGTTTCTGTCGTAGCTGCTTTGCTGATACTTCAGTACACGGCTTTTAATCGATTTGTATTGCAGTTGGAGGATGTACATTGCAGCATAGAGAATTATCTGGGAAGATTCCAGAATCTCTTGGGAGCTGGAAACCGTAGATATATCCAAACTCTGTTGATTCTCATCCGAGCTCTCCTCAAACCTCTTGCCAGTGACAGGAATCAGAGCAGCGTAAATAATGGGCTTGATACAGGAAATCACTCTAAAAGCAAGCCTTCTGGTGGTTGCTCGATGGCAATATATGACTTTTTATTCTCTCTGAATATAGACAATATCAATTTGGTCAAGTTACTCGCCTATATAAAGGAAAGCAATATCATTCATAAGGTGAAGTGGTTCTTAATATCCACCCCTTTCGCTTGTCCGAGTCTTTTCTCCTGTACATTTCCCTTTTCTCACCTCCAATATTCAACTGTGTCCAGGTCAGTGGATATGGAGAGAGGGTTGCTATGTTGCAGAAAGATCCAGTGGCCCATGAGGAAATGAGCAAGTTAACAAGTTTTAGAGCGTTTTGTGATATGTTGGTGGCACTCACTTATAACAATGGTGATGGGCGGATAATAATCTCAAAGATGAGTTCGTCTACCTCTGGCCAACAAGGAGGGTACATTAAATATGTCATGCTCACTGGAGCAAAGTTATTTTCGGAGGTTGGCCCTTGCATAAATGTCTTCCTTTTTGTCTGAGTCAGTAGTAGTTTCGGCAATTCAACAATGTAAAAGTTTATCCAACCAATTTGTAGGTGGTGGATGAAGCTCATGCTGTCGTATTGGCTGGTGGGACTCTTCAACCTATAGAAGAGACAAGGGAACGACTCTTTCCATGGCTACCATCGAATCAGCTGCAGTTCTTCTCATGTAGTCACATTGTTCCCCCTGATAGTATAATGCCAATCGCAGTTTCACATGGTCCGTCTGGTCAGTCTTTTGACTTTAGCCACAGTTCAAGAAGCTCAACTGAAATGGTGGGTGATCCAAATGGCACTCGTTTTCCAACTTGTTTTTATTCCTCTAACCTTAATTAGATTTAGAAAGAGTACTGAGAGTAACCTGTGTATTTGACTCTGTGGAATGGTTGGCAGATACAGGAGTTAGGACTGCTAATGAGTAACCTGGTGGCAGTGGTTCCTGAAGGAGTTATCGTCTTCTTCTCCTCTTTTGAGTATGAAACACAGGTGCACACAGCGTGGAGTAACTCGGGGATACTCAGAAGAATAATGAAGAAGAAGCGTGTGTTCAGAGAACCCAGAAGAAACACTGAAGTAGAAGCTGTTCTCAGAGATTATAAAGAAGCAATAGAAAGCGAAAGAGGGGCAATAATGCTAGCTGTGGTTGGTGGGAAGGTGTCAGAAGGAATCAACTTCAGCGACAGCATGTGTCGGTGTGTTGTGATGGTTGGTCTGCCGTATCCCAGCCCGTCTGAGATTGAGCTGTTGGAGAGAATAAAGCATATAGAAGGTCTTGGAGATTCAGAATCCGCAAAATCTTGTCTGGCTTTGGTTGACGATTCTTACTACAGTGGAGATGTTCAAGAAGGGTTTGGCGTATTAAAGAGCTGCAAACGGAGAGGGAAAGAATACTATGAAAATCTGTGTATGAAAGCAGTTAACCAATCAATCGGTGAGTTTTTGTTTGTGGTTCCTAATATCTCTGTTAGTGTTTTAATTTATATGTGAGTTTTGGAGTGAGACCAAAAATGTTCTTCCCTGCTTTTGCTTTTCAGGTAGGGCAATCAGGCACGTAAAGGACTATGCAGCCATTTTACTGGTAGATGCTCGATACTCCAATGATCCTTCAAAAAGATCATCTCATCCATCCAGCAAGCTCCCAAAGTGGATCAAAGATCGTCTTATTTATTCCACCAAAGGCTACGGAGACGTTCACAGAATGTTGCACCAATTCTTTAAACAGAAAAAAGTTGAAAATCCATCCTAAAAAAGCCAATCAGCATCAGTGGAAAGAGTGAAGCATCTATGTCGGAGGAGATCCTTGGCACTCTTTCTTTTTGGAAAGAGAAAAAGCATATATAGCAAAAGAATATCATTTCATTTCATCTGTCTTCTATGTGATCTTTGTTTTTCAACGTCTCTGTGCTCCAACTGTTTTATCACAGACGGGGTGTTTCTGCCTGATCCAGATTTGTTTGACCATGCAATCCAAATCCAACTCAACTTTTTTTGTATGTGCTAACAATATAGGATTAACGTATGAATCTTGAGGCAGCAACGTCACTCTCCTGGCAATTGAGTGAATAAACACCTCAAGGCAACCTCATAAGCAGCAAAAATAGCACCGTTGACCACAAAGGCCCTGGCAACTGCAGTCCCGAGGCCACGCCAGAGAACCCCATAGCCTTCCTGTGTGATGCTCTTGCGAAAACAATCGGAAATGCCGTGGTAAGCCCCATGATCAGCTTGTTGCAGCCTAGTCTTGACGACATCAAGAGGATAGCAAGCGACCCAGCTGGCGACACCAGCAAGGCCACCTGCCACGAGCATGGTCCTGAGGGTTTCGTGTCCGGTCTTTCTGCAGCCGGGGTGGAGCCTTTCTCGTACGTACTCATAGGTCCAGAAGTAGAGGCCGTGAGCTGGAGCATCTCTGAGCACAGTAATGGTGAGGCCTTTGTATATCCCCTTAAGACCTTGTCTCCTGAGGATGCTCTTAGCCAAGCTGATGGGACCACTCTTGCTCTGCTGCAGCTGAAGACGAATCTTGATGAGCTCCACGGGGCTAAGCAAGAGGCTCTGCAAAGCCCCAGTGCCAACCCCTGCAAGAGCAACGCCTCTGTAGGAAGGAGGCTGTTCCAGAGGAACAGAGGAATCAAAGGAGCGAGAGAGGATGGCATATGTCTGGAATACCATAGCATTCTGCCCAAAAAGAATATGCATTTTGTTTCAGTGGATGGTGGAATCAAAAAGCATCCTGATGATCCAATCAAACAAAGGGTGAACCTGAAAAGTGACGGAGGCCAAGGGTGCAGCCATGCCTCTGTAGAGCGACGTGGGGCCCTCGACGGCGAGCATCCGGCGGAGAATGGTGAAGGCAGATCCCGATTTGGAGCTCTGTTGCTGCCGAATTCTCAGCGTGTCCAGCGGATACCCGGAGATTATCCCTGCCACGCCTCCGAATCCACCGGCCACGAACTCCCTTCCCCAGCTGCTCGCCATGAACTCCGGCCAGAAATCCATCGGATTTTGAGATTTATTTGATAAGAAACGTGAAAGAAACTCTCTCCACACTTTGCCGGAAATAGAGTTTTAAGTGGACAATCTGTTTGGGAAACAAATGAGCAGCCACCGTCCTTTTCATACCATCTCGCCCAACCCACTCCCGCCACCTCCCAAAACTCGCTTCCTCTCTTTATCTTTCTTTCTTTTTAGACTATTAATTAATTATATAGATCACGTTCAATTAAAAATAAATAAAAACATTGATGGTTCCAATTAAATAATAAATCCATCCAAATTCACACTCCAATTAATGTCTAATGCCTTTTTAAATAACTCTCGGTGCTCCTCTTCTTTTATGATTTGTCCATTGCGGAAGACTTATATAAACGATTTATGGAAAATAAAATGGATTAGGACCAAAATAATTGCACGTAATCTGTATATGAGGAGCACGTGCACATCATCACATAATAAAGGCAAAGAGTCGCAAGAAGAAGAAACGTGGTGGAGTAGACAAACATCTCTTTCTTTTTATATTTTGGGACACAAGAAAGCCAAAGTTGAATAGAGAGAGAGCGAGAGACGTCAAGTTACGATGACAAACTTATGTGGTATTTTTTTTTTATAAAAAAAATACAAAGATCTCCAAAATTCTTTGCTGCTTTTCTCGAGCCCACTCCCTCCAAATTAAATGATCCCTTTGCTCTTAGTTCTTTAAGGGCCTGTTTTTTCCCATTCAAGTCAGTCACTCACCCTCACACAGATCCTTGTGCATTCATACATATATATGATTCATACATACTAATAATACTTACTCTTTAAGTTGAACAAGAGTAGAAGCAAGCTAAACAAAAAAAAAGCACAATTGTGGGAACTCACTCACCTTCTCCTCATCTTTCTTCTTCTGAATGTTAGCCATATCATGCCAAAATCAACATATCAGATACTATCTATCGACTGTTGAATCAGTTGTTGTTTTATCATTCTATCCAGTTTTAATTCGTGAGTACATCCTCATCAACAGACAATATCCTACTTAGGAATTGGCCATATGACGTAAACATTCAAAATCCAAATCTAGACAAATCAATAAGTTGAACCCACAAGTAGAAGATGTAAATGCATGTGAGACAAAAATAAAGTGCAGAAAATAAAGACACACAAAGTTTGTTAACGAGGTTCGTTTCCTACTCCCGGGACCACGTCCAGTATTCGAATTCACTAGAATTAAAAAGTAATTACAACTAGATTGCAAACACGTAGACAAGCACAACCCTCTTGAAATACCACTCTATTCTATAACATGAACTCTTCAGGATAACCTAACCCCGAACTAAACTTCTCCAAGCCTAGACTTTGTTTCTCAATGATCAACACCCGATCTCACACAACAAAAACTTTTTCTTTCTTTTCTTCTTCATCTCTCTCTTCTTCTCTCCACCTCCCATAAGGCCACGCCCTATATATATTAGACTAAACTTGCACTTCAAGTTTATCCAAATATATATAACATATTTCATTTATTTTAAGATATCTCCAAATCCTTTTGGAAATATTCAATTTTCCTATATCTTCTCCTAAGAATGGAAACAATCCAAAGCTACAATATACTCTTCAATATCCTCATCCAACTCATCAACCAATTCTTGGCTCGAATTTTATCAGCTAGATTCGTTCATATCTCAGCAATCGCACATCTCATGTATCACTTCTTGTACTACTTCATGATTTACCAGCAACACTTCAAGCAATGCATCTTCAGAAGATGCAAACTTTTTTATATATCTTCTCAGTTCTAAGATTCAAATTACAACGAGAGAAAGAAACTTGAATTACCTCATCGTAATCTCTCTTATCAGCTTTCTAGTTTCTTTTAAGGGAGATGAATCACCCAAACATTCATCACTCCAGACATTAAAATCCCTAAATATGAACAAGCACACCTACCTTGCTTTGACAGGATTCTAGGGTTAGGGTTTGGTGCTAAAAAACTGGAATTGGGAATCAACCAACGGAGAATTTTATGCAGAGCTTCTTCTTATAGTAAGTATAACGACTCGATCAAAATGGGCTTGGCTATATTATGGGGCCCAATCGATATAATTTCCAATTGGGTTATCCAAAAAGAGCTGACATGTTTGTTTCTTTTGGGTCAAGAAAAGAAGATGACATACATCGTTTGAATCGAATCGATGGTTATATATAATAAGATACCATCATCATTGATTCAGTGATGATGATGGATGATTCAATCCTCACAAGCAGCAGTGTAAAATAAGAAACGAGGAGGTTAATTAAAATTCCGAAACTAACCCTGGTCAACTCCCTCTCTCCACCCTGTTTTGGTAATTACAGCTCCCACAAAGCGCGCGCTAATTTGCCCTTTTACAAGAACCCGATCGATAAAGGCGGAGACACAGGTTGCTTTGGTTTTCTTGCGAAACAAAGTCCGTTTCTTGAGATCTAATGTAGACCCAGCCAAGGTCGTTTCTTTTTCATTCTTCTCTCTCTCTCTCTCTCTCTCTCTCTCTCTCTCTCTCTCTCTCTCTCTCTCTCTCTCTCTCTCTCTCTCTCTCTCTCTCTCTCTATCTCTCTTTATAAGTAATAAAGCCTTCCCTAAAAACACCATCTTTCCCAAAAGCACGACGACATTTCTTCTCTCTCTTTCTCTTGCAAGAAAGAGAGAGATAACGAAAACCAAAAAAAACGAAGAAGAAGAATCCCATCTCTGTTAATTTTCAAAAGGCAAAATGTTTGATGGGCTGTTTAAACCCAAATTTTATACGAAATGGTAAAAAGTCTTTTTTTCTTTTCTTGGTTTCGTTCATCTTCGTTACCTTCTTGTGTTTGTATTGTTGATCGCATTCATCATCCCTTCAAAATATCCTCAGCAACTCGCTGGTCAAGATAACGAAAACAAGAGTAGAGACGGTGAAGAGGAAGAAAAACTCTGTTTGCAAATATCTGAAGAACGACATTGTCGATCTTCTCAAGAACAGCCTCGATTACAACGCATATGGCAGGGTAGTTTTGCTTTACACGTTTTGATAGTTTGTTTAAGTCAACAAGTAATTCTGAATTCATGATTGGATTTTTAGACCCGTAATTCATGCCCTGTGTCGACTTGTCGTTTAATGAGTCGCGGGGATCTGATTGCTTCTCCCAACGTGAAAGCAGCCAACACAAAATACATCATCGTTAAATCGTTGTTGGTTCTATTTTGGCATAGTATATGGATGCAATGGAAAAAGAAAAAAGAAGCTGTATATATATCATTTTTGATGCTGTCACCAGATGTTTATAATAGAGTGAATTGTTTGCTTAAGAAAAACCATCTGATTTTCTTTTCTCGTGTCGTTTCATCTCATTGATTTGCGTGACAGGCAGAAGGGCTTATTGAGGAGAAAAGGAGGCTGTCCTGTTACGAGTTGTTGGAGCAATTCTGCATCTGTGTTGCATCCAATGTGTCTCTCTTACAGAAATCCAGGTAGGTTTAAAAAAAAAATAAAAGTCTTTGCCTTTACTTAATATACCTTTCTGTTGGTGCTGGATTTCGACTTGAGAAATCCGGCCCGTTAAAAGCCCATCGGCTCATTTACTAAATCTAAGGCGTGGCCCAATCCATCCATCCATGGGGAGCTCGTGTTCGCCACAAGATCGAGGATCGGCAGCTCGTGCTTGCTAGTTCGAAGGTCGAAGATTCGCAGCTCGCAATGACTTGGTCTAAAACGATTCCTAGATCCGCGGAGCACGTGGCGACGCGATATCCGGAAGTGGTTCAGCTCGAAGGCGGCTATAAAAAGGATGTTGGGGCTTAGGTTTAAGGGGACCTTATTTTAGAAAACACAATCACTTGTAAAATCTCTACGAGATTCCCCATCTGTAAACACAAATTATTATACAAATCCAATTCGTTGAGTTTAGATCCAAATTACATATTTGATTCATAGATAGAAACTAGCCCATCAATCTCTTCCCTAAAAACCCTTACAAAAACTAGGTGTGCGATCTCGCATCCACACTTTCTTGCTTCATCTAAGTCTTGGTCTCTGTGCAGTAAATGCCCTGATGAGTGTAGCGAGGCCATCTCCTCCCTTGTATATGCGGCCGCTAGAGTCTCTGAAGTGCCGGAGCTTCGCGATCTCAGGTCTTTATTTGCTGACAGATACGGTAATTCACTTGAACAGTTTGTGAATCCTGAGGTAATGATTATTCTTTCTCTATGCACTAACTAATAAACCATCCACACTAGTTGTTTGCTGACTCTCCATCGGAATCTGCATGGCAGTTTGTAGAGAGATTCAAAGCGGAGCCCCCGTCAAAGGAAATGAAGGTAGAGCTGCTGCAGGAAATCGCCAGAGAATACTCCATCAAATGGGATGCCAAGTCTTTAGAACAGAGGCTCTACACACCAAAAACAAAGGCCCATAATAATCAAGAAAGCAGCATTTCGTTTCATGGCAGAAAAGAGTCTTTGGATGACGACAACAACAAGTCCATGAGTAGAAGAAGCGAAGACGACTCCATGAGTAGAAGCGAGAGTTGTGTCTCTGGACCGGAGGAAGATCCCGAAACCAAACCTTTCTACTACAGATTCATGCCTGCGCCTTACAACAACAACAACAAACCCAAAATCGAGAAACATGAAAGCAACATCACCAAATCTGACGACGACACTGGTGAGTAGTTAAAAACCCAGAATACTGTTTTTGCAGAGCACTAGTGACAGATAATTGTCTCAGATTCGCCGAGTGCGGGAAGACCGAAGCCGAGATCAGTGAGACGACGATTGGCGAACCCGCCCCCTGATGCGCCTGAAGATTCGGTGAAACAAACTAGTAAGAACATGAGATCGGACTCGATGGACAAGGCAGGCGGAGAGGGGATTAGGAGGATGAGTCGCCGAACAGCGTCGTGGCAGCCCAACGTCCCAGATTTTGATGAGGTCGCCGCTCGCGTAGATGCTCTCACACGAAATTGATCTTCTTCAGTCAATAGTGATTAGAAAATTGAAATTGTCGTCTGTGAATGAATGAATGAATTCCACTATCCTTTGTAATCCTAAATGCGTTTTTATTTTATAACCTCTTAATTAATTATAACCCTAAAATCCCTAGAATTCCAGTTTCTTCTCCTTCCTCACAACCATCGAATAACCCTTACTTGTTCGACGCACACTCAATGGAGGATTCAGAGATTCATCTCGGTTGCCCACCCGCCACTAACGGACCCTTTCTTTCCCGCTTCACCTTCTCCTTCCCACTCGGTACCTCGAATGATCCTTGTATTATTAGTGTAGATAAAGATGGTGATCTTGATCTTCCTAGACGAACTGGTAAGAGTTTCCATCTCAATCACCAATGGCAATGGGTTTCTTTTCCTTGACTGCTTTTTTTTAACTTTGGTTTTAATTTGTCAGCAGCTGCTCACTCGTTTACTGTCACCATTCAGCATTGTATCACATCAACGCTCCGTGATGTTGGTCTTCAGGTAAGCTCTCATCTCTTTGTTTTTCCCTTTACAGTTTCATGCTGCTTACGACTGCCTCTTTCAGGTGTGGAAAGCACAACTGGTCTTATCAGATTTTGTGCTGCATAAGATGTGCACATCATCCCAACTCAATGGCATTGTGTGCCTGGAACTCGGCGCTGGAACAGGTTTTTTTTTACACACTATCTGCTGTATCTCTAAGATTCCCATGACCCATTACATCTTAGAGATTAATTGACCAAATGCCTCGTCTTATCTTGGTTTGTTTTCTCCTTTTCCAGGCCTGCTGGGTATATTGCTTGCACAAGTGGCCAAGGCAGTTTTCCTTACTGGTGCAGCTTCATCTCTTCACATACTTTTTTTCTTCCTCAAAACTGTAGCTACTCTCATTCTTCCTTCTCTTCTACAATAGATCATGGATACGAAATTCTTGACAACTGTCTTCGGAACGTGGCAATGAATTCATCCTTGTTTAACCCTCAAGCTGTGGTAAATGTTCGTGAGCTCAACTGGATGAGCGAATGGCCTGTTGAAGACAGCCATGGTGACTGCAGAGATCCAGAAAAGTAATGAATCATGTTCTTGCTCTTTATTTATAGGTATCATGACGTGTGATCTGTTGACATAGCTGGATCATGTTCAGGTATTGTTGGAGCTCGCAGGACTTTGAACAAGTCAAAAGTGCAAGCTTCATTTTTGCAGCAGATGTGATCTACAGCGATGATCTAACCATAGCGTTGTTTAGCATGCTAAAGAGAGTGATGTCATTCGGTTGTGAGAAGGTAACAGTTGGATGGTCTTGTGCTTGTTCACTTTAAAATGCTTAAAGCGACCACCACATGTACTGAGAGAGAGAGAGAGAGATACATATGTGAATTTGCAGGTGCTATATTTGGGATTGGAGAAACGATACAACTTCAGCCTGGATGATCTCAACGTTGTTGCCAATGGCTACGCCTGCTTTAGAAGCTACATCAAAGAAGATGGACTTTGTAAGATGTGTCCTTTGTGCTCCCAATGTTAAAAGTCAAAAAACATGTTTTAATAAAAAGTGGCATGGAACAGGTGAGCAAGAGGACAAGAGTTTCGTGGGCAAGCGCATCGACGTCACACAGATCCCTCAGTATACCAAGGGTTATGATAGAGGTGAAGATGTTGAGCTTTGGGAGATCAAATATGTACATTAACACTCCAGTGTGTGATAAAAACCAGTTCAGAAAGATATGTAATAACTAACAAGTTCAACGAAACTGCATTACATTCAATAACAATTTCTAGAGAAGAATAACAAGATAAACCATAAGGAAAATAAAAAGATGCTTCCTAAAAATTGTTATCGAAACGAAGAAATTAAATATAGAGTATCTTTCGGGAAATAATAGCGGAACCAGAAAAAGAGGTTCCACTATGGTAAAAACAAAATCGATACAACACCATCTCTCTCTCTCTCGTGGTTTATTACGCACTACCTTGGGTGGGATTCTCTGTCTCCATTGGTTCGCCTGAGGCCGGTGGCTGTGGCTCACTCTTACCCTCATCCGCCGCCTCACCTTCCTTGGCTTGTGGTGCCTCCACTTTAGCCGCCGGCTTTGGTTTGGTCATTACAGGCCTGCAAAACCTGCCAAACATCCAAAGCTGGGTCATTCACTATAATATCATATAACATTTCTCTTGGGAGAAACAAATAAGAAGCTTTGCTTACTTGTCCAATGCCTCCGCCTTGCTTGTAACGTCAGCTGACAAGAGAACCGGCGTGGCATACTTGGGAAGCGTGTCCTGCTGCTGCTTCTTCTCCCGCAGCCATACTTCTGCTTCCACACACTCGTTCAAAACCTTCATTATTGCACAACATGAAAAACATTCAACAATTTCTTCTCATGAGAATCTTAGCATTTGGTCTGCTTTCGAGATGAGCCAAATCATTACCTTCTGCTTCTCTGCCAATTCAATGTGGTCAAACTTGGGATCATTAGACACAGCTGCCTCTCTGTAGCTGTTGATACAGTAACTAAGCTGATCAATCACCGACCCTCTTTCCAGCGACTCCTTGTAACGCTTTTCAATAGGGTCACCCACCTACAAAAGACCAGTCACCAAGCTCTGTTAAAACAAACATTCGAAAAAAGAAGAAGATTTTTTAAACATAATAAAGTGCCATCATGTGTAGTACCTTCTTGAGCTCCTCGAGCTTTGCAACATACACACCTTTAGTCTCATCTTCCCCATCTTCATACAACCAATCCTCCACTTCCTGCAGTCTCGCCAGAAATGCTTCCCTCTCTGAATCAGTGATATATTCCTGGTATTTGTCGCTTAGCTGAAAACAAAATATGTCAGTGCCAAATACTCTGAACCTTATAAATGCATACTGCCAATGCAAAAACCAGACACAGAAGAAAAGAAAAAAAAAAAAAAAAAGAATTCTCACTTTGTTTCGCATATCATAAACATAGGACTCAACAGCATTCTTCCGGTCCTTTGTCTCCTCCATTACTCTGTCTTGCAAAGCCATCTCAAATTCCTTCTCCACAGCCTTTTGGACCTCCACAGATTGCAAGGCACCGTAGACCAATTCTGACAGAGGTACATTTGTTTTCTTCACCTTCTTCTTCGGAGCCTCAGCCTGCACACCCCATTAATGAATACCCATTATTTAAAGTTCACAAGCAGTATAGAGCAAGCACCATCAGTTTAGTGGAGAATCTAGCCTTTGCATCAGTTTCCATTTGCACCGGCTTATCAGCAGACTCAGGAACACCATTGTCAGTACCAGCTGCATCACTGGTTTCCTTGGCGTCCTGCATGTTAACATCAGAGTCACCAGAAGCTCTGTCACGGTCCATCTTAGTAGTTTCCTCCGGTTGTTCTTTTGACACCGGCACTTCAACTTCTTCCTCTTCCAAAAGCTGCAATGTGAGGGGAGAGAATAAATTAGCATAAATTAAAGGATCTACAAGTTCGTAAGGGAAGGCACGACTCTGATGATCAATTATGTAATCAGTTATTCAAGAGAATGAGTCTTTAAATAATTCACCTAACGAACCAATTACATTGGATCATCACAATAGTTATAATATAGCAACTCAAACTTACAGTTGCCGATTCAACTGAGACAACTCCATGCAGGTTCAGTCTCACTTTCACTTTAAGCTTTGCTCTCTCGCCTTTTGATGACTGGAAGGGACCAATCTACAAAAAGGATATCAACCATGAGAAACAAGAGCGCTCCAGCATTAGGTAGTCATGACACTGGAGAAAGATCAAACCGTGTATGTGCTGATTTTTGGAGGTGCTTGCAACTCGGTCACATCACCATACTGCACATCAACAGAGAATGTTCCAGAACGATAGAACGTTAGAGCCTTGACACTAGGAATGGGATTTCCTTTGGGAAAAACAATGGTGCTCTGCTGATTCTCAGCCCCTCCATTTTGAGAATCGGAAGCTGCTCCTTTCCACGCCAGCGAGAATGAGAAAGGGAAGCTCTCATGAACCTTAATAGAGAAAAATACATAATATGACACGTTAGATAACCTGGAGTACAGCAGTTCTCGGGCTGATTACAAGTAGACGAAAAAAACCACACTTCCTTAGGCTTAGATATGCACCCATCACCTGAAATTCGCGAACTTTAAAGGTCGGACTGAGAATGGCACACTGCAACGCACATCCCCTCGACACACATTCACTTGCATTCATTGTACGCCTGGGCTCCTTACCAAAAAACTCAGTTAGGATCTTGATCATAGCGGGGACACGAGAGCCAGAGCCAACAACCTCGACCATATGTACATCTTCAACTGCGAGGAACGCATCAGAGAGAGCTTTCTCTAGAGGCCTCTTAACACGCTCCAAAATGGGGATGCTGATCTCTTCAAACTCTTCCCTCTTTATGACACCCCTAACGTCTTTCTCATCCATCAAACACTCGATATTCAATGGTGCCACAGGATTTGCGCTTAGAACCTTTTTCAGCTTCTCGCACGCAGCCCGGAGCCTGAGACAAGCCTTGGCATTCTGGGAGACATCAATCTTGTACTCCTCCTTAAACTTGGCAGCAAAATGATGGAAAAGAGCTTCATCAAAGTCCCTTCCCCCCAGCGAGCGATCAAAGGCGTGAGACCAGATTTTGAGCTGTCCTTTTTTGAAGCCTGCAATGCAGACTTGCATGCTTGCATGCCCAATGTCAATGAATGCGACATTGAGCTGTTCATTCTCTGGCAAATCTGTCTTATAGATACCATATGCCAAAGCTGTAGCTGTTGTCTCGTGGATCAAGCGCAACGGATGCAGGCCTGCAATTGTCGCTGCATCCAGAACAGCCCTCCGCTGGAGGTCGGTGAAGTAAACAGGAATACCAATACAGCAGTCCACCACAGCTGCATTCATATTCTTCTCAGCGATACCTTTCAAATTAGACAACATCATTCCCATGACCTGAGTGGGGGTAAAGGCTCTCATCTCTCCCAAATACCTAGCATGGATCAAAGGATAGCCATCAGGACCTTCCGTGACAGCAAAGGGCAGAGATTTGATATCCCTTTGCAGCTCAGGGTCGGAGAACTGGCGACCAACGAGACGCTTAATTTGGGATATGGAATTTTTGGGGTTCATCATGGTTGAAGCAGCTCCAGCAGTCCCGATGAAGCGCTGCTTCTCACCAAAGCATACAATAGCCGGAGTCTCACGATTTGATTCATCATTAAGCACAACGTCGATACCTCTTTGCCTTGCAACAGCAACAAGGCAATTCTCGTTTCCAAAATCAAAACCAACCACACTCATTTTCACGCTTTGTTTTCTTCGACACTGGGGCCTCAGAAGTATTTGATAGCAACCTGATTAAAAAAAAAAATCACATTACAATATAGCGATCATAAGGTATGATTCATAACGGACCTTCTTCATCTCAAAGGATAACGGGACAAATAAGAATTGCTGTGAACTCAGGTACCCGTAAACTAGCTTACTACATTAACATGCTCCACCAAGTATATGAAACTGCTTTCAAAGCCGAAATAAATCACAAATCTACAGGAGCTAAGCTACTTATATACCTAGGCGTCTTTATGATAAGAATCCGCCGACACTCTGAACGTAAATTCAAACTAACAGTTTCGATTCCAATCACCAATACATACACCAGACGACGAAATCCGCAGCGGGTATTTATTAGTTAAACAGCGAAACCAGCGTCAAATTCAAAAACAAATGATCCGGGAGGGAAACCTGCGACGCACTCATACAAATACATCATACTTCTCAAAAAAAAAAAAATCACATCTACGAATAAGATCGCGAGATTCTGGAAGCTTCGGATCTAGATGGTCCGCACCTACTTATTTAATCGAAATAAAACCTGGATCGCGAGATTCTGGAAGCTTCTACCCAAATCTGGGTCGCAGTGGAAAATGAAGAGCAAGAGGTGTTAATAGAAAGAAGAGAAGAGAGCAGACACCACAGGGTTCGTCTCGAATTTTCTTCTTCTTTATTTTCCCTTTTTTCATCACCACTTTCTTTTTCTTTATATTTTGCGATATTTTTTACTTCCCTTCTTTATTTTACTACTTACGTTTTTATCCCAAAGTGTTTCCTTCAATCCCATTTCTGAAAACTATTAATATCAAATGTCTAAATTTACTGAAAACTCTTTCGTACAACAAATCTATTTGTTCTTTATTACGTTGGTTCAAGTTGTACAATATATTTATATGTTGAAAGATTATAAATATATATTACAATTAACTTAGAATGTGCAAACTATAGAAAATAAAATCTAAACAAACTAAATTATAAATAAAAAACTAAAATGATCACTAATCCATATATGTCGTTCAAGTTGGAGTTTTAAGATATGTCAGACGGTTGAGTTGTGTGGTAGTCGCCGGATAACATCATTTTTGCTAGATGTTGATAAACTAAAAGAAAACAACTTGGTTAATTTTTGGTAAAAAAAAAAAAAAAAACAATTTGGTTAATCGAGATGAACATATAACTTTATCATCTAAAAATCGAGAGCTAATGTTTTGAAACAATATGTGATTGGGCGGAAACATGTAGAAAACATATTTTCTGGCAAGAAAGCGCGTCGATTGATAAGGAAGCGAGTGATTTCATGAAACACTAGCAGGATCATGATGGTTTCTAGGAAGATAAATGGAGTTGCTCTATCGAATATCTTGAATTAATCGACGATTAAAGCGATCCAAATATTTCTCCTCCGACATTTGTGTTGTACACCTTTAATTTGTGAATTTTAAGTTTGCATAAAAATGGGGTTATAAGACTAAACAAACAAATATCTAAAACTTTTGAAATCGCTATAAGATGGAAGAAAAAATTAGTACTTTATGATATACTAAATTTGGTAAAAAAAAAACTGTTTTAAACGGTCACATAAAATTTAAACTAATTATTTTGGGTGACATTTTTTACACTTTTTTTATTTTAATCCATGACAACTTTGAGTTTATTTCCAACTCATAACATCTTACTAAATTCTCAAACGATCATACCCTTGGGTATTTTGCAGATTTTGTCACTTTATTTAGGTTTAGTTAGTTTTTATCACTTTTTTAAATGTAATTAGTTTTTTCGTCGATCATGCTTTTCCGGAGAAATGTGTGTTTATATTTTTTTTCATTTTAAAATAAAATTTGTGTGTTTTTTTTTTGAGATAATTGTATCTATAGTCACTTTTTGAAATTTACTTACGATTTTGACATTTTCTATTTTTTTATTTGTTTTTTTTCTATGCAAAATGATGATTTTACCTATGTTTTTATTAGTCTATGTATTGTAAACTGTTGATTCGTGCAATACTTTACAAAGATAAAACTGGAAAATCAACGGAAGTAAATTGAATTGTTAGTTTTGCGTCACTTTTCCAAAAAATTTTAGAATACTAAGTCAAATTAAAAAAAGGTGACTAAACATAGAAGAAATTTTGTTTTTTGTTGACAAATATATTGCGAGAAAAAGGAATATTATAAAGGGATTTTAATTGTAACTTAATAGCTAGTAAGAGCTCACCAATCAGAAACAGAAGCAAAAAACCTGCAACGCCGTTTGTTGCTCTTGGCCGATCTGCAGCGCGATCTCTCTCTCTTAAGCTCCCTCCTCCTGCCGATTTGATCCTCTCTGGTAAGCTTCTTCGATTTGCTCTTTGGTAAGCTTCTTCGATTTGCTCTCTGGTAGGCTTCTTCGATTTACTCTTAGACCAATGACTGCTTTTGCTTCTTTCCCGTGGTTTCGTTTGTAAACGTTACTTTTCTAAGGTTTGTGTCGATCTCAAATTGCAGGAGTTGATAGGCCTAATTGTTCCCGCTATACTGTAGAAACATTTACCTAGGTTAGTCGGTATCTAATTGTGTCGTCGAGTTGATTGATCACCGTGACGTAGAAACCCTAATTTCAGTGGCCTTATGCAGCGCACTGTTTGCACACCCTCAGATTCAGCCCTGATTCAATTTCTTTAGCTTTTAGATGTCAGATAATGACAGAGCTTTTCCTGCAGAACCCCTGATCAGGACTCTTAGACTAAAAGGGTCCAAAGATGGCGGCGTCAGAAGAGAATAGCGCATTGTTTCCCATTTTTATTTTGACGATAATGGCAATTCCATTGGTGCCTTATACCATGGTGAAGTTAAGCCGTGCTGTCTCGAAGAAACAAAGGAGCATTCACTGTCAGTGTCTCGAGTGTGACCGCTCAGGGAAATATAAGAGATCCTTATTTAAAAAGGTAAGTTTCTCTGAACTTGGTCAATATTGATGATACTCTTCTTTTTATAGCTTCATTGCATGTTCGAAACCTCTTAACTTGTTGGGATTTTTCTCTGCAGATCTCTAACTTCTCTACATGGAGCAACTTGACACTTGTGCTACTATGGGTCGTGATGATTTTCTTGATTTATTACACTAAGAACATGAGCCGTGAGGTAATATTCTCCTCAGATGCTTTCTAAAACCCAGATTATCATGTTACCTTGATATGATTGCATGTGCTCGAGAATTTTGTAACTTGAATGTAACACTTGTATAACAAAATCTACTTGCTTATTTACTTTTTGGGTGGTAGTACAGACTCAAGTTTTTGACCCATTCAGTATACTTGGATTGGAACCTGGGGTATCAGATTCAGAAATAAAGAAAGCATATAGAAGGCTGTCGATTCAATACCATCCTGATAAAAATCCAGATCCAGGTCGAAATGCGTTCTGGTCTTCTCGTTGATAGTTATTCCCTTTCAATCATTACAGATTTATGGTTGCAGCTGCTGACACATTTTTCTTCTATTTCGTATGTTGATCTGTGTATTGAACTCTGCAGAGGCCAATAAATATTTTGTGGAGTTCATATCTAAAGCATACCAGGCTTTGACTGATCCAGTATCCCGTGAAAACTTTGAGAAGTATGGTCATCCAGATGGCAGACAGGTATAGATATATCGCATTTTCCTGCGGCTTGGGCTCCCGTCTCACTGACAAGCCTATCGAAACTAAAATATTGTAATGTGATTTAGGGCTTTCAAATGGGCATTGCTCTTCCTCAATTTCTCCTAGACATAGATGGAGCATCCGGTGGCATATTATTGCTGTGGATAGTTGGTGTTTGTATTCTCTTGCCTCTTGTGATAGCTGTTATATATCTCTCGAGGTCATCCAAGTATACCGGGAACTATGTTATGCATCAAACTCTTTCCGCATATTATTATCTAATGAAACCCTCTTTGGCCCCAAGGTATATTCTTTTATACACATATACTTCTGAGTGATGCCATAGGTGCATTAAAAATAGGCTGTGTTTCCGTTTGTTTGTATGACATGTTTGAAAATCTTCATTGTTCAGCAAAGTTATGGAAGTTTTTACCAAGGCAGCTGAATACATGGAGATTCCAGTTCGTAGAACTGATGATGAACCTCTGCAGAAGCTCTTTATGTCTGTCAGGAGTGAGCTAAATTTGGATCTGAAGAACATGAAGCAAGAGCAAGCTAAGTTTTGGAAGCAGCATCCTGCCATAGTGAAGGTGATCTTTTAAATTAAGCAACTGTACCGCTAAATATTGATTAACTGAAATACTCACTTTTTCATTTTGTGAACAGACGGAGCTGTTGATACAGGCCCAGTTAACTCGTGAATCAGCAGTCTTATCTCCAGCCCTGCAGGGTGATTTCAGGCGTGTGCTAGAGCTTGCACCTCGCCTCCTTGAAGAGTTGCTAAAGGTCCACTCTCTGTTTTAATAGGACATTGTCTGATAAAATAACTATTAAAAATCAATGACCTGAAAGTCCTACCCCTTATTTAAGAAGAGAGAATTTTTCCTCTACAGAAGTGAAAGTCAAAGCAAACTTTGAAAAGATAACAAGATTTAGGTTAACATGCCAAAGGGATGTTCTTCTGGGTGCAGCTAGCTCATCCAATCGTTTATTGGATTATCTTGCTTCGTGTAGATATTGATATGTTTTGGTTACACTGTTAAAATAGTGGTGTTCTTAAATCTTAACCACTCCATTAAAATATTGTAAGTTTCCTGCAGATGGCGGTTCTACCACGCACCGCCCAAGGGCATGGATGGTTGAGACCTGCAATCGGAGTAGTTGAGCTATCTCAATGCATTGTTCAGGTATTAAATTGCTCTCGCCACCTATCTTCCAATTTTTTTATCTTGTGTGAGCTTTCGTTTCTGTATGTCTTGTCCCCCACAAGATTTACTTCTTCCAGAAAGTTGAGAAGTGGCTTAAGGTTGCTGTTGAGGAAGATTAACTAAAATTTCAAAATTTCAGGCTGTTCCCCTCAGTGCAAGGAAGTCTTCTGGAGTCTCGTCAGAAGGAATTTCGCCTTTCTTGCAGCTCCCTCATTTCAGTGACGCTGTCGTTAAAAAGATAGCACGGAAGGTATATTAATACTATCAAATGTGTCAAGTGCAGTAATGTTTTCAGTTACTTGCAATAATATATCATGTGCTTTTTTCGCTCACATTTCGTTAGAACATCTTCTCGGATTCTGCTCTCCAATAAGTAGTAGTGTCGGTTTTGGTGGGTTCAGTTAAATATATATTCGAAAGAAACATACAAGCGACCATTTTAGTTTATATTTGTTGTCTTGTTAAGCGTGCCATTGTTTTTCCTATTTTCAGAAGGTTAAATCATTCCAGGAGCTTCAAGAAATGAGCTTGGAAGACCGTTCTGAACTGCTCACCCAGGTAGCGGGGTTGTCAGCAACTGACGTTGAGGACATTGAGAAGGTACTAGAGATGATGCCGTCTCTGACAATCGACATAACATGTGAAACAGAAGGCGAAGAGGGTATCCAAGAGGGAGACATTGTGACCCTTCAAGCTTGGGTCACCCTGAAACGACCCAATGGGCTCATAGGCGCTCTTCCTCATGCACCCTACTTCCCCTTCCACAAGGAGGAAAACTACTGGGTTCTCCTTGCGGATTCAGTGTCGAACAACGTCTGGTTCTCTCAGAAGGTTAGCTTCATGGACGAAGGTGGAGCCATAACGGCTGCATCGAAAACCATCAGTGAGACAATGGAAGGTTCGGGAGCTGGGGTGAAGGAAACAAACGATGCAGTGAGAGAAGCCATTGAGAAGGTTAAAGGTGGGTCAAGACTAGTAATGGGTAAACTCCAAGCACCCTCAGAGGGTACATACAACTTAACTTGCTTCTGCCTGTGCGACACATGGATCGGGTGTGACAAAAAGACATCACTGAAAGTCAAAGTCCTGAAAAGAACCCGGGCAGGGACACGTGGATTGGTTTCAGATGAGGGTGCGATTGCAGAAGAAGGTATGGAGGAGGAAGATGAGATTGAAGAGGAGGATTACGATGATTATGAGAGTGAGTACAGCGAAGATGAGGATGACAAGAAAGATGTGGATGAGAAGAGAGGGTCGAAGAAGGCCAATGGGACAGTTAAGAAGGAGTCGAGTTCTGAAGAGTCGGGATCAGAGGAAGAGTGAAGGAGAGTTACATTGATCTTACAAATACAATATAGTTTGTCACTTCAAATCTTGACGGAACTCGGCAAGCAGCTACACAGTGATACTGGAAAGACTTTGCCGAGTTTCCTAGTCTTTTCACAGTTTTGACACTCTCATTGGCAGGCTCTTCTTGTTTCTATTTCTATTTTTTTTTGTTTCAGTTTTCTTCAGATCCAACTAGGGAGAAAAACGTAACTCGAACATAATTCTGATGCACAACAAAACAAAAAACTGTAATCGGCTCCCTGGGGGATGGATTCCAAGCAAAGTACGACTCAATTCACTGCACTTATTATATAGTCTTCATTTTTTGGTCCAAAAAATACACGAAACAATACACCACAAGAAGTTCAAGTTATGGGCCTTTTTAACAAATTAATGGGGTCAGTGGAAGGAAGCCGCATGCCCTAAAAGGCGGGAAAATCAGAAGAGCCGCGTCTTCTCCTTGCTTTTTCGCTTCGTCGTCTTCTCTCACAAGCTCGGAATCCGACCAGGGTTCTTCAGCGGGAAGAAAGAAACTATACAAAATGCCCATTTACGGCATCAGAGGAATCGATGTTGATTTCCCATTCGAGGCTTACCCTTCTCAGATCATTTACATGGACAGAGTAATCGAGTCTCTTCAAAACGTGGGTACTCTTTTTGATGATCTTCTCTTTTGTTGTTTCACATAGTTGTTCCCGAATTTATATCGCTTTCTCGACTCTTTTTGACTCGCACTTGTTTACTAGGGTTCCGCGTTCCGTGCTTTGATATTGATTCGACCTTTTTGTCTCCAATTTGTTGACTAGGGTTCCTCGATCTGTCACGGTATTGCTTTAGCTTGACGGGAAAATGAATCAATGCTTCACCTAGTGTCTGGTTTATACTTGTTTGTCTCTTCCGCTAATAGTGTCTGTGTCTAAACGATGCTGCAGAAATGTCACGCGCTTTTGGAGAGTCCTACTGGAACTGGTAAAACTCTTTGTCTTCTCTGTGCCACCTTAGCCTGGAGAAAGAGTCTGGGCAGTTTCTCAACCCGTAAGGATCGGAACAACAGTGAGTTTCCTTGGACTGATTCGGACGAGCAATTGTCGCAATCTGGAGGAGGAGGTTTTCCTACCATAGTTTATGCTTCTCGGACTCATAGTCAGCTCCGCCAAGTGATTAGAGAACTAAAAAGATGTAGCTACAGGTCAGACCACATTCTCTGCGTGCATTTAGTTGTTAAATCATCTGTCCTAATATTTCTGTATCTCAATTAAGGCCTAAGATGCTGGTGCTAGGATCACGTGAGCAATTGTGCGTTAATGAGGAAGTGAATTCACTCCGAGGAAAGGCGCTGACAAATGCTTGTCAGTACCTTTGCAAAAAGCGTGGAAAACGCCAATGTAACCATTTCAATCGGGTTCCAGGTTCGGATTACCACTGTGCCGTAGAATGACTTGGGTCTGCTTATTGCCACATTTCAGCGTGAAACAACTATATAAAGCCTTTGTGTTTACGATCACTATTTTGCCTTGCCATGAATCTGTTGTAGATTATTTGAAGCATAACCCTCATATTGGCGACGAACCAGTTGACATCGAGGATTTGTTCAATATTGGGAAAGATTCTGGACCGTAAGTTCCTCTTTTTTGCTACTTCAACATAATTGTTTCTCGTTATCCAGATGTTGTCTTACGTTGCTGGCTTGTTCCATCTGTACCATATTTGTATTTTGCAGATGCCCATATTATATCACAAGAGAGGTTCACAAGGACGTGGACATCTTATTTGCACCTTACAACTACTTGATCAGCAATGCGTATAGAAAGTATTTGAAGGTCAACTGGAATAATTGTGTCCTGATTTTTGATGAAGCTCACAATCTAGTAAGGGGGAATATAGATGTTTTACATATCATTTTCTTCTGTGTTCACTGTTCATTATGAACTCTCCGTTTCTTGGGGTTTTGTTCTACTTTCTCTATTTTCCAGGTTATCCTATCACGGAACGATTATACTGCTTCCTAATTCCGCAACACTCACTTATCTTTAAAATATGCGCAGGAAAGTTTATGCGCAGACTCAGCATCATTTGACCTTCCTTCTGTGCTTTTATCGGCTTGCATATCTGAGGCACAAGAATGTGTAGAACTTGCGTCAGCAAGAAGGGGTTCATTAAATGACGGGTCCATGAACCCTGAGAATTTTGCCATACTTAAAGGTTTAACTTGGGGCCTTGACTGTGAGTACAATGATCTGTTACACTTGAATGAAATTGACATGTCTGTCCTCATCTATGCGTTGTTTTCTCTTGCAGGACTTCTTCTAAAGCTGCAGGAACTGATTTCTAAAGTGCCAATTCCGAAAAGGGATGAGGGATTTACCAAGCCTGGGCCTTACATATATGAAATGCTTAAAAGCCTTAACATCACTCACGAAACTGCTCCTAAACTCATTGGTACAGTCGAGGAGGCTGCAGTGCTCCTGGATGAGGAGAAACAACGAACAGCGACCAACGCTGGAAGCAAACTAGAAATTGTTGTTGACATGCTTAAACTGATCTTTAGAGAAAATGGAAGTAACCATGCGGATGTTTATCGTGTAAGTTTCAAATTTTTATAATTCAGTTGAAAAGATATGTATCTCTCTCTTGTGCTATCTCATTTGCAGAAACCCCCTTTTTTACTCACATCTTTCACTTTCGTTCTTTGTTAGGTTCATGTACAGGAGCTTGAGCAAAATTCTACGGATGTCATAAAAGGTAAATAAGAGTGGGTTCGTCTATAGCCTTAAAATCAAAAAGATACTGCATTCCCAAAGTATTAACAGAAGTACCATTTTACTAAATTGAAAATATAATAATCTTTTCGTAAGCTGCTCTCCCAATGGAAATAGTGTTTTTTTGGCAAATCAATCACAACTTTGGACAACTTTGGACAAAATAAATGAATAATTTATTTTGTAGGCAAGGTATCAAGAACGCTTAGCTGGTGGTGTTTCAATCCTGGGATTACCATGCAGGACATAGCAAAAAAAGGCGTTGGGTCTATCATTTTAACATCGGGGACCTTGTCTCCCATGGATTCATTGGCTCAAGAACTAAAATTGTGAGTTTAGCGCTATGGTTTTCTCCCACTATTCTTCTCTATCTGCCTTTTCCCCCAGCTTATAATGGAAACATTTTTTTTTGTTTTTTCTGGAAAATGCAGAGACTTTTCTGTTCGGTTGGAGAACCCCCATGTTATATCCTCAAATCAGCTATGGGCTGGAGTTGTAAGTACTGGTCCATCAGGGTGTGTTCTTAATTCTAGCTACCGCCATCGTGATGTACCGGAGTACAAACAAGAACTTGGGAATGCCATTGGTACGTGGTTTGCTATTAGGTAGTTCATTTTGGGTGGCCTGAATGTATCATTTTGAATTTCTGATGTGTGAGCCGAGATTTATAATCTGGGGAGCTCGTCTAAAATTCGAAGCTGCTATCCCTATAGTTATCAGTTGATTATTATATGTTTTTACTCTGCAGTTAACTTTTCTCGAGTCGTGCCTGATGGACTGCTGATATTTTTCCCTTCCTATTACCTTATGGATCGTTGCATTGCATTTTGGAAAGATGGGGTATGGCCTTTGTAAATTTTCTCTGAGTATGAAAATTTTGGTACTCTGTAGCTTGAAAACCTACCGTTTCTTCATCATTCAGTGTCACAGGAACTCAATGACAACATGGGAAAGAATCTGCAAACTGAAGAAACCTGTCATTGAACCTAAAGATTCTTCCCTCTTTCCTGCAGCAATGCAGGTGAGCAACAGATGCCTCTGATCTACGCTCTTTCGTTTCCAGAAGACAGAATATGATTACTTAATCGTGCCTTGTATTTTTTTTTCATGGTAGGACTTTTCAGAAAAATTGCAAGACAGATCAATTTTGGGTGCGGTATTTTTTGCCGTTTGTCGTGGAAAGGTATGTTTTCTTCAACCTGTATGAAATGTGCGTCTCTGTCATAAATAATATCCTGAGTATCCATATTGTCTGTATGATGATGTTACTAGCTATATAAGTTTCTACTGTGTAGGGTCTTTTTAGTACCGCTGGTCTCTGTTGTGTTGTCAGGTTAGTGAAGGACTGGATTTTGCTGACGGTGCTGGCAGAGCTGTTGTCATTACTGGGTTACCCTATGCCAGGGTGACTGATCCTAGGGTTTGTTTACTATATCCTTCACTGTTTTGTTCTGAAAATATATTTAGGCTCATTAGCTAGATTGGTAGGAAAACCCAGTGAACGGCATGCTCTTTTTGAGGGCTTCTTTCTCATAATGTTTGTCTTCACTTTTATTCAGACTGGCACTGAGTGGTCACTTTATTTATTTGTTGCTATCTTTTCTACATGTTGTTCATCTGCTGCATAGCTTTTAATCTTATGCTGCTACTTGCATTCCAGCATTAATAACCCATTTGTAAAACAGGTTAAACTGAAACGAGAGTTTCTGGATGAACAATCACAACTTGCAGATGTCAAGGTGAGTTCAATATTTACTCTGTTCTTGACTCATCAAGGTTATGATATCTCTTACATTTTCTTAGTTTCCAAGATCAACCCCTCTATCTGGAAGCATGTGGTACAGTCAAGAAGCCGCACGGGCTGTGAATCAGGCAATTGGACGTGTAATCCGCCATCGCCATGATTATGGAGCTATCATTTTCTGTGATGACAGGTTTTGTTCATGCTATCCATGGTTTCTTTTTGTCTGGCTTCCTGCAAGAATGTTATTTTCGGGTATATATTGCAGGCATGAAGCATATAAAGATGTAGGCCTCTTGTTTTTGGACAAATAGATAGCTCATGAAATCTTTAAGTTAAGGCACTGCCAATTTTAGCCTTTTTCGCGTATGCTCATTATTTGACATAGCTTTTGGTTGATATAGTGTCTGACATTCTCTTTCTAAACTTGACTCGCTATTGTATTCTTCAGATAGACAAGAAACAGTGCTCAATCTTGGGTAAAAATATTTTCATTCTCGTTTTGTTCTGATTATTTTGTACGTTGGCTATTGTTGACAGATTTGAACAGCCGTCCCAGCAGTCCAAGATATCACTTTGGATACGACCGTATGTCAAGGTATAAGTTTCTGCTCTGTCTCGCCTCTCCTTTTTATGGAGAGTAAGTTTGTTTCTGGGTACACCGGTTTTGCAGTGCTACTCTAGATATGGAGAGGTCATTTCTGACCTTGCTCGGTTTTTCCGGACTGAAAGATCAAATTGTCCTGCAAGGCTTGTAACAGAACAAGAGAACAATAGAGGTAATGCATCTTGCAACCAAACGATAACTTCCATTGGGCGTTTCCATATCTTAGCCTGCCCTATTATCTCCTGTCCTATTTCTTTCCCTGTGATTAGCAACTATGGGCTGTGTTTGGGTATCGGGGAATGATATAATTGCTTATCTTGTAACCACAAGAACTTTGTTTTTTTTTTCCCCCTATTTTCAAGTATATGTTTGACATCCAATGTAAGCCAAATCTTTTCCGATACAGGTTCAACAACATTGTTACCAAAGGAGTCAACCAAGGATGCTCGTACACCAACCTCTGGTCAGTGATTTATTTCCTTCATTCTCGTGGCGAGAAAAGAAGTTTTCCTTTTGGCTTTTGCACATGGTTATAATGTGAATCTAACTTCAACACTCGATGTTGCAATTTTTCTTTGGGTATTTGATCTTTTGTAGGTAGTGACGTTGGGGTTGCACGAAATGAGTTGAGTAGACTGGAAGCATTTCCTCCTGCAAATCGGGCTTCACCCTCGGAGCATGATGGAAATAATGTTAAATGGAAAGGCCTAACCATCCTCCAACGTAAGGGCAAGATGCCTCGCATTGTAAAGGGAGACGTTATGCAGGCTTGTTCTTCACGGAAGACTAAATTAGTGGAACTAAATGACGAGGAGACTCCGGTAGAGAGGAAATGTGAAGTAGTTGATCTAGAATGCGACAACTGTGAGAAGCAGACTTGTGAAACAGAAAAGTTTGCATCGAGCACCTGTTTCAACACAATGGGGCTAATAAAAAAGCGAAAGTGTCCAGAGAGTCAGGGATGTGCATCGTCCCCAGTGTCGAAAGAGAAACGGAATGGAGGTGGTAATAACAAGGAAGCAAGTGCATCTGCATTTTTGAGTCAAGTTAGATCCCACCCTCATCTTATCATGTTTTCATGTTTTGTATATCAAGTTATTTGTTCCCAATGGAAGTCACGCACTGGGTGATCTTACTCTAGGTCAAAGAAAAGCTCAACACAGAAGAATATAACAAGTTCATTGGATACATGCAAGCATTGAAGAAGAAGGAGCTTAAATTAGCAAACGTGATACAATCCATTGTGCAACTGTTCTGTGGGACCGAGAGAGATCATCTTCTCATGGGGTAATCAATCGATAATGCCTTCACCAGCTTTTGTGTGTGCAATTTCGCCACCGCCTCTAATATGTATCTCTGCCTCGTTTTTAAAACAGATTCAGGGACTTCGTGCCAGTAAAGTATCGTCCTGCATATGAGCAATGCATCGAAACGAGGAAAAGAGAAGCCTGATCACTCATCTTTGCTAAATTATTTGTCCCTTTATATATTTTATTTTTTTATATTGGACATTGTTGCTCTCGCTCTTCATTCTTTTTGTAAGTAACACTAACAGCCATTACTGTAGAGGCTGAGAAGAAAGAAAGAAAGGAAAATAACCTTTTGTTCAGTTGCAACAAAGAAAAATGGAATTTGCATTAGTTAGTTTCGAAAGGCGTCGCTCATGATCATCGTCTTCCTCAGCCTCTCCCTGGCGGCGCGAGTACTGAGCGACCTCACCAGGCCTTTCCTGGTGATCCTCTTCTCCTTCTCGCGGAGAGTGATGATGAGATCCACGAATGCGCTGAGTATGAACCTGTGTGATTTCTTGTCGTTGAGATCGAGATAGCAGAAGAGTAGCTCTTCCATCAAGTCCCAGTCCACCTCGCTTTCCCGCATCCCTAACTTGGACTCCATCATCTCCACCATCGACAGCCTGAAATCCTCCTGAGGCTCCGCCGTGTATCTCAGCACCGCGATGCAGTTTTCCGGCAGCACCAATGTGGATGAGTTGGACCTCGACTGTCTCTCCTCCGATGTGGACGTTGTGTCCATGCTAGGCCTACCCTCCGATGATCCAGGCGGTGGAGATAGTCTCTCTGTTCTCCGCAGATCCGGCGCATCGGGCAGTTTGGGCGAGTCGTAGACGGCCGGTCCCCATGTCCTCTCGAATCTGTGACGATACTCGTCTTCTTCTTCATCATCACTGTCGTCATCTGAGGACTCCCTTTTCTCCTTTTTGGTCATCCGTTCACCCTCGTCCTCCTCGTCCTCCTCGTCGCCATCTCTGATGCAGAGGGATTTGAAGTTTTCCTCGAGGAAACGATCAATGTCGGACAAGGTGGCGGCGTGACCTGTATCCTGGTAAACGTGGTCGTCGTTGAATCTGGTCTTGCTGCTGCGTCGTCTGTGCTTGAAGGAGAAGGAGAGCTTCTTGGGATGCTTACAGCCAGCAAGCACCCACTTCTTCGAGGATGACAATGAATTCGACGACGACAATTGCAGCTTCCCTGTCTCTCGTTTGATCTTTGACAGGTAACCATGCAGCGATTTCTGCAATGGGTTTGGCATTTTTTTTTATTTCCCCTCTAGCTACAAACTCAAAATTTCAAGTTACAATCAAAACATTTTGCAAACAATAGACAAGATATTGCAGAGATTCTTTTACCAATTCTGGAGATTTGAAAATAAAATGAAGAGGATACCATATATAAAGATTTAAGAGGGAGGGGTTGGTCAATCTGAAACTGTTCAACGCTTTACATTGTAGCTATGCAACGTCATTGATGGGAAGTTTTTTTCTTGGATTTTGTAGTTTTGTTAAATCTGTTCCCATAAGTTTCCAGATTCTGCATTAAATGCATGGTTGAATAGTAATTGCTTTCTATTGGAAGTGAAACTAATGCGCTTCTATTTTTTATTTTTTATTACTCTTTTTTGTTTTTATGCGCTTCTAATTTACACACACTCGTTTTGTATGACTTGATACTTTACTGGCCGTAGATCTATTATTTATTTGAACCAATCAGTCAAACTTGAACACATTTTAAGGTATCGTTGGAAAATTTAGCATCTTAAATAGTGAATGAAAACAAATTAAGGCACGAGCGATAGAATCAGTAGCAAATCTGTTATAAGCGCATAAAAAAAAAAATCTGTTCTCGAGTTTTTTTACCAAGGAAAGAAAGAAACAAACAAAGCTGTTATCGGCTTCGATTTTCGTAGGCCCAAACTTCTGAGGCCCAAGACGCATAAGCCTGATTGTAGGGTATCTGAGTTTGAGGCGGTGCGTATATTTGTCCCACATCGCTTGTGAGAGTTTTGAAGTTCAATAAGCTTCCGCTATAAAACAAATCTCACATTGCGCTTGGGGCAATGACGCAGCTTATGAGGTACTAACCGAGGCGCGTCAATTGCCGGTTGAAAACTATTTCCAAACCCCCTCATGGGCCTGGGCTCGACTTATATGGCCTTTGAGAATTTTTAGAAGGGCTCCCTTCGGGGTAAAAAAGCCTTACAATTCTTTAGTTGAACTTTTCAATTTTCATTTTCATGATGGTCCCTGATTTCTACTTTGAGAGTTCGAAAATTATTTGATTGACTGATTTTTGTGGGAACATAATAAATAATCTCACGTCGGAAATAAGGCTACTTTTAAACTAAAAACGCGAGAGTATTTTTCTTTCAAATATTCTTAATAGTTTTTTTTCGAACAAAACAAATATTCTTATAGTTAGTATTAGCAAAAGTATAAACGCGAGAGGATTTAGAAATCATACAGACCCAATTCATTTGGTTTGGACGCAAGAAAGATTCCTCCTAGATTCCGATTTCCAAATCTATGCAACACACAATGTACTCTTTATATGCTACAACCAGTTTTCACTTAGTACTCTGTTCATTTTTAATCTATCCACTCGGTGATTACCCGCACCGTCCAGGGTGAAAACTGACCCTAATTTTTTACATTAGAATATATAAATGTTATATATATTTTATATATATAATTACAAAAAATAGCTCATTTTTGTAATTGGAAAACTGTATGCTGGTTACGTAATTACAAATAAGAGCTAAGAGCTAAAATTGCATTTGTGTCA
The DNA here is from genome assembly GCA_002933915.1 of Eutrema heterophyllum. Classification (NCBI taxonomy): domain Eukaryota; kingdom Viridiplantae; phylum Streptophyta; class Magnoliopsida; order Brassicales; family Brassicaceae; genus Eutrema; species Eutrema heterophyllum. Next base: position 210,595 of record PKMM01019481.1, read on the forward strand.
TAACACAATTGCATATATACGGGTTGGTTATTGGGTTTTATAATCGATTTTATTCTTGATCAAGTTAACAAAATTATAATATATTATTAATCTTTTGATCAAAATATTTTTACCATATTAAACTATTTATTATATTTGAACTTTTTGACATAAATACTTTTTCATTTTTATCAATTTTAAATATTTATAATATTTACCTTTTCACTTTAATTATATAGCTCAATCAAAGAACTATATTAAACCAAAAATTTAAAAAAAAAATTAGGTGAGGTTTCCTACTCTTATGGTTTCTTATCATTTGGGTCATTTTTATAATAGGTTTCTAAACCACCATACATCTTCAATTCCGATGTAAGAATTTCAAGACACACAAATTTCTTCATCATATGAGTAATTTATGTTCATTTTTAAAAATCCGAATTATAACTTCTGTGAAAAAATGTAGATTTTTTTTATTACATGGATGATGTGATGATTTAGTTTTTTTAAACAAGAGTTAAGATCAAACAAATATGAGAGAAAGAATATAGTGTTTAAGGAAAAAATTAACACGATATACTAAATTTTCAATAAATATTTTGGTACAAATGGAAGATATAAGATATCTTTATAAATTAAATGCTGAATATTAAACAACTAATTAGTCTAGTTTAGATATAAGATAAACTATTTTTAACCAAATTAATGTGAATGACATAAATTGTAAATAGTTTAGTTATTTTAGGCCTATTTTTATATTAGCTTTATAAGTTTTCTTATGGTGACACATCATCATGATAATATTGTAAATCACATATGAATGCAAAGTTTATTTTTAACAATGTTAATTAATAGATAAGGGATTTTGACCGTCACTCAAGATTGATAATTCTTTTGCCACGCCTACATAGTACATACGTGTCTCGTATTTTTTGCGAAACTTGTCTCCTTTTTTTTCGCAATATTGTTCAATGTATAATACAAATGTGGAATACGGTTTTGGTATACGAAACCGGCGGAAAATGAAAATTCTCCATAGACAAAGTTCTAAGAAAAAGAAACGCTAATCCAAAATAGGGAACACATACATGAGAATCTGATATCTAAACATACAAACGGTAAACCGAACATGACCATAAAAGACAAAAGTTATGAATGAAAAAAGATCGAAGGAAAAACCAAATGAACCCTAAGCTTTACAACAAAACCGTTGAACCGAAAAACTTCCACGACCAAACCCAACAAAATCGTCTCCTATTTTTTCTTTAAAAATGTGATATTTTGGAATTAACATCAAGAGAAAAAGCTCTATTTTTTTTATTGCCAACAAATAAGTTATAATGTTATTATATTAATGTTTTCTTTTGGAAGAAAAAAGAAAAAGAAAAAGAAAATAGGAGCCACAGCGAAACGGGGATTGGATATAATGGGCGACACGATCACTCGTACGCGTTGCTTCCGGTGTGAATGTGACACACTCAAAAATTATCTCGATTTGATTATTTTACATTTTTTTTGTCTTTGAGAAAATCTCTATAATATTATTTTTCTCAAAAATATTATTTAGGAAGACAGTTTTGAAAATGATTTTTTGTAAGTTATTACATATTATACCATTACAAATAAGAAAATATAATTTAAATAAGAAAGAATATAATAATTTTTTAAAATTTTTGATGAAAATATAGAAAATATTTATTTATCATTAAAGAAATTATTTATTATTTAATTTCTTAATTATTTTTAATATTATATATTTTTAAATAAAAATCAATCTATATATATTCAAAAAAAAAATCTATTCAAAATCTTGCTATATTTTTCACTATAACTTATTATATTTTATTTGAATATATATCAAAATAAAATTTGAAAAATATTTTTATTAATTTTGTAAAAAATTAGACACAAGAAAATTAACTTTTTTAAAGATTTCGTGAACTGACCAAAAAACTAGAATCATTAAACGGTACATATTAAAGTTATTTTTCAAAATTATAGGTTTTGCGGGTTTGCCCGAATAATATTTTAATCCACTGCAAAACGGATTAAATAGACAAATTATTCCGTTTGACTACTCTATCTATAATCATGAGTTAGATATATTATAAAATTCAGTAATTTTTTTTTTAATTTCAAAACAATTTAAAAAAAAAAATTATCCGCTTTAATTATAGCCTCGATTAAATGGTAAAAAATTAATCAGTTTTATACTCTGCAACAATACGACCCTTGTACGTATTCTCTCTGTTTCTTTGCTTCGAGAAAAAAAAAATTAATAATAAGAGAAAGAGAGAAGATAACGACGAGAAGAAGAAGAAACCCCAAATTTCGTCTTCATTTGATTTTCTTCTTCAGCTTGTAAGAACGAGCACCTGCATTTGGCTTCCTTCTAATTTGATGAAACAGCCATGGTATATGCTTTTGACTCTTCTGATTATCCAAGTCGTCTTTTGATTTGAAACTACTTTGATAATTTCAACCGCTATTTTTCCGACCGTTTTCTTGGGGGTTTCAGTGTTCTTCACTATACTTTTGATTCTACACTCGTTGGTATCCATCCACTTGTGTAATTTATGTTCATCGAGTAGAAACAAAGTGTTTTATTTGTGTGTGTCTGATTAACCATGTGTGATTTGAAAGTTATCTGATTAATTTCTACCGTTGGTCGCGGGTGTTTTCCGATATTCATTTGAATGTCCGGTTTCTCATTCCTCTTGTTGGATTTCGGGATTTAGGTCTTTGAACAATGTATTGTTTTGCGCATGAGCTCTTCTCCGTGGAATGAATTGAATGTGTTATGAGAGATGGGTCTACCGATTAGTGGTAGGCTCAATTTTGGATTCTCTGTGTGGATTGGTTAAAGCAGATAAAAGATCTGCCATTTTTGAACCAGATTCGAGTATTGTTTTGCTATCGACAACTTTCCCTTTAGTCTCTGTTTGACTTGTGTTTAAGAAAAGTCTTGTGTTTTATAGGAATGACTTGTTGTGAATCATCCATCCAGGGGAAAGAAATTTCATTCTCATCAGCTTAATTGATTTGGAATGGCTGAGGCTGATCCAGACTCCTCTGACACGTCTGAGTTAGTGGATTTGAAACACATTAGCAGCACCCCACTCTTTAGCATCCCTGGCTTCTTTGTGGGATTTGGGGCTAAAGACTCTGACGCGGGGAGGAGCCCTACTTCTCCCCTTGATTTTGGAGTCTTTGCAAACTTTGGTGGCCTCTTTAGCCCCAGGTCCCCTGCTCCCAGATTTGGCCACCGAAACAAATGGGTTTGTGACAAAGTTGGGCTGTCTGTTCTTAGCTCCAGCATTGGGCAAGGCGATGAGGGTCTGAGTGATGATTCATTCAGAAGGGAGAACATCGTGCTTGCCCCTCAAATCAAGGTCAAGGCCAAGCTTCCCAGTCAACTGTTTGATCCTTGTCTTAAATCCAATTCGTTGCCTAAGAACTATGCTGTGCCTTCATTGTCTGGTGCGCTAGACATTCATCCTCATCTGTTTGTGGAGGAACATAACTCCCCAAGGAGATCAAGCTCATCTCCTATGGATATTATCCCCAGCCAGGCTTACTCTTGTTCGCTCTCTGCCCGTGAGATGGCACTCTCTGAGGATTATACATGTATCATTTCTCATGGCCCAAACCCAAAAACAACTCATATATTCGGTGATTGCATCCTGGATTGTGACCCCAAAGATTTGAAAGAAATGGAGAAACCGGAAGCCGATTCACTGCCTAATTGCCCTGATGATTCTTTTCGCCGGCAACCTCCTCAAGATTGTCACAACATTCATATTCACAGGTCTGGCTCCAAACATAGAGAGAAGAAATCTGTGGTCTTACCTTGGAAATAACAATTCTGATATTTATTTGTTTCCGTCAACAGCGAGGCATCAGCAGAAAAGGAAACTGAGAAGGCCGGTGTTGAAGATTCTTTGGACATATTATCGCTTGGAGCAAGTTACAACGAGGATCTGTTTCCTATGGCAATGCCTCTTCTTAACCCATGAGAGAGGCTGAGTTTGTTTTGCTCATCGATGCAGAGGCTGTTTGGGCTCTCGAGTGTGAGTTCCAGTGTTGTAAGGTTTTTAGTTTTTGGGGATTTTTGTGTGCTCAATAAAAAGCTTGATTCGGGTGGGTTTTGCTGTGGCCTGATGCCCCGGCTCATCCTTTTCTTCTTTTCTATTTGCAACTTTGTACGATTGTGTGTTGTTGTTAGTTACTTATCATCATTTGATGGAAACACTTGTATTCTGTTTCGATTGTTTACTGTCTCTACCGACTAATGGCTTCTTTAGTTCTTTTCAGAAAAACCAAGTTGCGAAAAACAAAAATCGAACAGACCACAGAGGGAGTCGAACCCTCGAACCTTTTGATCCGAAGTCAAACGCGCTAATCCACTGCACTATGCGGTCTTTCATGTCTGACATATCACAAACAATTATTTATCGCTGAAATTATTTTCTGTTGTTTCTGGACGCTCGAAGCAAACCCAAGAGCTCGATACCAAAAGGTCGCATATATTCTTTCTCTCTCTTCCAAATCGTTTTGTTGATTTCCATGAGTTAATTATCGATCTGGCGTTCGTGCTCTGCCGATTCCGCGGATCCGGTTTGATCTTCCTTTCAAGTCTCGAATCTGGTGTCCTACTTCTCTTTTTGCCAATCTAGAATTTGTTGGTGCGTTTTCGGGTTCTGCATTTCATCGTCTCTTAGAATTTCGTCCACGATTAGGCTTTGGACGATCCCCAGGGGATTTTTGTGTTATCAACTTTAACAACAAAATTTCCTGCGTTATCAAGCGATCTGGAGATCCGAATATCGATATCTCGATCCCCAGGGGATTTGTGTGTTTTGATTTGAGCGACACTTTTTGTTCTATTTCGTGCTGCAGCCATGTTCTATGGCACAGCTGTATGGGACCCTTGGCTTATCGTTGGCCAGATCATATGCCTTGAGTGCTCTTACTATCTCACTCTAGGACTCTTCATGATGCTCTTTCTTGGCCTTCGCGTTCCTCGCCTCAGTCTTGTCTACTTCTTCGATTACGCTACACTCACTACTTCAACCCTCACCGGTTGGTGTGTTATTGCCTCATTCTTCTTCACTTCACTCGCAGGGTTAGAACCAAATTACGTCTCTGTCTTTTTTTTTCTCTCTCTATTACTTTTCAGAATCCTGAAGCTTGCTATTCTATGCTGTGATGAAACTTATTGCAGGGCTGTGTACATGATATTTGTGGTGGAACGAGCACGGAAATGCTTAGATTTCTCTGCAACTCTCTATATCATACACCTCTTCTTGTGCATCCTGTATGGAGGATGGCCTTCTTCTATGGCATGGTGGGTTGTAAATGGAACGGGACTTGCTGTTATGGCATTGCTAGCTGAGTACTTGTGCTTTAAACGCGAACAGCGAGATATTCCCATGGATCGATTCCATTCAAGTAAGATAATCATTCTTTCATCTGGTTTCCGTGGAATCCTACAGGAACTTGAAATCTCTAGTTTACCTCTACTTTCATGCTCTCATGGCTTTGTTTACGCTTAACATGAAATCAAAATTCAAATGGCTATCTATGCAGGGGTTTAATGATTCTTGCGGGTTATCAGGGTGACTCATAGACTCTAAAGGGATCCAACAAAACTCTTAACAAATGTGATGTACAAAGATGAAATCGGGGGATTACAAGTTCAGCCAAGTAACCATGTTGGCCTGTGGGACATTATTGGCGAAAGGAGTTCCCACTAGTGCACCAACTTTGCCTGCAATTTTAGTAATTTCAAAATTTAAGACGATGGAATACGTTTCTGTTGTTTCTTTTTATTTTTTATATAGTTTGTTATTTTGTATGAAGAACCATTAGACTCGAATAGGTTCAGTGGTTGCTTTAATGTTGCCTTTTGCCCTACTGAACGTTTCTGATCTTCTCTCGAATTAGTTGCTTTGTGTGTTGCGATCAGTGTCATTCATGAATTCATCATACTCTTGTCTTGAAGTCTTATGTCTTATACAACCTATTAAATCGTCCAATCGTACTTGTTGATACTTCAACATAGGCGGTGTTTTGAATAATTTAGGTGACGTAACAGCTAATCATGGTTGTCGAAATGTAACCTCAAATACAATACGTTAATCAACGCGTGATACAGAAGTACAATGAATCGCCCCAACGCCTCTCCACAACTGCCCTTGTCGTTAATCTTGCATTACTCTTCTTCTTCGACATCTCCGATCCTTGATACGATCACGGGCCGTGCTTCCAACTCGGACGATAATCCGATCTCCGGTAGAGACTTGCAAAGATGGTCAGTGATATATGATCTCTCGTTTTCCCCTTAGATCTACCCTATTTATTTGTTTCAGCTTATACTTGAAAAAGTGTGCTTCATTGCTTTCAGTTTGGTGTTCCTTCGGTGGATCGAGGGTTTATTGAGAGACTTCTAAATGCGTGTATTTAAGATCTACTACTTGTTTTAGGTTTCTAGTATGGTTTTGGTGTCTCGAGAGAACTAGAATATCAAGTAAATGTTTGGCACTAACTTGAGTTTATCTTTTTTTTTTCTTGAATTGTTGTCATCCTCTGAGGCTCGAAAACATCTGCAACCACAACAAATGCAGATACTTAAAACGAAAAATAATGCATATACTTAATACGAAAACAAATCTATAAAAGCAAAACAGAGTAGTTTGCACCGAGAGTGCTTCGGCGATTAACGGCGCGGGCGGCAGTTTATAGCATTTGGAGGCAACGCAACAACTCCTTCACAACCTTCAGTCCATCCCGGCAGCTTCAATCTTCAAAGAAATCGACCGGACAGTCCGCAACTCCATCACAGCTAAGGAAAAGTTTTCGGGATTTAATGATTCTCTGGATCAACTGAGCTTAACTTGTTTGCTCAAATCAGTTGTTGCCTTGTTGAGCTCTGAGGATATATGTTACTTTATGTTGCCTTGTTAAGTGAGAGCATAAAGTAAACAAGACATAGAGATTTGTTAACGAGGTTCGGTTATTCAACCTATATCCTCAGACCTAGTCCAGCTGTCCAGAACCAATCCACTAGAATAAGAACACAAAATACATTTGCCAATGGTATCCAACACACACCCCGTATCTACTTGGATTAAGGAAACTACCACCCATTATTTTTTCTACCAGTTTAGTACCACAGCAAAACCACTAACATATCTTATTATCTTGTTTGGTGGGGCAACACCACACACAACTTGTGTGCATCTCACAATGAAAAATGTTTAAGGTTTAGGGTTTAGGCTGTTATGGCATTGCTAGCTGAGTACTTGTGCTTTAAACGCGAACAGCGAGATATTCCCATGGATCGATTCCATTCAAGTAAGATAATCATTCTTTCATCTGGTTTCCGTGGAATCCTACAGGAACTTGAAATCTCTAGTTTACCTCTACTTTCATGCTCTCATGGCTTTGTTTACGCTTAACATGAAATCAAAATTCAAATGGCTATCTATGCAGGGGTTTAATGATTCTTGCGGGTTATCTGGGTGACTCATAGACTCTAAAGGGATCCAACAAAACTCTTAACAAATGTGATGTACAAAGATGAAATCGGGGGATTACAAGTTCAGCCAAGTAACCATGTTGGCTTGTGGGACATTATTGGCGAAAGGAGTTCCCATTAATGCACCAACTTTGCCTGCAATTTTAGTAATTTCAAAATTTAAGACCATGGAATACGTTTCTGTTTTTTTTTTTTTTTAGCAACATTTTTTACTTTATCAAAATCTGGTTTGACATCTCCGATCCTTGATAAGAAAAAGGTGGAATGGAAATGCTTAGATTTCTCTGCAACTCTCTATATCATACACCTCTTCTTGTGCATCATGTATGGAGGATGGCCTTCTTCTATGGCATGGTGGGTTGTAAATATTTACAATTTAGCAACACAAAAAAAAAACAGAGTAGTTTGCAATACGATGATCGAGAGTTTATTGAGAGATCTCTAAATGCGTGTGTTCAAGATGTACCAGTGTTTAAGAGCACGCGCGTCACGTACCTCCAAATATGAAAAAACTAATTTGTGCTAGATCTATATGCTTGTGTGACGCAGAAACATAATGGGTGAGTGAGAGCACAAAGTAAACAAGACAGAGAGATTTGTTAACGAGGTTCGGTTATTCAACCTATATCCTCAGACCTAGTCCAGCTGTCTAGAACCAATCCACTAGAATAAAAACACAAAATACATTTGCCAATGGTATCCAACACACACCCCGTATCTACTTGGATTAAGGAAACTACCACCCATTATTTTTTCTACCAGTTTAGTACCACAGCAAAACCACTAACATATCTTATTATCTTGTTTGGTGGGGCAACACCACATACAACTTGTGTGCATCTCACAATGAAACTCTAGGTGCGTAAATATTTACAATTTAGCAACACAAAAAAAAAACAGAGTAGTTTGCAATACAATGATCGAGAGTTTATTGAGAGATCTCTAAATGCGTGTGTTCAAGATATACCAGTGTTTAAGAGCACGCGCGTCACGTACCTCCAAATATGAAAAAACTAATTTGTGCTAGATCTATATGCTTGTGTGACGCAGAAACGGGTGAGTGAGAGCACAAAGTAAACAAGACAGAGAGATTTGTTAACGAGGTTCGGTTATTCAACCTATATCCTCAGACCTAGTCCAGCTGTCTAGAACCAATCCACTAGAATAAAAACACAAAATACATTTGCCAATGGTATCCAACACACACCCCGTATCTACTTGGATTAAGGAAACTACCACCCATTATTTTTTCTAATAACATATCTTATTATCTTGTTTGGTGGGGCAACACCACATACAACTTGTGTGCATCTCACAATGAAACTCTAGGTGCGTAAGTTTTTATGTCACCACCTATATCTATTTATGCTTAGCAGGTTCACCCAAACCCTAATCTTCTCAAGACCTTTGGGTAAAACTCTTCTCCTCCTTTGTCAACTTGTCCCATGTCTATGCTCCAACACATCAACCACTGTAGGTAATTAAATAAAACCTCTATTTACAACCCATCACATAACTTCATCTTAAACAAAAACAAAAAGGTGTTTTTAGGTTGTTTAAACTCCATCCTTCCATTGAAGTCCAAGTGTGACCTTCAAACTCTACTTCCTGCCTGCACACATCAATAAACAACTTTAGTTTTATCGAATCGTTACCAAGATATTAAGAGAGATATTTGAGACACTATACCTCTTTTCCTTTTACCACTGCTTCGCAACTTACTAGCTTCAGCAACACTCTTCTCTTGTTTCTTACTAGTTTCAACATCATTCTCTTTATCATTACTATCTGAATCATTGTTTGCTTCATCACATACCCTAATGATATACACCTGAACAAGCAATTTGTTTCAACATTAATGTTAAAAGTGTCGTTTGCCTTTAACTCTCTACTGGTCTATTTTTCAAGAAATCAAGATTTCTAAGTAAACTTCCTTACTTTGAACGTTGTTGGGTTGATAAGGCGAAACACAACAGCATCTCCATCGACTAACTGATGATAAATGGCGAAACCTCTCCAGCCTCCGCTAAGAGCATTCTTCTTAGCAAGGTATTTGGTCTGAAATTCCTTATCATCTTCATCAACTAAAGTGATCATTTCATCGCAGTGTGGCAGGCGTATCATGCAAAACTGACGCGGCAAGCCCTGTTTTCAAAAACAAAAAGAAAACATATAAAATATTCAGAGTTTACTTACCAATGCTACAAGTTTCAGACATCTTTTAGCATTCAAGTTTCCTTAGCATCTCAATTTAACTTCACATACCAGCCAAAATCCTCCGGTTACGTGAGATTGGAGCATTGGTTTAACAAAGCTTGGGAATCCTGGTTCTAAGCTTGACTGGAGCGTCTCTGCCTTGTGAACAGCATACACTCTTGCCTCGTCTGAGGCATACACCCGGTTCAGCAATTCTCTTCTTTGATAGCTCCTGCAAAGCACATAAACAACTAATTGATAAATCCCATGAAATATTTTTGGACAAGTATGGTCTGATATATAGACTGGTCAACCTTCTTGGCATTTCCGGAGGTTCTATCCCAATCTGCAAATAAGGAGGATCAAAGAAGTCTGATTACTTTTTTTTTATTTCTAGTCTCCAAAACAAAAGACACATAAAACCGACACAAAATGCATGCATAGAAACCAATCGACACAATTTAAAGTTAGCAGTCGACCAGGATTCATTTCTTGATTTCATCTACATATTCAGATGGATCTTGTCTTCCTACTTAAAGAAAATAGTTGCTCATGAGAAGGTTACTTCCTGTATGTCGCCCACGCAACCAAGTTCCTGATTGTCGCCCACGAGACAAAGCTCCTGATTGTCTCCCACGAGACCAAGATCCTGATTGTCGACCACGAGACCAAGATCCTGATTGTCTCCCACGAGACTAAGGAGTCCGGTTCTCAAATCCACGCTTCTTCTAATTCTAGCTCTATACTTACGAAATCGACACTCTCCCAAGTCCTGCGTATATTCTATGTAGATATTTGCATTTCTGGCTCCCTTGAGTTTCTTCTCATTCGAAGGACTCACAATTCTCCTGGTTTCTACCACTACCTCCACAATCTTCAAATCGGACAGCTTGGGCTGTAACAACAACAACAACATCTTTTAACAACAACAACAACAACAAAAATCCCGATTGTTATGTCATTGTTAATGCAAGCCAAAAAAAACATACATTGTCAAAAAATGATATTTTGCGGTTTTGGCGATTGGTTGTGACAAATGCAAGTTCCATATAGAGGCGAATCCAGTCATTTTTTTGGAAGTCAGATTCCTGCACCTGCAAAAGCAAAAACATCACACTAACTAGTGATCATCCATTGAAAGCATATCTTACGTACTTTACAGATTGATTATATGATCCATAATTACCACGTAAAATCGGTTTTTATTAGCCAAATCAACATCTGACGGCCAACATTCAGGCACGGTGAAAAGGCGGGATTCTGCGTCTCCATCACGCTTAAACTTGGTCGCTATACAGATTAAGAAAATTGCTTATAAGGAGGAAAACTCCAGACTGCTATAATGAACCAGAGAGAAGAAGAGGAAACATATATCACCTTCACTTTTAGGTCTAGCAAGTTGACATTGGACATCGAACTTATTAGGTAATCTGTCGAGAATACAAGTCTGAAAGATTACAGGGCCACGGATCCCGGGATCCTCTGCAACCAAAGTTATAAAATAGTAGAAAGATCGATAGTCTCTATTGTATTTCTCTATGTGCTGAAGCTGGAGGTTCCTCCCCTGACACAGCAAGCAAGCAAGTAAAAAGAAGTGAAGAAATATTAATATGAGGATCATAGTAGATCAAAGAGAAGACTAGATTTACATGCTGTATATTGTATTGATGAAGGCCCATCTTAGCATAGAGCCAGAGAAGAACGGAATAATCATCAGGTCTGCACTTGAAAACTTGCAATCCACAGGGTCGTGCCTTCAAATGATCAATATCGAACCCCTGACACATATTATAAGCAAATCAGAATATTTAAAGAGTACCCACGAAAAACAAACAACACCTAGAGAAGTCACCTCCAAAGAATTACATCGGACTTCCGCACTTGACGCCAATACTCCATCTCGTTCTTTAAACAAACATCCTCCATCTCCTCCTTTTGCCTTGGTGAAAGGATAGTACGCCCCATTATCGCCAAATTTCTCTCAACTTTGCGGCTGTTTCTTTTGATTTGATTCAGAACGACTTTGACCTAATTTAGAGATGTTAAAATGGGCCAGAAATTTGAGGCCCTAAACGGACTTGTTTTAAAAAATTAAAACGTTTAGGCCCGTTAAGTAAACGGGTTTTGTCATAGTTAACGGTTTAAGTTTACTTTAAAAAAAAAATCACATGTATATGGCAAATGAAGTCAAGTAGTTGTGAATTCGGGTTCACATACTTAAATGATTTGAGATTTGTTAAAATGCGGATATGTAAAAAGATTAGTGGAATGTACAATACTAGGATTTAATCCGCGCTAATTATTTTAAAGAAATTGTTTTGAATTTTTTTAAAAATTGATTTTATTTGAATTTTACATATGACTAATTAATGATCATATATAAAACTGTCAATTCGTAATAATTTGTCTATTTAAACTGTTTTGCAGTAAACTAAAATATTTTGGACTAATCTATAAAAACCTATAATCTTGAAAACATAAATTTATTATGCACCGTTTAATAACTAGGTTTTTGTGGTTAGTCTACAAATTCAAAAAAAAAAATCATGTGTTTAATTTTTTATAAAATTTGTAAAATATTTTTCAACTTTTGTGTTGAATATAATAAATTATAGTGAAAAATATAGCAGAATTTCGAATAATTTTTTCTTTGAATAGATATGGATTGATTATTATTTAAAAATATATCGTATTAAAAAAAATAAAAAAATAAATAGTAAATAACATCTTTAATGGGATATAAATATTTTCCATATTCTCATCAATAATTTTAAAAGACAATTATATCATTTCCTATTTTAATTACCTTTTCTTATTTGTAATGACATTTCATGTAATAACTTACAAAACAAAATTCATTTTTAAAAATGTCTTCTTAAATAATATTATAGAGATATCAAATCTTTGCGGATCTTTCTTTTGTCCACGAGCTCATATCCATGATATTTTGAACCACATCTATCATCCATTAGATCATGTCCACGAGTTTATGTTCACATCACTTATAAACCACAAGGAAGAAGGAATCAAATTAGTTATTTGCAGTCTTGTTCTCTCTTTCCCTCAAATGATTTGAACTTTCCTAAAAATTTCACGCCAAAAGCTCTGATTTCACAAATGTATTTTGTTTATCACCTTTTGGCTGTGAAGGAACTTCAAAGCTTGGTGATCTGTGAACAAAATGAACTCCCTCTGAACTAGATAATGCTCCCACTGCCTTAGAGCTCTAAATACTGCGTAGAACTCTTGATCATATGTACTCCATTTCTGTCGAGCTTCACTCAATTTCTCGCTGCAGAAAGCTATTGGCCTTTTTTTTTGAGACATGACAACACTTATCCCTACTTCACTAGCATCACATTCAACTTGAAATATTTTTTCAAAATCAGGTAATGCCAGAACTGGTGTTGTACAAAGCTTTTCCTTAATTAAGGCAAAGCTTTTCTCTTGTTCAGGACCCCAATGAAACTTTCCTTTCTTCAAACACTCAATGATAAGAGAAGTAATAGTGTTGAAATCTCTTACGAATCTCCTGTAAAAGGTAGCAAGACCATGAAAGCTGCGTACCTCAGTGACTGATTTAGGGGTAGGCCAATCTTTGCTAGCTTTCACTTTATCTTCATCAACATGAATTCCTCTTCTCCAACAACATAGCCTAAAAAGAGCAACTTGTTGGTGCTGAATGTACATTTTTTTCAGATTGATGTACAAATGGTTCTCTTGTAAAACCTGCAACACCTGCTTCACATGCTCTAAATGCTCTTCTTTGGTTTTACTGTAAATTAGAATATCAGCGAAGTAAACCACCATAAAAGAACCAGTGAATGGACGAAGAACCTGATTCATCAGTCTCATGAAGGTACTAGGGGAGTTTGACAACCCAAAAGGCATTACTAACCACTCGTACAATCCATCTCTGCTCTTAAAAGCTGTCTTCCATTAATCCCCAAGTCTAATTTGGATCTGATGGTATCCACTACGAAGATCTATCTTGGAAAAGACCTTAACCAGTTAACTCGTCAAGCATGTCTTCCAATCGAGGAATTGGGAATCGATAATTGATAGTTATCTTGTTGATGGCTCTACTATCGACACACATTCGCCACTGGTTACCCTTCTTAGGAACAAGAAGGACTGACACTGCGCAAGGACTCATGCTCTCACGAATGAATTCCTTCTTCAACAAATCTTAAATTTGTTCCCTCAAGATCTCATTTTCCTTAGGACTCATACGGTAATGGGGAAGGTTTGGTAAGCTAGATCCCAGAATAAGATCAATATGATGTTGAATATCGCGCATAGGAGGCAATTCTTGTGGCAGCTCGTCTGCAATCAACTCCTTGAAATCTTTCAATATTTCTAGTACTTCTTCTGGAATTGTTGTTTCCTCTTTTACAGCGCTCATCAACCCTTTAACCACCACGGGGCAGAAACATTTAGTTTCCTTAATTGCCTTATCAAGCTCCTTTTCACTATATGCCATAACCAAGAAATTTGAATTCTTCTTCCCTGAATTCTGATCAAAGTGTAAAACAGGAGCCATAACAATCTTGTGTCCTCTCCATGTAAACATCAACACATTATCCCTTCCTCGATATGTAATATCGTTATCATACTGCCAAGGACGACCAAATATGATGTGGCAAACATACATGTCAAGAACATCACAAAGTACTTCTTCTCTATAATGCTTTCCAATGGAGATTGGGACTCTACAAGTTAGTGTCACTCGAACTTGAGAACCTTTACTTACCCACCCTAGGGCATATGGCTTCTCATGTGGCTTTGTGGGTAACTTCAAAAATTCGGCTAGCTTATGCGAAACTAAGTTTTATGTGTTGTCGTTATCCACGATTAAGTTGCACACTATCATTAATAGAGCAACTTGTTCTGAACAAATTCTTTCGTTGCTCTTCTTCCTTAGATGATAGCAAGATCCTTTGAAGTACAATATTTATCATCTCATTTGACTCTTCCTCGGCGAATTCAACTCCTGCATATTCATCATCGTCTTCATGTTCCTCTTCTTCTTCCTATATAAGAGCTACAGTCCTACTCGGACAAACATTCAATTTGTGACCTTGTCCCTGACAATGAAAACACTTGTCAATGGCTGGTCTAGCATAAATATTACCCTGTTTCTGGGTCGGTGTTTTACTCTGTTGAGTTTTATTGTAACCACTGTTAGAACTACCAAATCCTTTGTTCCCAGGGTTAAAATCCTTTGTCACTGCACTTTTTTCTTTATCCCCGATTAACTCAGAATTATTTTGAGGTGTATATCTTCTGAATGATGAAAAGCTACATGGAGACTTCTCAATTAACTCAGCCTTCAACGCTAGACTAGAAGCCTCATGCACAATCCATACAGTTTGCAAACCCATCTTCTCCTAGATAGAACCCTTTAATCCACTGATGTACCTAGCTACTTTCTGATTTTCTGTTTCTCCTAGATCATTGCGCTCAGAGAAACGCAGGAACTCAGCTGTGTACTCTGTTACAGCCCTCTTTCCTTGAACACATTCAATATACATCTTATAGAGAATATGCTCGTATCTTCCGATAGAAATCTCTCCATCATGAACTGTTTCATTTGCCTCCAAGTCTTGAGTGGCCCCATTTTTTTGTCTTTGCCTTTGAATAACAAGCTTATCCCACCAGACAACAGCAGTACTCTTCAACCTGATTGCCACCATCTTGACTTGCTTGTTCTCAGGGTCACCTATGACTTCAAAGAATCTATCAATGCTTATCTGCCAATCCAGAAAATCTTATACTCTCATAGTTCCATAGAACAATGGAATATCAGCCTTGACACGATAATCATGATTATTCGCTCGATTTCTCTGGTCAATCTCTTCCTCCTCAGGATCTTCTTCTTTAGAACTCGAATTTTCAACAATAACAGCTCGATTGTTTCCAGCCCTTGGAATAACCCTAATCAATTCTCCTCCTCTGAAGCTTTGTCGCTCTTCGTTGACCCTAATGGGTTCTTTTTCTCGGTCTCTTTGTTGATTTTTGTTGTTGTTGATGTTGTTATTTTGAGTCGTCAAAGTCCTTATCTATTCGGTCAAAGCAGTTAGGGCCATGTTAATTGCCTCGGTAAAACCCTGAAAATCTGCTCTGGTCAACGGTGATCTCCCATGGCTGATCAAGATTTGAAAAAAAGACAGGAGAAAGCCTGCTCTGATATCACCTGACGTAGTTGGAAATCACTAGGAATAGCAAGCACTAAACCTAAAACGAAATCAAGTTCACAAGCGATGAACTTGAAGAATAGAGCTCTGAAAATCTACCAGAATAGAGATAAATTCTCAACTTTGATTAATAAAAAATAAGATGTGTTTTGCTACGGCTCCAAAAGTTGTTTAAATACTAAAACAAAACTCTAAACTAAAAAAGAAAATTCCAAAATAAACCAAAAAGAAAAATACAAAATAAAACCAAAATATTTTTTAAAAAACCTAACGATTAGTCTCCAATATCACTTAGCGAATCATTGAACAACAAACAGGTGAATCGAAGAGTTTAACAACAAAGCCACATCGATTAACAACAGCTGAAAATCACGAACCTAACAGGAAGAAACTTGCAGAAAATGTGAGTCAATTTGGAGAGAGCGAGACACAAGACCTAGTTCTCTCACTTACAAACAAAGAAGATGCAAATTTCTGAGAAATTAGTTGAGCCCGATGTAGCAGTAGCTAAACTAGCCTGAGGACTAAGAGAGCACCGAGAGAGAAGAGAACGAGACGAGGACAAAGACCGGAGAGAGAGGCCTTGCTCTGCAGCTAAGATTCGAATGTCTTGTTTGGGCCAAGGAAACCCGTATACTCGACCCGTTTCGAATACTTGTTTGATCCAGAAATAGACCGGTTGTAATTTATGCTGACCTAGACTCGACCGACGCGACCCTACCAGACCCGATTCTAGTTAGTTATAAACCGATAAACCCTAGAGACAGAGAGAGTAAACCCTTCGGAGTTTCTTCTCCGCTATTAGCAAAAATCTTTCTCCTTCTGCTGGATATATGAAAAGCAACGGAAGAACTCGTGGTACGATTTGAAAAGCTTTTTGAATCAATTAGAGTTTCCCAATGCAGAGAACGCTCTCACTTGCGGCTGCTAAGTCTTCTTCCTCGACTTCAGTTCTGCCTCTTCGTCCTCTCATGGCTAAGATTTGTGTTTCAATCACTCGAATGTCAGATTCTCGATTCAAATTTTTATACTTTATGGCTAAATCCTTATACTTTTTGTCATTTTAGTAGTGAATGAACAAAGGGTTTAGGGTTTAGGGTTAAGGGTTCAGGGTTCAGGGTTCAGGGTTCAGGGTTCAGGGTTCAGGGTTCAGGGTTCAGGGTTCAGGGTTCAGGGTTCAGGGTTCAGGGTTCAGGGTTCAGGGTTCAGGGTTCAGGGTTCAGGGTTCAGGGTTCAGGGTTCAGGGTTCAGGGTTCAGGGTTCAGGGTTCAGGGTTCAGGGTTCAGGGTTCAGGGTTCAGGGTTCAGGGTTCAGGGTTCAGGGTTCAGGGTTCAGGGTTCAGGGTTCAGGGTTCAGGGTTCAGGGTTCAGGGTTCAGGGTTCAGGGTTCAGGGTTCAGGGTTCAGGGTTCAGGGTTCAGGGTTCAGGGTTCAGGGTTCAGGGTTCAGGGTTCAGGGTTCAGGGTTCAGGGTTCAGGGTTCAGGGTTCAGGGTTCAGGGTTCAGGGTTCAGGGTTCAGGGTTCAGGGTTCAGGGTTCAGGGTTCAGGGTTCAGGGTTCAGGGTTCAGGGTTCAGGGTTCAGGNTTATTAGTTAAATTAATCCATGGAATTTCAATAATTGGACATGTTAGTTTTCACGGTTATACAGTACATTAACCGTCAAACGATTTTCTTTATTTATTTTACCATTACAATATATATTTCATAATTTGATATGCATTTCGCTTATGAATCATGATAATGAACATCAATTACCCAATGTGCTTATATTATTGCAACATTAGGGATCGAACCAAAAGGTTAAGAGTAGTACACCAAGAATACAATAAATTAATTGAGCTAAGCTAATAGGATTTGAGGTTTTCTAAACCATCATAATCAAATAAACAAGGAAGATCAAAGCATAAAACACAAGTGACTAAAAAACTAACGAATTTCAAACTTAAACAAAACGGAAAAACAAACTATAAAGCTAAAACAGTTTAATTCAATCCTAAACAAGAGAATATTTGGGAAATGTTATTGGTTTGGGCAATTCTAAGCTAATTCATGATGCTAATGCACACAATCAAAGCTAATACTTAGGTCTAGATCACTAATTAAGATTAATCTATTTCTATGACACTAATCACCTAATTGACACAAATTTCAATTTGCAATCAAATGATCAATAAGCATTAATCTTAAATCTAATAAGCCATTAAACACTCTAAACATCTATTTCCATAGGTTATGAATGTAAAACACTTAATGAGTTTTCATACCCGGAAGGTGTTCGATGAAATAAACTTTATTTTGTAAGTATTTGTTTTAAAATGTCCACAAAAGCGGATCTCGCAAGTCAAAATATTAGTTTTTAGTTTTAAATATATATTGTATACTCAATTTACTAAATAATATAATTTTATAGATTGTATACTCAATTTTGTTTGAAAGTTAACTATAGTTTGTTATATTTGTATCTGAATATATATCAAATCTAAATTTGAAAAATATTTTACTATTTTTTTATAAAAAGTTAAGACACGCGAAAATTAATTTTTTTAATAGTTTGTGGATCGACCACAAGACTCACAGTCATTAAACGGTGCATATTATAGTTAATGTTTACAATATTATAGGTTTTTGCAGGTTACTCCGAATAATATTTTAATCCATTATAAAACGAGTTAAATAAACATGTTAGTCCAATTTTACAGTTCTATCTATAATCATTAGTTATACAAATTATAAATTCATAAAAATGTAAAACAATTTTTTTTACATTTTAAAACAATATTTTTTTAAAAAATTAGTCCGCGAATTAAATTCTGGTTAAATATATTGGTCAAGCACATGAAACATTTGTTTAAATATAATACACTGTCTCAATCACAATCATGTTGTCAGGAACCAATGGCCAATAATGGTGAGAAGAAATGACGTCGATATATAGAAGATTAAACAATTATTGTAACACGTGAAACCTCATCTAGCCACATATCAATTACATTTTGTCTCTCTTAACTATTAATCAAGAATGAAGGGAAAAAATGAAGGAATTAATTATGGATTGAAAGGTAACTATTAATCAAGAAATTAATTATTTTGTCTCTCTTAACTCTCATTACATTCACGTTCTCATTTTCATTTTTTTGTTGTTTATAACTTTTTTGCTCTGGGACTAAAATTTTATTTGAGCATACTATAAAAAATCCATAATTATGCGGTACCGGCATTAAACATTTTATTTTTTTTGAACAAAGGCATTAATTAAACTTGAGTTTGTGATTTGAACTAAATAGAATCTGAGTTTCAGTGATGGATTTAAACGGATAAGATCTATTAAGACGATTAATATACAGTCTACAATATGTTTGTAAAAGCTTTCGTCTACAATTCTCGTGGTTCTAGAGGGTGTAAAATGCAAACACAATTCAAAGAATTTTTACACTCTTTTACGTTAAACCAACAAATTGGCAAAGACAAGGATCTTGTATAATTGTTGGATGTGGGAAAACTAGATCCACATGTAAAAGACCGATAGGTTTCTGGCAGACACCACGTGATCTGTCTCTAGAAATAGAATCTATGATTTGTGGGGCTAAACAATAATTCTAGAAATAAATATGAAAATATAACATGTTTACAAATAGTAATAATAGTTATCCTTCAATAATCAAAAAGATATGCAATCAGTCAATCACTCCATTTCACTGAAATTATTCGAATTTGCATTGAAATCGCTATTCCATTGTTATTATTCGTAATGATACGAACCCACAACAATTTACAATCACACACGTCGTCAAAAGAAAAACACAATCACACAGAAAAATAATGATAACGATTGAGCTAAATTCAATATTTTTTTGGTCAACAACTAAATTCAGTATATATATGTAAATTTTTGAAGATAATTATTATACTCCATAAATTACTAGATAATTGAATTGTACGTTTGTTCTTGTGTATAAATTACTAAATTATAGAATTTGACATTAAAGAGGTTGATAGAGAAGTGACCAGAGATCAGATCATGGATATGACTGAGACGGACAAGTTTATGTTCATCCTCTTCATTATCTTCGTGCCATTTATCATTTGGTTCACACATAAATTTCCACATTTCTTTCTGTATTAATTAAACATTCTCTCTCGTCCACACAAAAAACAATTAATTTCCATATATATATTTATTTTTATAACCGAGGAGGATCCCAGACCGGAGCCCAGATTAATCTTCCCGAAGCCTGGACAGATATCCATTTTTTTTACCTTTTATTGTCCTATGCACCTCCAGATGATCAAATAAAAAATAGTTTGATAATTTCACGCTTGCAGGGAGTCTGGCCTAGACCTCTGGCCTAGACCAACAGGACGATTCCTCCCAAGTCGAAACTACCCCACCACCCCCCCCCCCCACTTAGTTTCCATATTTTCCCGGAATATTTTAGAATTTGTTAAATAAATACTTTTTGGATCCCAAAGTCCACATTTTGATCTGAGTCAGCCAAAAGAGCATACATCAAATACAAATAGGCACTAAACTCAGGCTTATATAGAGTAGGTATTTATGTGTAGGAAAATATCCATTTGGTTTTGATTTTTCGTAAATGAAAAGAACTATACAAAAATAAAAGAAACAAAAGAGTAATTGTATTCCATGAAGACGGAGATCAGAGAACTAATAAGTCATTTGCAGAAGAAAAAAACCAGAAGTTTTAGACCAAACAACACAACAATTGATTTAGTTCAGCTAAAGTGTCTTATCTTGTAGCCCAAGTCTCAGACCAGAAACCGTAATGAACAAGACACATGAAAACGAAAAAAAAAGAGAAAATAAAGAGGGTGTTTTAAGTAACTTGGAGTTTATTTCTCTTATTTATTCAGATGCTTAGTGATGAAAAGAAAAGCTTTGATTTAGACATTAGGAGGTGGCCAAATCTTCCCGAAGAGCTCTTCAACGCGTCTCGCTTGATTCAAATAACCTTGGACACCAGCTGATAAAAGCTCTACAGATGCAGGACCCATAGCTGAAGCCAAGCTAAGCTGGTCCCATTTGATCAGCTAAACCAGAATCAAACAAACAAGGTTAGACATCAGTTTAGCTAAACAAGAAACAAAAGAGTGTTGGTTAGGTTCAGAACTAACCTCTTTGTTGGTGAAGTTGTAATGTGTTGCGGTATCAGGAGAAAGTTTTCGAACGAATGAGTATTTTTCATCATCGGGAATGGCGGGTGAGTCTTTAAGAGATTGCAGTACCTTTAACGGTGCAATGACATAATCAACCCTGAGATTGAGGATAACATGGAGAGTTAGAATGGAATCAGAATCCGTTGATTGTCCAAGCTGCGATTTTTTTTCGGTTTGAGTTTACCCGAGAAGACTGAACAAGTCTTGTTTGTTTCGGACAGCAGCAGCCATTAGCTTGGATTTGTAACCATACTTGTGAATGTAGTTATATGATCTTTTGACCAAGGCCAAACCGGGATCTTCCCCGGATTTAATAGCAGCTTCAATCTCGGTATCTCCCGAATGGTTACGCGCCCAATCCTAAAGGGTTTAAGATATTAATTTGAGCGTATCACTGAAATTTCTCAGCATCTGATAAAAAAAAAAGTTTACCCTGAGGCGACCGACGAAAATCTGAATGACAGATGCACCGGCTTGAGCGGCTGCTGCAGCTTGAGCAAAGCTGATGTTGAATGCAAAATGAGATCACGAAGAACAAAAATGAGATGAAAAACTCTAAAAAATAGAGAGTAGAATTATGTGTTCAACGGTGTACCTGTAGACAAAAGTCAAGTGCGTCTGGATTCCCTCGGATTCCAGCAATCTTGCAGCTTCAATACCCTATGAGAGCGATAAGCACGATACTATTCATATTGAGAGACGTAAAAACGAAAGCTTTTTTTGAGTATTTGCTGAAAAACTCTTACTTGCCAGGTTGCAGGGATTTTGAATAGCAGCCGATCGTGCGGTACATCGATTTCATTGTATAGTCTCAACAGGTCATGAACCTACACACATCAATAACATCAACACATCACATGTCAGAGATTTAAAGATATAGGAAACACATACTCTGGTTATATAAATATGATATAGAAACTACCTTACGGATAATGGCGTTTGTGTCATAAGCAAGACGTGCATCCACTTCAGTTGAAACTCGACCTGGAACAAGTTTGACAAGATCCCCACCTACATTAACAATAGCCTGCACTTTTCTCATCAGTGATAGGGAAAAATAGCTTTGAGCAGAGAAAAGAAGCGGAAGGCAGAAAAACAGATAAGTGTTTAGAAGATAAACCTTATTGCAAAAGCAAGAGAGTCGGGACTCGGTGGTTTCAAGCCCCGCGCAAGAAGAATCCGCCAAAGCCATGTCCACAGCATTCTAATCATGATGTAAAAAAAAAGGTCAATAATGTAAGGTCAAAACATGATGTCATATATTATCATCTAAATATCAAAACGGTTGATAATGCTTACTCGGAAAATCGTATCGGGTAGACCGCAGATGCCAAGGAGGAGAGCAGAGCTAACAGTAGCTGCAGTTGGCGGGAACCTGCAGTTCAGTTAAATACAATAAAGGAATCAATCAGAATTTAGACCAGAGAAAGTTATCCTATCGCCAAAACAAAAGAAGGAAATTTCACATTAATTAAAGCTTAGAAGCATTATAGTCTATGTCGAAACAACTTCAAGGGAGTCTTGTGTTACAAAATCTTAACCTAATATTATACTTTCTTGTATCTTCGATCCAGGAAAAAAACTCAGTACAATTTTAAGATACACAGAATTTCTGACTCCGATTGTTATGATATTCCAGTAGCTAAAGTCTCATGAACTAGAGGTATATCTTACCTCTCAAAGTCATCGAAAACGACTGTATCAGGAACAATCTCGCTAAAAGCTGATACAGCATCTAACTCATTGTTCTCACCTGGTAAACAAAAATTCATCAAACAATCGCAATGATCATCCAAAAAGCATTTCAGAAAAGTATAAAGTTCAGAACTTTAAGAAGCCGATCTAATCCAAGAACAAAGTTATACACCAAAGACACAATTTGTTACTTATACTTCACATTTAACAATTCATTTTCAACCATAAATCAACACTACTCAGCTAAGAACTAAAGCAAGCAGAGCCATTGTATCATCAATTTCAGACCAAAATGGAATTCAAAGCCCCCAAACTAACTTTTGAAATAAAAGAAATAAAAATAGCAACTTTGTCTAGCGTAGTTATCTAAAAAGTGATTCCAGAAATTACAAAAGGCCCGAAATCTTAGTAAATCTATCAGGAACCCATTAATTTTTATCTTTCCAGAAATCAAATTGATGCCAAACACGATCATCTAAAGGATCATATAACAATACCAGCTCCGAGAGATGAAGAAGATGGAGAGGAGAATAAACTAGCGGAAGTAGAAATCCGAGGAATCGATCGTCGGAGACTGAAGTTAACGGCGGGAGGAGGAGCTACGGAGAATCCGGCGGCGAGCGTCTTCCATCGTCCCTTCTGCGCAGTTCAAAGATTGCATCTATGAGATGTACATACACAGGTAGAATGTAAGTAAGCAAAGAGAGAGAGAGAGAGAGAGGAGAGAGTACTTGGATCGAAGCAGAGAGAGTTGCAGAAGGCGGAGATTGCAAAGAGAGTGGCATATTTTCCGCTTCAGTTGATCTGAGTTAACAAATCCAGCCGTTGATATCTTCCGATTAAGGTGGGCCCATCCTCTTTTATTTCCTGTCTTTTTTATCCGAAAAATGTCACAAGATAAGACCGTTAATTATTCTATTATATTTGTACATTTTAATTAGTCTAGTTATTGAACTTAAGAAGTCAAGTCAAGAAACAAAGGTCTGCGACTGTACAATGTTTTACGAAGACGAAACAAACAAGAAACAACCATTAGTGAATTTTGATTACGATTAGCTACATTTTCTTTGCAAAAAGAGAAAATCCTTGAGAAAACTCAGAAAGTCGTTACCAATAATATTACAAGGGAGAGAATTAGCATTCGATAGAACTAACAAACAATGACAAACCCAACAAACGTAAGAACAAAAAAATAAAACGATTTCAGACACATTGCCACTGACAAGACCGCCTGCATTTTAACCTGCTCGACCGGACTGAGCCAGAACAGATAAACTAAAGTCCCCGTTTATGGCCAATTATTTCCACCGGACGATATACTGAACTGAACCTCAGGTTAAACCGGCTCCGAACCCTGAAATTGCAATGGTGTGTCCTGGCTTCAAAGCGTTAACCATAATTTATTTGCTTAGAAGCATTCAAACGTCTAGCATATTAAGAAAATAGAGAAATAAGTACAAATCCAATAAACATTAAAAAAAAAACCCATCAGAACACAGTGAATGTAAAAAGAATGAGAATGTTTATGCAGATAATAGGAGAGAGGACGAGTTGTTCAAACCAGCAAATTTCCTGAAACCACTGACAACAAAAGTTTGTAGAAGAAAGTTAAGTTCATTATTGCCACCTGCATGAAGGTAAGAAACGGATTCGAGTGGCTTGGTCCTCCCATTCAACCCTTTCTATCCATTCTCTCTCTCCGTAACTTAAGACAAGTTCTTCACCCGCGCCGCCACTTTTCGAATCCAATGGAAGCTTTCTCAGCTTTTCACATTTTTCTATGTGGATAACTTTCAGGAATGGAAAAGGCAGAGCATTCCAGTAGATTCTCTTGAGCCCACATAAAGCAAATAGGTGTAGCGTTTCTAGTCTCCTAAAAGGAACAATCTTAGCTGCATGCTCATCATCTGTAACACTCGCAGCTTTCTCTTTGCTAATTATATCCTCTAGCTGCTTTGAGAAACCAACCTCGAGAAAAGTAAGGTTTGGAGCAAACAACAGCCACGTCAAATCCTTAAGACCATGGCATTTAGTTATTAAGACTCTAGAGAGGTTTGGAAAGCATGGAGCTGTGGGAATTTTGTTCCGTGATGGCGATGAAGTTGTCCTCTCTACCTTTATCTCCCTCATTCCACACCTTTTTATGCCGAGTCTGTGGAGATTAACTATCGTTGGCAAAGTCAAGACTCTCACTGATTCTTCCTCAAGGTACTTAAAATCAACCTCTTTGATAAATTCAACCAACTTGTGAGAGCATAACAATGTCTCTGCAACCACACTTGATGATATATCTATGGTTACAGCTTCTAAATGTTCTAAGAGTTGCAGCTCCTTCACTACGCTCATATCTAGCAGCGAACCTAGTAGTCCCAATGTCCTCAGATTCCACAAATTTGATATCCCTAAAATACTCCCAAGTCTGCTCATGTGTTCCAGATTCAGATGTATTAATTTTTTCAATTCCCATAAACCAACCGGTAGTTGATTTATACACGTATATGACAAGTCGAAATATCTCAAAGAGGCCAACTCTGATATCTCTTCTGGTAATTCATCAAGACTGTGATTCTCTGATAGATCTAAAACAACTAGATGAGGCATACACCGAAAGAATTCAGCCGAGATCTTTACCATCTCGTTTTTTTGGAGAAATAGAGTTGTAAGTTCAGCACACTCGTGACTATCAAATATCTCTTCAATCTCATTATTCATCAAAGACATCCTTCTCACAGTATTCCAATCCTTGGCTTTTGGTACTTCACATAACCCAACACCGGCTCGCACAATACATCTCTCCTTTTGCTTCCCAAGATCAGATGATATCCATAAGGCCATCTCACGAACCACATCATGCATTTTCACATACGATTTATCCCTTCTTCCCTCCAGCAACAAACATGCACGGGCAAGGGTACCAATGATCTCATAACCTTGGTTTAATGTTCTCTCTCTACCTTCCATTTCACTTATGAATCCCTCACATATCCAATAGTCTACCAACCCCTCTTTGTCAATATGATAATCTTCAGGAAACAGAGAGCAATAGAGGAAGCATGATTTCACCTGCTCCCCATTTAAAGTATCATAGCTATACTTCAAAACAGGAAGAATTTCATCTTCCATACCTGAAAAGTCTGTGGCAGATGATGTCAAAACATCAATCGCATGAGACCATTCATGCACTGTTCTTTTGCATGCCATAGTTTCACCGATAACATTGAGTGCTAATGGTAGGCCACGGCATTTCCTAGCGACTTTTCTCGCAAGTTCATGAATGTCTGGATGACTTCCCAGTGTGTTTTTCCCAACAATCATTTGGAACAAATCCCAGGATTCGTCGGGTTGTAAACAGGTAACTTCCATCGGATCATCGACCCCCATGCGCCCACACACATCTCGAGAACGAGTCGTGAATGCTACCTTGCATCCATTATATCTGGTTGGATACGGGACTCCAACCGCTTTTAAATTCACTTTCTCCCACATATCATCCAACAATAACACAAACTTTCGTCTCCTAAGGACATTGTGGATGTCAACGGCTCTCTGGTTTTCGTTTTTCTCGCCCCAACCCATCCCCTCAAGGCCAACCTTTTCTGCTATGTCTCTTTGAATCTTACGGACTGTTGCACTTTTAGACACAACAACCCAGATCACAACGTCAAATCTGTTACTCACTTCAGAAAACTTATTGTTGATCTGCGTGAGTAGTGTGGTTTTGCCTACTCCGCCCATACCGTACAGACCCAAAATCCCGGATCCACCTTCCATAAGAAGGTTCCAAGCCTTTTCAAGCATTATTTCCTGACCAACGATTGTGGGTTGAATAGGGATCTGATCCACCTCATCAAACGTAGCTGCCTCAGCCACCACATCAAATTCCCCTTGAGAACTGAGTTTCTCAACTTCTCTCAACATCAGGATAACACTTTTCCCATAAAGATAGCTCATTCTAAAATCTTTGGAGCAAAAACCACATAGGCACAACCTTTGAAGCTCAACCTCATAAGTAGTAAACAGATCGTTAACTTGGTTTTGGATGATTAGGATATTCGAAAGCCATACCTGGACTTGGGAAAGCCTTTTTTGACGCCCTGTAAACTCCTACTCAGCACATACTCTTGCTTTGCCATGAGCAATACCATGGCGTTCTGCAGAGCAGCTAGATTCTCGGGGAGGTTGTGGATATAATTTCCTTTTCCGCAAAAGCAGCTACCAACACGGTTCAATACTTGATCGCATGATAGCTGGAAAGAGATGCAACCGCCCATCTCTGCACAATAGAGGGGGAGAGAGAGAGAGATTCACAGATAATACTTAGGAAAAGGAGGAAATGATAAGATCTTTACCATTTGGGAAGGAAAAGTCTATGTCACTGTGCATAATGTGTCACTGTATTGACTATTCCTAAAAGACAGAGAAACTTTATCTCCCTTTGAACCCGACTTAACACAAAGAGAGATTCACAGTGCAGCCAGCCAAGGAAGCTTAATTTACCATTTGCCAATTAAGAGCTGTGATGTTGAATCGGAATTTTGTTGGTCAATTTGTGAATGCAGTCAAAGTCAACTAGTCGGGAGAAGAAGAAAAAAGAGTACAAGTCGTCTCTGTCACTTTGGTTGAAAAAAGAGGCAACTTTTAGGGCCACCCAATGAATACAAAGATTAAAAGGAACTTTTGTGTCACTTTGTTCACCACTTGATCAAATGGCATGGAGATGAGACGCAGAAACAACTTGCCATCGCAGCTCATGAACAGAGGAAATAAATATACATTCAATCAAAATCCTTACGTTTATTCGAACGAAAACAAGATATGGGAAACTAAGATAGAGACAGAGAACAAGTTTTCAACCAACGCAAAAAAGTTAACTCAGAAACGCAAAGATCATATAATAAACTGGCGCCATTTGAGAACAAGTGACCGACAAGAGCGAGATAGAAATTGTAGAGGGCGAGAGATTCTTTGTTGGTAAGTAGCAAACGAAGATCTCTCGGGCCGGTTCAGGGAAATCAGTGATAAGAGACTGCATCATCCATGAACACAGGTGAATTCCCATCACAAATCGAAAATCGAATGAATTACGAAATGGGTTTTGCATTTTCTGCAAAAAAATTTCACTTTCAAAAAAATTACGAATGAACACAGGTGACCCTTTGCCGGATTGTCTCTTCCGCTCGAGATTCGATTTTCGTACGATTTCACGATGATTGGACTTGACACTTAAGCATGACTTTGGCCCCACCTAGTAGTCATGTCTATTAAGCCAAACACTCCTGCTGGAACAGAGGGTTGTGTTCCAACAACAAAATTAAAAATGGGCCAACTCACCAAGCCCACACCAAGAAGAAAGAACGATTCGGCCTGCATAAAGATCTCCAGCCCATTTATTTTCTTCTTCAGTCGCCAAAGCTAATACCAAATTCACCCGAGCATCGATTTGATGCTCTTGGATTTAACGCCGTCGCAAGATTCTCAGCCCCGCGTCCGCGGGGAGTATTTCTTTTTATATATTTAATTTAGACATAATTTATTTTTAATCCGTTTTAAAACGGGAGTTCAATATGAAAAATAACGGTAGTTCATTATGTGAACATAATTTTTTCTAATCCGTTTTAGAACGGGGGTAAGTTTTAATTTTGTTTTCTAATGTTTAATTCTGGTTTTTAGACAAAATATATTTGTGGATGTACAAGTTTGAGATGTGTTAACATTTTTATTTTTGATATAGAATGTATTATATAGTTTGCTAAAAATTTAATCCATAATAAGGGTGAGCGACACATTTTTATTTGTTTTTGTTATTTTTTTTTTTGGACGAACGATTTGTTTGTTTTTGTTTTTATTTTTTGTATGGAAAATATGTTTATGTTATAACATGTATGATTCAAAATTAATAATTTTAGCTACCCATATTTCGAGTTCTATATTTTATTAAAAATATGTTTTTAATACCTCAATTATCCATTTTGACTCTTAACCCACTGTTTTGTTATTAATTTGCGAAAAAAATATAATCATAAATATTTTACATAATCAACATAAATATCATATTATCTACACCTACAAATCTTCATAAATATTATACCAATTAAAGCCATATTTTTGTTTCAAAAGGTTGATGATATCCTCGCTGGCTTTGCTGCAGTTTCTACTTCCCCTCTTCCGACTTCTCACCTTTGTCCCTCCTCTGCATTCAAAATCACACTTTTGCTGAGTCTTGTCATCAATCTCCTCTTCAATGAGCTTCTTGACACTCTGCATTCCATCTTCACTCTCCTGAGACAATAAACACAACAATCTACATCAGCTTTTGATTCCTCACAACCATTTTACATAGTAAAAGCAGGTCTGACTCTCAAAAATCAAGTCCGACAAAAACCTTAACAAATACCTCATAGGCACGGCCACAGGTAAGCTGCTTCTCAACCTTGGTCTCAATACCTGCACTGTTACATTAAACAACAAAGTGAGAATCGCTTTGTTTCGTACACGTTTCGTAATGATGACTCATGACCCAAAAGAAAAAAGAAGAAAACCTATGATTCTTTTGCTTCCACGTTTCTTATCCATCAACAGCTTCTGGTTAGACCCACCATGCCTGAAATCAAACATGCTCATAAACACGCAAACACATCCTATCCCTTCTCTTCAAAGATGTCTTAATTCTCTTTCTCCATTAAAATCCACAATTCTCTCTGTTTCTCCTCTCAAGTGAAATCTAGAGAAGAGTGATTATAAAAAAAAAAGATGACAAATTGTGACTACAATCAAAGAAAAAGCATAAATTTACCTTTATAATCTGATCCAACGCTTGCAAGAATAAGAAAATCGATAATGCATATGTAAAGAATACTGAATACTTTACCCTACTCACTCCGAGTTCGGCCTCCATTGTTAATAAACTTTAAAAGGATTTTTCCAGATTTCGCATAAATCGCGGCAAACTGTACTCTGATAGGTTGGTCCTTCTGAAGAAGCAGCCATTGTCTCAGGAACTATCTGTAAAATGGACTCTGTTGCTGTTTTTTTTTTTTGGTACAGAGGACCATTGCAACAAATCAAGCATATCAGAGCAAATTGGAGACTGAGAATTCAAGGTTAATTGAATTACAATCGATGAGAAATTGCAAGAACCTAGAGAATCCCCCTCATTTAATCAAAACTGAAATCACATGGAAAGACTTTAAATTGAGAAGAAAAAAGTATGAATCTGTGTTTGTCCCAACAAAAAAAAAAAAAAAAAAAAGAAACAATAGACATGTGTTCGATGAAATATCTAAGAATTTTTTTTTTTTGGGTTACTATTAAAAAAATAACTGCACTAAATATATCCGTTTGGCAATCGAAATAGTAATAATCTAATAAGAAAGTTTTCTTGTTTTGACTTAAAAAAGTGTCTTTATTTTAATGACTAATGTGCTAGGACAAATTTCATTAGCTAATACGTTTGTTTTTCATTTTATCGCATGTAATTATAATCCACTCAGCAAGAAATATCAATTTCGACTTCTTTTTTTCCAAGCTTCTTTCAAGCTTTTCTAAAAGTTTAATTGTCTTGTAGTGTAGATATTTAGCTGTTTATAAAGGAGTTGCAATATATAACTACAAGTTTAGAACAATTACAAAAACGGCCTTGACAAAAACCAAAATCAAACTGAACCCGATCGGTCGTTTCTTCAAATAAATTCGGATTGCGATCAAGATTTGAAACCAAAATTCGAAATAAACTATCCGGTTTATTGAAAAACCTATGACTGCATTTAGCCCTTAGTGTTTACTTTTCCACGTCATACACGGAATTAATGTTATTAAATACATTTAAAACAAAAAGTATTTCATGGTTGGATATTGTTAATGTACACTAGTTTATCCGTATTTCTATTCGGTTTTGGTTCAGTTTTTTTTAGTTTAACTAGGTTTTGCATCTACGCTACATGTGTGTATTGTTTTTAATATCATTTTGATAAAAACCACATGTGACCAATTATATTTTTTTTGAAATATTACTTTATGTATATTGGTGATTGTAATAATATATCTAAAAAATCTTGCAATTTTAATCTCAGAAATTATATATAGTTTGTGAGGTTTCAACGGTCTTGTTTTGAATCTATATATGTTCTTTTTGAAAAACATATTATATGGTTAAACACTTAAACTACGTGCAATGGCATTTTTATCAACTGTTGATATATTTTATCAACTGTTGAAAAGCTTACAATGGTTTGTTAGAAAAAAAAAATGATGTGGCAAGTTAGAGTGTTGATAAGATTCAACACCGTGAAAAGCAAAACATGGGCTCCTCTTGCGTGACGTGGCATGTTTTAATTGGACAAAAATAAATTATTGGTCGCATTTTTTTTTTCTTGGGGCAAGTATATAGATTGGGACGGTGGAATAAATTGATTGGATGCTCAGATTTTGGATTTTTTTTTCTTTCATCTCAATTATTTAACATCAATTATTTTATAATAATATATATATATATATAATTTTTATATCAAAATTCATCATTTTTCATATTCTATAAATAGAGACTTGTTTCATTTGATTTGGACACAGAAAAAAACCGTCTTTTTTACTATATGTTTTCTATTAGCCTCAAATAAACTTTTGTTTAACTTTAAACTTCGTTTTAGTGAAATGGATCCCAACAATAATCCTTTTAACACTCAACATTCTTCTAATTACCCTTTTCACTGCCCAAATCCTAACAATTATCAATTTCAAAATCAATCTTCCAACCAACCCCAGCATATACCAAATTTCTTCATGATGTCGGTTGTTCCAAACTATGGATCGATGATGTCGTATTCATCTCAAGCACCTCTACTCCATTAGGTAATAAAACTGTTACGAATGTTGAAGCAACTGAATTTCCCGAATTTTCTACACAAATGGCTGTTGGTGGTATGAGCGGTGTTTATAGAGCCACTCCAGATGCAGAGGATACAACTCCTTCTCGCCGGAGAAGCCCCAAATGGACCATTGAGCAAAATTTGGTGCTACTGAGTGGCTTGAGTAAATATGGAACATACAACATTGTTGGCAGAAACCAAAAAGGTGATTCATTTTGGGGTAAAATAGCTGATTATTGTAATGAGCATTGCTCATTTGATCCTCCGCGTGATGGAAACTCGTGCAGAAATCATTACAACTACGTGAACAAAATATTGGGCAAATGGGTTGGCGCTTACGATAACGATAAACGTATGCAACAAAGCGGGTGGTCGAAGCATGATGTATTGGCGAAAGCGCATGAACTATATCCAAGTAGTGGTAATGGAAATTTCAATTTAATGAAAGAATGGCTCGCTGTCCGTGATCAACCACATTATGGTAGTCAGGTAGGAGGAAATACTGGCTCTGGAAGCAGTGGATCTAAGAGAGCACGCGAGACTGATGCTAGTGACTCCAACTTAGTAGGATCTAGTGCTCGTCCAATTGGGAGGGATGCTGCTAAGAAAAAGGCTAAAAAGAAAGGTAAGAGCACAACCTTGGAAGTGGTCAACGAAGAGTGGAATGAATTCAAACAAGGCGCAAGAGTTGGAACGATTGGACAAAATAGCCATGATGCAAGAGGAGGCAAACCAATTAACTAAGGAGAAGACTCAGGCTAAAAAGATGAAGATGTTTATCAAGCTAATTGAAAGGGAGCATCTCGATGACAAGAGCAAAGAGCTGTTGCAGAAATTGAGCCACAATCTATTTGGAAATTAATTGTTGTCAAATGTGTATTTTGTCACTTCATGCTTTAATAATGTTTGTCTGTCACTTTCTGCTTTAATAATGTTTGTTTGTCAGTGTCTCTTTTAATAATGTTTGTTTGTCATTTTATGTTTTAATAATGTTAGATTGTCACGTTATGCTTTAATAATGTTTTCAAATGTCCATGACTTTTTTGTAAATGTAATCCATGACTTTCGGCTTTTAATGAGAGAAT
Source organism: Eutrema heterophyllum (assembly GCA_002933915.1). Classification (NCBI taxonomy): domain Eukaryota; kingdom Viridiplantae; phylum Streptophyta; class Magnoliopsida; order Brassicales; family Brassicaceae; genus Eutrema; species Eutrema heterophyllum. The sequence continues at coordinate 243,321 of PKMM01019481.1, forward strand.
CTTATCCTTATCTATTAATTAACTATATTTCATTATCTCTTTACATCTGAGCATCCAACCACTCAATCTGTTGGTTACATTTTCTTATAAATGAGGACTCATTCTTCCATTGATGTACAAATACCACAAATATCATCTTACAAAAAAATCTTAATGGATCCATCAGAATATCCTTTTGATATCGAAGCTTACAAAAGGCAGTCTGAAATTGAAGAGAGGTATATCGTCAACCGGTTCGAAACAAAATAGAGGAAGACTATCCACCTCGTAGCAAGAGAAAATACTTCAAGAGAGATCATGCAGCGGCGAATCAAAGACTGATTGACGATTACTTGTCAATCAACCTACATATGACGATGCAATGTTTCGTCGACGATTCCGGATGCGAAAACATGTTTTCCTTCAGATCGTTGGGGACCTATCAAGCAGTGACAACTACTTCACCCAACGATTTGACGCAGCCAAGAAAGAATGTATATCTTCATTAGCAAAATGTATCATGGCCATGCGAATGTTAGCATATGGTGTGGCGGCTGACGCGGTGGATAAATACATCAAAATTGGAGGTACTACAACTTCGGAGTGCTTGCGTAGATTCTGTAAAGGAATCATACAATTGTATGAGCAAGTGAATCTCAGAGCTCTAACTCAAGATGATATGCAACGGATTTTGCATGTTAGTGAGATGTGAGGGTTCCCGGGGATGATTGAGAGTATTGATTGCATGCACTGGGAATGGAAAAATTGTCCTACAGCGTGGGAAAGTCAATTTACTCGGGAAGATAAGGGAACCACTACTGTTATTCTTGAAGCAGTTGCATCTCATGATCTATGGATCTGGCATGCCTTTTTTGGATGTACGGGCACATTGAACGATATAAACATTCTAGACCGTTCACCAGTGTTTGATGATGTTGAACAAGGAAATACTCCAAGAGTGAACTTTGTCGTGAATCAACGTCCGTATAATATGGCATACTATCTAGCTGACGGTACCTAGCCTTCTTATCTGACGTTCTTCAAATCGATTAGACTTCCTCAAAGTGAACCAGACAAGTTATTTGCACAACGCCATGAGGGATGTCGGAAGGACATAGAACGTGCATTTGGAGTGTTATAGGCTCGATTTAAAATCATTCGCGAACCAGCTTGCATGTGGGACATAGCCGATTTGGCTATCATCATGAGGTCATGTATCATATTGCATAATATGATTGTTGAGGATGAACGAGATACATATACTCAACATTGGACCGATTATGATCAATCTGAGGCAAGTGGGTCTACTACACCGCAACCATTCTCGACCGAGGTGCTACTTGCATTTGCAAATCATGTGCATGTTAGATCCGAGTTGTGTGATTCAAGTGTACATCACGAATTGGAAGCAGATTTAGTCAAACAGATATGGGCGAAATTCGGAATGTTTCGTGATTAAAGAGATTTTTAAGTTTGTGAGTTGAGTCTATTGTACTAATTAAGTTATGTGTGTTTTATTAGTTGTGTCGTGTGCTTATTAGCGTATTGTATTGCATTTTAAGGTTTTCGTAATTTTATTTGTTTTAACTATGACTCCCTCTGTTTCTCGTCTTTATTATTTGTAGTTTTTTTAATTAAGAATATAAAATAAGAAAGAAAATAAAAAATATTTAAAAAAATTGTTTAACTCTTAATTATGTTAATTTAATTTCAATCGATAATTGTTATTAATATGTAATCACAAAAACAAAAACATTAAAGAAAATAAATATATGAAATAAAAATAGTGGGTTAGGGTGTTAAATTTTATTAAACAAAATCATTGTAGAGTGTGAAAATTGAGTGAGTGTTGAATTATTAGGTGGAAAAGAGAGAAGATGATGTGGAGTGTTAAAAAGTAAAAAGTATGGTGTTGATAAATAAAACCATTGTACATAGCCTTATAAGTTAGTATACCAAAGTCAACTAAAAGTGTAACAAAGTAGTCAAATGCTATTTAATAACCAGAGTATTGACACGAAGATAAAATATTATACATCACTTCTTCAAATCAAGAAAATAAGTTTTTTTTCATCATTTTCAGTTTCATCTTCGTTATATATGTTTTCTAAAACAACAAAAAGTAGTAAAGTTAAAAGTTATTATCTTTCCTTAGCTAGTTTAACCAATACAAATTTCTGATTTAATCTACTAAATTAAAAAAAAACTAATAAACACAACTCTTGCTTTCACATTCATGAAAACTTTAATTTTGAAATCAAGACAATAGATGAATATGAAATGAATTTTGAAACTAATTTAAAATCACAAAATATCAACAAATTAAATATATTTTTTGTCAGTTTTATCTTGAAGAGGTAAAGACCAAACTTTTGTCTGGTAGCATAATGGTTGTGGTAACTTTTATATAATTTTTTCAATGATTATACAGTAAAACCTCTATAAATTAATAATGTTGGGACTTCAAAATTTTATTATCTTATAGAGATATTAATTAATCGATAAATTAATAATTTATTAATTTATCGATAAATTAATAATTATTAATTTATAGAGATAAAAAAAGTTTAGTGTATAATCTTTTAAATTTTATGTATACTCGACTACCCGAGTGAAAATGATACATGCTCAGAAGTTTATAGTTTAGAAGAAATTGTAGCTACTATCCTTACTGAAGATGATGAAGTTGAAGATGATGTTATAGAACATTTGAAAGTGGTTACACGCAAAGAAACAAATAAGCAATTATAGCCTCTAGAAGTCTTTACAATTTTTGGATGCAGGTCGAGAGGACAACACCGGGAGTTATGGATGCAATAAGAAAGATTAGAGATGAGCTCCAACGAGATTCTAACTTTAAGAATAAAACAAATAACAATAGATTCATATTTTACTAAATTGTCTTAGGTATGTATGCATAAGATTTATCATATCATTGGGACCATATATTTACATAGGGATTTCAAAAAATTTATTATCTTATTATCTTATCGAATTGTGTTAAATTTTACACTGGTCCGACTCGGGACCGGAGAAATTTATTAATTTATAATGATTATTAATTTATCGAGTATTAATTTATAGAGGTTTTAATGTATCTCACTTCTTCCAATCAGAGTGAATAAGTTTCTTCATCATATTCATTTTCATTCTTGTTATATCTGTTTTCTATGAAAAAAAAAAAAAAAAAAGCAAGAAAGCAAAAAATTATTCTTTCTCTCGTAAGTTTTTAATCAATACAAATTTTCAAATTTTTAATCAATACAAATTTTCAATTTAATCTACAAATCGAAAAGCAAAGTAATAAGCACAACTCTTTCTCTCGTATCTATGAAAAAAAAATGAATATGGAATGAACTTTGGAACAAATTTATAATAACAAAAACACGACAAAGTAAATATATTTTTTGTAAGTTTTACCTTGAAGATATATAAGCCAGAATTTTTTCTGGTGACATATTGATTGTGGTAATTTTTCAATGGTTCTTTGATGAGATCATAAACCTAAGCAATGAAGATTTAATTATCATACTTATGAGTCATTGCAAATAATATTGAAGTAACAAACATTATTTTATATCTGAAAAAATTGGTTTACTAATGGTCATTTTTCCTTCATTATAGTCGTCTTTCTCAATCCATGGGTGAATTCTTTTTCATTTCGTTTTTTTTTCTTCATCAAATCATAACTTTGATCAAGAAGACAATTAAGTAGACAACATCAATACAACTTACATAAAAATTCAGAAAAATGAATAACAAATAGAACAACTCAAAACAAAGAACTCATACATTGATCTATGACAATCCTAATCCGAATATAAACATGTAATTTCTTTGATCCTTTCTTCACTATCTATTCCATGCGACCGTGTGTAAAGTTTTTATGGTCGTGGTAAAAATTTAGATGCTAATGTAGATTATAATTATTGGTTAATTAAAATTTTATGTGGAAAGTCTTATAATCAAATAACTTCAACTTTTAGATGCATATAGCATCAACTTTTATTAGTAATAGATATATATTTTTTATAGATAATAAATAATTTTTGTAACAAAAATGGTGGTAAAATTATTCCATCATAATAAACAAAGTGCTCTATAAACGTGTGCATATACACACATGTAAAGAGATTCTATTTTATTGATTCTTAGTTATTTATTTAATTGAGATTACTATTTTAAATTAAGAAATTTTCCTAATTTAATATCATATTGTTTTTTTGTTATTAATGAAAATTTTATACAAAATTTCCTTATATTTTATATTATTTATTAACAATAATATTAGAATTTGGAAACTTTATTAATTTTGAATGTTGATGTGGACCAATAAAATTGATGGTTTAAAATCCTAGGTAGGCACCTTTTGATGCATATAGCATCAAATTTTATTAGTAATAATATAAATATTTTTTGTAACAAAAATGGTGGTAAAATTATTTCATTATAATAAACAAAGTGCTCTCTAAACGTGTGTGTATACACTCATGTAAATAGATTTATTCTGAGTTATTTATATAATTGAGGCTACTATTTTAAATTAAGAATTTTTTCTAATTTAATATCATGTTGTTTTTTTGTTATTAATGGAAATTTTATACGTAATTTTCTTATCTTTTATATTTTTTATTAACAATAATATTAAAATTTGGAAACTTTCTTAATTTTAAATATTGATGTGGACCAATAAAATTGATTGTTTAAAATCTTAGGTGGACACTTTTAGATGCATATATTTAACAAAATCATCGTATGCTTCTACGATGAGGTGATCATCGTCCCAATTATCCCTATATGTAGCGGATTGTGCATAAATTCTCTTGAAACCGATGTAAAACATTTCTTCTCTCCATTTTTCTATTCGTGGATAGTCACATTGATCCGCAAGCCAATTATCGTATTCAAACTGTGACAAGAGTTCCACAAAAATAATGTTATTTAGTCTCAATCACTTTTATATTGAGAACAAGTTGCATAAATTAGTGGTGAGAAAGTTATGTACCTGGGAGTCATCTGGCATCAAATGCGTATATCTTTTGGGAATACCGAAAGCTTCAAGCTTATCGTAGAAAACCTTAGTGTCTTCCATCATCTCGTCTTGCGATGGGAGAGATACCCGTCCAGATAAAACCGCTGAGACCCACTTGCTTTGAAGCTCAAACATCGGAAAGGGAGTGATCTAAGACACCAAGTTAAATCAAACAGTGAGATTATATGCAAAAGCAAACGAAGATGTCCGCAAAACAAAACTAGAAAACATTAATAAGAGTACTAACCTGCCATGGTAAGCCGATGAACGAAAGGCCCGGGGCAAGAGCCGGAGGAAATACATGCTTATACAACGGTCCAACACGATTATCGTCGACTGTCACTTTACCTTTCGTATCAAGAAACGGAAAGTAATACTTGTACCTGAAGATCATAAGATCGAATAGGTCAATAAAAACGTCTTATGGTGTTTAAGTTCTCTTAGAGAATTGAGCCACAGTGTTTCTTACCCGGTACAATGCATGATGGTGTCGGCGTAAACCGTCTTTCCGTTTTGGAAAACCACCGAACCGTCTTCGCGGGCAGTTTCAATCTAAAATGGACGTAGAGATGTATCAGATAATGGTCTTATGGACTAATTAAATCATTAAAACAATCACTATCATTCATTGGCCGGTTTAGTTAGTACCGTTGGGTGAAGCCATAGATTATCGTAACCGGGAAGCTTCTCGTAGGTCTCCGGTGAAGTCGATCTAGACGAGACGTGGACTTCTTTGGCAACCTTCGCTATATCTCTGCATATGTCAACTCCACTCGCTGAGCTTCCGATCACAATAACTACCTGCGAAACGGGCAACATAAAGGAAACGATCAAAGAGTTAAGTGAAGAGAGACGTTCATTTGAGATCACAAGACACATTACAGAGATGAGATTCTTGTGCAAGTACTTGATCTTTAAATGGATCAGGAACACGGTAATTGTGGCTGTGAATTTGCTTGCCTGGCCATGAATCTATGCCTGGAAAAACCAAAAAAAATCTTAAGGAAAGCCTAAATCTTGATTCTTTGAATAATTCATATTCATATCCCTCAAGAAAACTCTGTTTTTTGGTTACCCGACAACAAAAACCTCACATCACAATTGAAAGCAGCATTTGGACCAAACCGAGTCGAATCAAAATCATACTAGAACCAAAATCAAAATTTTATAAGATCAGCAATAATAATATCTTGAAGCTTAATCTAGTCTAACCAACGCAAATCGAGTCAAAAATACAATTGCTTATTGGACCTAAAGCAAACAAAAGTTATTGAACTAATTTTTTTTAACTGAGAATTGAATTATACATTGGTTTAAAAATTATTTTCTTACTGGGTTTTTCGTAACCGTAACCAATTAGTAATACGTACACAAAAATTATTTTAAAATCGAACAATTCAAAAACAAAACAATCCGAAACTTATTAAATGTACAAGTCTAGTTTATTTAACAAAAATATGGAATTTTCTGTTAAATGCGAAATCTTTTTTTTTTTTTTTTAATAAAGGTTTGAAAATCTCTTGTTTTACAAAAAAGAATGATTTAACGTAACATATTTACTATGTCGTATACTCTGGACACGAGTAATGTTTGGTTATTTACCTGCGATAAGAGCATGACGTGGCTCTGTATAGTGTCCGTTACAAACCACGACGGCATCATATATCTCGTCAGCAAGACCATCCGAGCTTCTCGACTCAACCCTCCACTTCAGACAATTCTCCTCCGCCGGCGCCGGTTCGGCCCTAACAACCTCCGTGTCGAACCTGATCATCTCCTCGATATCGAATTCCTTGGCAAAGTCTCGCAGGTAAGCAAGAACCTCACTATGACCCGGATGTCTTCTCGGATCCCTCGACCCGTCGTGTGGTCGGGTCGCGAAAGGGAAGTCGGTGAAACCCATGCACTCTCGGGGGATGTTGGTGCGTAGGGATCTGTAGAGGCTCGAGTGGACGACGGGTCGGGTCGGGTCGAGGCTTAGCGGGTCAGGTTCGACTTGAGAGGTGTAAGCCCACACGCCACCTATCTGGCTCCCGCGCTCTAATACGACCACTGAGTGGCCTTCACGATGTAGCTCACGAGCAGCCACGAGTCCGGCGGCTCCGGCTCCGATTACCGCCACGTGGCGAGAGGTGGTTGGATCAGGCTTACGCGGTGCCATTTTAGGCTATCTAGTGAAGTATTGTGATCTAATTAGGATGAAGAGATTGTAATAATAACGAAGAAGAGAAAGGTGACGGTGTGTTTCGATTATAACGATGAGCTTCATATATATATACGACGAAAAAGGTACCTCTAATGATGACGTGTCAGTTCAGTGTAGACAATTCTTACATAATCTTGTAGGAATATTAAATTCAATTAAGTATGTAGCATTACATCAAGTGATCAACCATGCATGTCTATAAGAGAATATACAGTTTTTTGTGAAAATTTTGTATCACTAAAGCTGCAGATTGGGTTACGAATTAGAACTGATAATAAAATTTGAAGTTTCATAATTTATCTTTAGTTCTACCATATTTTATTATTTATAGATTTATATATTCTATCTGCTTTATATGTGGTGTGTATGTATATATAGATGACATTGTTGCATCTTGAAGTTGGTGTCTAAAGAAAATATAATTGTGTTTCTGATAGAGTTGGATATAGCTGATTTTACTCTCTTTTTATCATCATTTATTAGTAGACAGACTATTATTTTGTAAATGATATGAAACGTACAGTTCTATTAATCTACAAATGGATGATCTTATGACACACATAATCATGATAGGCGATCCAACATGCAGTAACTCAGAATTAATACCTCAAAAAATAGAAACTTGCAATTACATGTTATGTGATTTTCACAAGAGACAGAGTATAGAAGCTCTAAATCATTTGATCAAAGTATAAATGTGCTTCCACAATAATTACTCGATTTGTTTATAATAAAGAAAAAGTAGTAATAAGCTTTTTTGGTTACTCCTTTTGTGGTCAGCCCAATGTATCTACCACCTATCAGTGTCCAGGATCATTTGTACTATTCAACATAGCATATACCAAAAAGGAAACTTTTCTATTATAAAATCTCTGTAGAATTAATAATACATGGTATTCGATAAGTGGATATTCATAATATAACCATTATCACTGCATGCATGCAGAAGGGAACTTTTTTATTTCATAAATAAGACAATATTTTCAGGTTAATGTACCCGATTAATGTTTAATTGTCTTTTGAAACTTATATTTTTCCGTTCTCACATAACATCTTTCCTAATTAAAAAAACGTACGATTACAAAAACAAAATCAGCTTCTAATTTTCTAGACAGAAGTTTGAAGATTTTCAATTTTCTGAGTTTGAAAGTCTGATTAGATAAAAAGTAAGATCGATTTACAATTTTTTAATGATAATATAATATAAAATATAAAAAAAAAATATATATATATATATATATATAAAAAACTTTTTTTTGTTTTNTTATGTCTTCCGATTTTTTTTTTTTTTAATTTAAATAATATTATATTTATTAATATTTTATTGTTTCGACGAATCACGCTGCGACACGTGGCGATTTCTCTGAGAGAGGAAGACACAATGTGGATGGTCTTAGGAGACGGCAAATATGAATCGTATACGTCATTGTTCTTTGAAAATGATAGACGCCAAATATGAAAAATATACATCAAGTTGCAAACAAATCCATTACCGAAATTGTTTAAAAAATGGAAAACGACGTCTCGCTTTATCCTCCTTTATTGACACTTTCATCTTTTTGGACAAAACACTAACACCCACCACTGATTACACATCAAACTTTCTTGAAATTCACTAATCATTATTATATTTTTTTTAGCTTACAATAGATAATTGAATTATTGTACACACCAAAAAATTACAGCGATCTTGATTTTTTTTTTTCATACAGCTGCGATTTTTCTCGTTATTTTAGATCTGAGTCTAAAATTAAATATAAAATTATCTGAACCAATCCCAAAACCAAAATATTTTCGCGACATTTTGGACTCATCTAGCCATTACTAAAAACAGCAGTTTTGAAGACAACACAAAAAAATGTTGGTATATACTGTATATCATAATCTGCGAAAATTTTCCATACTGTATTTTATGAAATTTTAATTTCATTAGGTTATCAGTTTTCATTCGACAGCCAAATGGTTACCGAAACATCGACAAATAGCATTAAACAAAAAAAACATCGACAAATTTATAGCATTTATTTGCAAGTACGGTTAAATAATTGTCGAGTGATTCAAGTTCAAAGATACTTTCACCACTTATTTTTAGAGAATATGCATTTTCAATTATTAGGACACTTTTTATACTGTTCATATTCATTAAATCTGAAATTGCTCCGCGTATATATGAGAACGGTGAATGCAATTGCGTGAAAGACATAAAACAATTTTTTAATAGAGTAAAGTAATTATTATCTACACTGATTTGTTTTCTAATTTTGTATAATATGAAAGACATAAAACAATTTTTTTTTTGTTATAATAAATTATAATTCTATTTTCTCTATGTTTAAGACCCATTTACTATAGTTTAAGTGTCAAAATCTTTTTCAAAAAAATAAAAATTAAGAGATCTACTCAAGCGAAAAAGAGATCCATTTTGGATGATGAGTTATGAACGATATAATATGAACATATTGACGTGGACATGAATTTAGAGATCTATAGAACAAAACCTAAGAATAAATATCACCAAAGATTAAAGTTTAAAAAAAAACAATCAAACCCATAAACTAAATTCCATGAAAATCGTTTACCAAATTTTTTTTTTCATGAAAACCGAAAACTTAATTCGAATCCAATACTAGTCAATAATAAATTGATACAACCATGTTGAACATTTATATATGTCCATGATAAGTTGTGTCCATGATAAGTTGTCTATGAGAAGTTGTCCATGTAAACATGTACACGCGTTTATAAATATGGTAATGAAAGCATTATATCCTTTATGACATTCCATATAGATAAAATTACCGTGGACAAATCCAATAATTACCATCTACATTGTCTCCTTGCCACCAAAAATAAAATAAAAATACGATAGACATGTTTGTTTCCATATCATATTGTCCACATAACATAATTCATATCACAACGTCCACAAATCGACATCCAAATGGATCGTTTGTTTTTGCATGACTAGATTTTTTGTTTTTTTTTTAAAGATTTTTTGTTTGACACATCAACTATAGTAAAATGGATCTTAAAATGTAAGAAAAATAATATTATCATTCATTACCAAATAAACTGTTTTATGTCTTTCAAAATATAGGAAATTAGAAAACAAAACAAGTGGGGATAATAATTGTTTTACTCAGTTTTTTTATTTTTAAACTCATCCACCGTCTTCGTATACACGCGTAGATTTAAACAATTGAACAGTGGAATAAAGGGCAAAAAGACTTTATACTCTCACAAAGTACCTCAATAGCAGTGACTTATTCAGTAATTGTAAACTCAAAAGTACATTTTAGTGTAATTTTCTCAATAATTGTCACCAATTGTTAAAAGATATATATATATATATAATGTGGGAATGATCCAAAATAGTATAAAATGACAAACAAATTGTTAGAATAGTACAACGTTTGGGAAAATTGTCAAAATAATATTTTTTTTTAAAAAAATTAAACTGTTTTGGGTTTAGGGTTGGATTGATTAGAATTTAGGGTTTAGGGTTTAGTTTTAAGGGTGTAGGTTTTGCCCTAAACCCTAAACCCTAAAAACTTTTCCAAAAAAACTATTTTTTCAATTTTTCCAAACGATGTATTATTCTGGCAATTAGTTTATCATTGTACTAAAAAAAATTTCCTTAATGTTAAAGATATATTCAAAAATAAAAAATTGTCCACTGATCGATGTTTCTTGAAAGTCGAATCTATCATGATCGATTGGAGGGGTTGTTGACCAAAAAAAAAAAAAAAAAATTGGAGGGATCCAAATGCCAAAGCAAGAGACCGGAGGCGCAGTCTTTTGTAAGGCGGCCTCGTACTATTATATTTTCTTAAATATACCCCCGTAGTTATATCTACCACAGTTTCTTCCCCTAATTGGTTTTATAATTGGTACGCATTCAGTAATCAGTACAATGAAACACGGCAAGAATCATTTAGAGATATTAAACTCCAGTAAATGAGAAGGTTGAACTCAGTTGGTTTTTTAATTTGGTGTTTTATTGGGCCGTATATGTTATCAATTATGTTTAGGTTAAGAGTTGTATTTGTATTTAATCAAACTTAGCTCTGATATTATGTCAAAAAAATTTAGAAGTTTTTTTTTCTTTCTTCCATCTGATTATATTAGAAATGCGGTAGAAAACTTCACAACACCAAAAAATGAGGATCAGAGAACCTCAACATGAGGGTACGGGAGCTACCTACTCACCCATCACATAACAATGTGACAAAATTTCTCACACAGGGGTGTTTTTAGAAGTTGTAAAGGGTTTTATTATTTGATTAAATATAAAGGCATTGCCTTATATTCAAATAGAGAATGATACAACTCTTAAACTACATTATAACATCGAACATATATACGGCCCAATAGGCCCAATATGTTTCCCTCGATCGTACACTCCTGCAGTGAAGTGATCATTCGTGCCCCTATGGCCCTATTGATTGGAAAATATGAAAAGCAGCTCTTTGATGAGACGTCGTGATCGATTGTATAGTCAAAAGGAACCACTGAAGCTACTGATTCTGAAAATCACACAAATGACAAAACAGTAAAATTCAATAGATCGAATTTCGTTTATTGACTAAGCTCGATCGAAATACAAGATTGTTTAGATCGTAAAAAGATTTAGAACTAAGAAGATAAAAACCGAGTTCTCTTGCTCTTGAATCTCCTTAGGTCTCGTGAATGAGTTATGAGATGAATCTTATGAATGAGGAGCCCCCTATTTATAAGGTTCTGAGCTAGTTAAAAACATGATGATTTCATTTTTCTAATTCCATGAGGAAAATGATAACTTCCTTTTTCCTAGTTTCATTGGGAAAATATAACTTCTTTTTCCTAATTCCATTAGAAAAAGAAAGATTTCCTAAAATTCCTCTGAGGAAATATTCCGCGAATGCTGTTGAAGAGCTCGGGCCTTGATGGGCTTGAGAAGTCGGTCACCTCGATCATGATCCCCTCTCCCAAACTTGAACCGTCGTAAACCAATGTTGATTAAACCGATCTCGGTTCGTACCGAATTAAACCGAAAAATGCTAAACTCATCTCTAACATAAACCACTTAATAAAGTTACGAAAGAAGTTAAAAGAGAGGATAAATGTTCCAATTATTGCTTGATAATGCACATTGGTGTTGTATGTGTGAAAAGGTGTCTGTATCTTTAGAAGATTTTGACCATTTGCAAGACATCAATCCAACAAAAAACAAAAAAAAAACATTTTTTTTTTGTCGTCTTTATTAAAAGCCCAACTTGGGCTGACATTACATGGTTCGGAGCCCATCTCCAAATTACAAAACCCAAATAAAATGAGAAATACAACCAAAGCTTTGAATCAAACAAGTGTTATCACACGTGTCCTTTAGAGAGATTTCAGATATTACAAGATCAACACATATCAAGAAATTTATTAATTTAATAATGTTACCGCTTTAAGTAGCTTTGCATTATGAACAAACATTTGATCCTAAGTTTCTGCGGTCATAGATGCCATAGCTTCAAACGATTAAAATAAAAGGTTTTCAAGATTATCCGAATATTCCAAACCTCTTAAAACTTCCATAACATTTTATACTTAGGTATTTCAAGGTTATCATATCCTTCTAAACCTACTCCCATTTTTTTTATCTCACATGTAGTAATACTAACCCATGAACGGTAAACCGATAAAGGAGAGCCCGGGGGCAAGCGCGGGTGCGAAAACATGCTTGTAGAGCGGCCCAACACGATTATCCTCAACGGTCACATAACCGTTGGTTTCAAGAAACGGGAAGTGGTACTTGTAACCGGTGCAATGAACTATGACATCGGCATAAACCACTGTCCCGTTTCGAAACACCACGGAACCATCCTCGCAGGCGCGGTATATCTACAACATATCAAAGGAAACTTTAAGAAATCAAATGATCATATATCAACGGGACTAATTCTGCTCAATTACTCAAAATTTTCTTTTTCTTGTTTTACCGTCGGATGAATCCGTAGATTGTTGTGACCGGTACGCTCCACGTATGAATCGGATGCAACCGCTTTAGACGAGATATGGACTTCTTTTGCTAAGGTTGCTATGTCCTTGCTAATGTCGTTTCCACTAGATTGACTTCCTATCACTACCACCACCTACGAACACTATAAACAACAATCAATGCAGAGATCTTAAGCGAATGTATAACACAAGAAAAAGTATCAAACTTTAAGAAACTCAGGAAAATAGTAGACTTTACAAATACCTGATCTTTGAATGGATCTGGAATCCGATAATTGTGGCTATGAATTTGCTTGCCTGGCCATGAATCTTACCTTAAAGACTAAAACGAGATCATTAAGAAACTAATCAACCCTTAATTACAAACTAATCACACCTTAATTAAGAAAAAAGTTACTTACCAGGAATATCAGCTAGACGAGGCTCAGTGAAGTGAGTGCCCATTGCAAACGACGACTGCGTCGAAGGTTTCTTCGCCGGAAACACCTCCTGAGTTCTTAAATTTGATTCTCCATTTACGGTCGCTCTCCGTCGCAAGCTCCAACCCGCAAAACCTCCGTCTCGAATCGGATCATCTCCTCGATCTCGAACTCTTGCAGGTACATCATGACTTCCCTGTGATCCGGGTATCGTCTCGGGTCCCTGGATTCGCCGTATCCGGGTCGGATCACGAACGGGAAGTCACTGTAACCCATACACTCTCGTGGGAGGTTGGTGCGGAGGGATTGATAGATGCTCGAGTGGACTATGGTTTGATCCGGGTCAAGGCTCACTGAGTCGGGTTCGACTCGATCGGTGTACACCCAGAGTCCTCCGACCTGTTTCTCACGCTCGAAAGCGATGACGGTGTGGCCTTTACGGCGGAGCTCTCGAGCCGCGACGAGTCCGGCGGCTCCGAGTCCAATCACGGCCACGTGACGAGCACGTGAGGTTATTGGGCTGGGCCGTGGTTGTGTCATAGTGTCAAACTGTCAATTGTCAAACAAATTTGGAGTGTCAGTGTCTGTATCCGTTTCCTTGTGTGCATATAATTAAAATGGACCCTGTATTATGAAATCTTTCCAAATTTTACCCTCTAAAAATGTTTTACAAAACTATGAACCCACAAATCATTTCCTAAGCTACTGATCACAGAAAAGATGTATTTTCTGATAATAATCTAAGCGAGTTGTGCAAGATTAAAATTTTGATGAGTTTATTTCCAAACTTGATATGATGATATCTATATGAATCAGTTAAAATAATAAATACTAGGACTTAAACCCGCGCTAATTATAGAAATTGTTTTGAAATTTAAGAAAAATTGTTTTTATTTGAATTTAATATGTCTAACTCATTATTATAGATAAAATTGTCAAACGGAATAATTTGTCTATTTAACTCGTTTTGCAGTGGACTAAAATATTATTCGGGCTAACCCGCAAAACCTATTATCTTGAAAACATAACTCTAATATGCACCGTTTAATGACTTTGGTTAGTTCACGAACTCTTTAAAAAATCAATTTTCTTGTGTCTAACTTTTTATAAAATTAGTAAAATATTTTTCAAATTTTATTTTGATATATATTTAAATAAAATATAATAAATTATAGTGAAAAATATAGCAAGATTTCGAATAGATTTTTTTCTTTGAATATATATGGATTGATTATTATTTAAAAATATATAATATTAAAAATAATTAAGAAACTAAATAATAAATAACCTTTTTAATGATAAATAATACTTTTTATATTTTCATCAATAATTTTAAAAGACAATTACATCGTTTCCTATTTCAATTATCTTTTCTTATTTGTAATGGTATAATATGTAATAACTTACAAAATAAAGTTCATTTTCAAAAATGTCTTCTTACATAATATTATAGAGATTATTGGTCAAAGTCTTAGAAAATTGATATGGAAACAATTTTATATGTTGTAACAATTTTATTGATATTGTAATTTGTACCTATCTTGAAAGACATTCATGATATAAAATATGTGATACTAAATAGAATGTTGGCATACTTTATCTTTTCTTAAAAGATTTTTTTGTTTTGAGACATATTGCATAAATTCCATAATATCTTTAATTGTTAATTTTACTATTCTGCGTGGAGTAATATCTAGTGTTAACATGAGGAGAAGATGGTTGGTTTTATATAAAAGAAAAAATAAAAAAAATTAACCTTTGGCTCATAAAAGTCAGAAGCAAATAAATAAGTAAAAAGGACATTGAGACAGGCAGAGACGTGGGTGCAGACAGAAGAAGGAAAGGTGTCGTGCCAGTAACTAAGCTTCTAAATATAGATCGAAGAGACAAAAAAGGATAATAGCCAATCAAAAGTCCCGTAATTGTTGAGAAGAAGGGATTATATAAGAAGAAGACGATAGAAAAAACAACAAGGAACACGAAGAAAGAGAAACTAAAGGTACATGTCTCCTTTCCTATTATCTAATTTTCTTCGAATTGCTATTTGCTTCTCCTCCATTGATGAATATGAACGATCATGTGAGCATTATATGGCCTTTGTTTTGGTTTTTGATTGGCTGAGAATGTTGTGCAGGTGGAGGTAGAGAAAGAGATAGTAGAGAATGGTGAACATTAGAGTACAAAAAGGTCCGGAATCTCCGAGGACGGAGGTGGGAGAGATAGACACGAGAGCACCGTTCCAGTCGGTGAAAGCTGCGGTGAGCTTGTTCGGTGAAGTTGCCGTCTCAAGGCAAAGAAGTACTCTTAGGAGGTCTCGACTTTCCTCTGAGGTATTTAATCCAAGAACATCAACAAATAGATCATGCACGCCTGATAATAATAATAAAAAAACGGGTTGTATCATGGTTGGGCACTATAGACGTCTTAGATGGCAAGAATATTCGACTTTTCATATGTTTCGGAAATTAGCCTGACCCTTTTTTAAAAAAAATGTTTCAGAGCGTTTGCGATAAAGAAACACAGCTAATGCTAGCCCACAAGGAATTCAACAAGATCAAGCAAAAGTTGGACAACGCTGAGAGCACGAGATCTCGTGCTCTTTCCGATCTCTCAAAGGCAAAGAAGACAATGGAGGATCTTAGCAACAAGCTTGAGACTGTCAACAAGTCTAAGCAATCCGCTATTGACACCAAAGAAACCGTCCAGCAGCGCGAAGAACAGCTTGAGCATGATAAGTCTCATGGCTCTCCTCCTCACCACCACGAACTTGACGTTGCCAGAGAACAATATCTCTCCACCACCATTGAACTCGATGCTGCAAAACAGCAGCTCAACAAAATCAGACAGAGCTTTGATTCCGCTATGGCCTTCAAAGCCACGGCCCTAAACCAGGCTGCAGAAGCCCAGCGTGCACTGCAAGTAAACTCCGCTAAGGTTAACGAGCTTTCCAAGGAGATTTCGGATATGAAAGATGCGATTCACCAGCTCAAGCTAGCGGCCTCTCAGAATCTGCAAGAGTACGCAAATATTGTGAAGGAAAAAGATGATTTACGAGAATGTTACAGGACAGCCGTTGAGGAGGCAGAGAAGAAACTGCTAGCTTTGAGGCAAGAATATGAGCCTGAGCTCTCAAGGGACCTTGAGGCCAAACTGATAGAGAATACTTCAGAGATTGAGATTTTACGGGAAGAGATGAAGAAAGCTCATGAATCTGAAATGAACACGGTTAAAATCATTACAAACGAGCTTAACGAGGCTACGATGAGGCTACAAGAGGCTGCTGATGAAGAATGCTCTCTCCGGAGCTTGGTGAATTCTCTCAGGATGGAATTGGAAGACATGAGAAGAGAACGCGAAGAATTGCTGCAGAAAGAAGCAGAGAGGTTAGAGATTGAGGAAACGAAAAAGTTGGAAGCTCTCAAGGAAGAGAGCTTGAAACTTGAGCAAATGAAATTAGAAGCTGTGGGAGCAAGAAACGAAGCCGAAAAGATGAATAGAAAGATAGAGAGTCTGAAGAAAGAAACCGAGGCTGCAATGATAGCTGCAGAGGAAGCTGAAAAGAGATTAGAGCTTGTTATAAGAGAAGTCGAAGAGGCGAAATCGGCTGAGGAGAAAGTCCGTGAGGAGATGAAGATGATCTCTCAGAAGCAAGAGAGCAAGAAACATGACGAGTCGTCTGGTTCGAAGATTAAAATCACAATACAAGAGTTTGAATCTTTGAAACGAGGAGCCGGGGAAACGGAGACTGCAATCGAAAAGAAGTTGGCAGCTATAGCAGCTGAACTTAAAGAGATCAACGCGAGAAAAACCGAAGCGGATAAGAAATTAGGATCGAGCTTGAAAGCAATAGAGGAGATGAAACACGCGACGGATTTGGCGCAGAAGTCAGTAGAATCTGCAGAAGCCGCAAAGAGCGTGGTGGAAAGTGAATTGAGGAGATGGCGTCAACAAGAAAATGTACAACATGCTTAGGGCTTGATTCAATCTGTATAAAACCTTGTTTTGTTCCAACATTAAAATATAAAGACGATTAAAATGGTTAAAGAGTCACATCATAGAACAACACACAGACAGGTCATTCATCATCTTCCCGATTCCAATAACTGAGAAGGAAGAACACTAATCAGCTTTTGTCTCACGAAATCCTCATAAGCCTCAACAATGAGGTGATCATCGTCCCACTTATCACGGAAAGTGTCTGATTGTGTGGCAAGTCTTCGATAGCCTCCTTCTACTTCCTGACCTCTCCATTGTTCAACTGGCGGTGCACCAATTTGCTCGGCTATCCAATTGAGGTAATCCACCTGACATGCACCAAGCCGATGCGTGTATCTCTTGGGAAGCCCGTTAGCATCACGCATTGCATAGAAGGCGGTAACGTCTTCCATCATTTTGTCTTCTGAAGGAAGCGTGACCCGACCAGACAGAACTGCAGCCACCCACTTGCTCTGGAGCTCAAACATAAAGAATTGCAATGTCTAACTTGGGGGAAAAAAAAGACGAGAATATGATTAGGCGATGAAAAATCCAGCATAGAAGCTGAAAGAAAGTAGAATGAATGAGAGACTTAACCATCCAAGGTAAACCGATGAAGGAAAGCCCGGGAGCAAGCGCAGGCGGAAATACATGTTTGTAAAGCGGTCCAACACAGTTATCCTCGACGGTAATATAGCCATTGGTGTTGAGAAACGGGAAGTGATATTTGTAACCGGTGCAATGCACAATGGTATCGGCATGTACAACCTTACCGTTCTGGAAAACAATCGACCCATCTTCGCGTGCGCGTTCTATCTGCAAAAATTGAATCAGTGACCCATCTACTATGATCAAATTTCTCTCTGATATATATATATATATATATCCATCTATCCTTTTGATTCTTTGTAATTTACCATAGAGTGAAGCCATAGATTGTTGGACCCGGGAAGTTTTTCATATGTCTCAGATGGATTCGATCTAGATGCGATATGGACTTCTTTCGCCACTCCCGTTATGTCCCTGCTGATATCGGATCCACTCGCAAAATTTCCTATCACTACCACCACCTGGCAAAGATTTTAAACCAACAATGTGAGATAAATGAATCTCTATATTGTATTATAGATTTTTCAAAGTCAACCTCGACCTTTAGTCACCACAAATTACTCCCCAAAACACAAAAAAAACAACACTATACCGAAAGCATCTGAATCATTTGGATATATTAGACAACTGTTTATATGTAGCCGAACTATTCCATATAACTATTCCATGTTTTTTCAGATTAATGATTCTATCATTCTATTTCTATACCACAGATTTATTTTTCAATTTCAAGATTTACAGTGTTACTACCAATAGGAATCATTTTTTCAAACACACCCATCCCTTACAGAAAATATAAATCACTATATAAAATCGGATAAGATAAAAAAAAAAATTTTGGGTCTCCCGGATAAGATCAAGTATAAGTGTATAACTAAATAAGAAAAGAGGTAGAAATATAATAAAATATTTCCTCGTATATAATGAAAAAGATAGTTGTCGAAAAAGAAGAAAAAAAAAACGATTTATAAGTAAATTAGTCAAAGGGTTCATAGATTCTGTAAGAACCTGGTCTTTAAATGGATCAGGAACACGGTAACTGTGGCTATGAACCTGCTTGCCTGGCCATGAATCTATGCCTAAAACCCAAATCATGCAAGCAATTTCTCATCAAATCAAACATGAATTACTTCAAAATTAGCGACAATCAAAAGCTCTGGATCGGGTAAGAAACGAAAAATTGAGATTTTGAATCAAATTACCAGGAACATGAGCAACTCGAGGCTCTGTATAGTGTCCATTGCAAACGACGACGGAATCGAAGATCTCATCGCCGGAGATCCCATCGGAATTTCTAGATCGGATCCTCCATTTCGGGCCTTCCGGCTCAACACGAACCACTTCAGTCTCGAATCGAACCATCTCCTCGAGTTGAAATTCTCTCGCGAAGTCCTGAAGATACGCGAGGACTTCCCTATGACTCGGATACCTTCTCGGGTCTCTGGATTCATCGTCTTCGGGTCGGGGCACGAAAGGGAAGTCTGTGTAACCCATGCACTCTCGTGGGAGGTTGGTGCGGAGCGAATCGTAGACGCTCGAGTGGACTATGCTTCGATTCGGATCGAGGCTCAGCGGGTCGGTTTCGCTTTGAGGTGTGTATACCCAGAGACCTCCGACTTGTGTGTCGCGTTCGAAGACCACGACGGAGTGAGATTCGCGGCGTAGCTCTCTTGCAGCTACGAGTCCGGCGGCTCCGGCTCCGATCACCGCCACGTGCAGTGAGTTGATTCGGCTGCGTGCTGGTGCCATTTTCGTTTTTTTTTGTTTTTTTTTTTTTGGTGTCAAAGAAGAAGTTTTTGGTGTGACGCTCTGTGCTCGAAATGGGTTTAATATAGGAGCGTCTTCGATTTCGATAAACCGATTCGGTCTAAAATCTAAAACCAAAATTTAGTACCGTTAAAAATAGGGAAAATCGCATCGAAAACTTTCGAAGACAAGTTACTAACGCTTCAACGTTTTATAGTAACATTATAAACCCTCAATCCATAACTTTTAACATAAAAAACTCTCAACGTGGCAACTTTGTTCGCGCCGCAAAAAATGTGACTGGAACTGTTCACTTCCCGGTAAAAAGATGCTGATGTGTCAATTTTTTTTTTTTTTTTGGTCAACAGCCAAATACTTAGAACGGTTCAGAAATTCAAACCGGAGGTACCGAGTTTACAAAAGAAATATCCACTAGGTAGACATGAGCACTATTTTTATCTCTTTTTTTTTCTTTTTTCATGGGTAGATCACAGAGGTTGAAGGTGAGTGAGAGAACCCGAAAAATCGGTACCGAATCGAAAATACCCAAACCGAACCTGATCCAAATTTTTAAAATGCTCGATCGGATCCTTAATTTCTATACCCAAAGAACCGAACCCGAACCGGTATCGAATCGAGAACCGAATGGATACCCGAATAACTATTCATACCGGGGCACTATTCATCCCGAGACTACTATTCACTCCAAGTCTTCTCCTTTATCTTAGACTAGGTTGGTTCTTCTTCGTGGTTACTATTCATAGTAATCCTGGGATGAATAGTAATCTCGGGATGAATAGTAGTGGTGATTGTGTCGAGAAAGGAAAAAAAGAAAAAATGGAAAAAGATAAAAGAAATGAAAGATGAATAGTAATCCCAGGATTACAGAGTCCGTGGATGAATAGTGCTCGTGTCTCGGGCTCTGTAATCCTGAGATTACTATTCATCTTTCATTTCTTTTATCTTTTTCCATTTTTTCTTTTTTACAATCACCACTACTATTCATCCCGAGACTACTATTCATCCAGGATTACTATGAATAGTAACCACGAAGAAGAACCAACCTCATCTAAGAGAAAGGAGAAGACTCGGAGTGAATAGTAGTCTCGGGATGAATAGTGTCCCAGTATGAATAGTTATTCGAGTATCTATTCGGTTCTCGGTTCGTTACCGGTTCGGGTTCGGTTCTTTGGGTATAGAAATTAAGGATCCGATCGGATATTTTAAAATTTTGGATCGGGTTCGGTTCGGGTATTTTCGATTCGGTACCGATTCTTCGGGTTCTCTCACTCACCTTCAACCTCCGTGATCTACCCATGAAAAAAGAAAAAAAGAGATAAAAATAGTGCTCATGTCTACCTAGTGGATATTATTTTTGTAAATTCGGTATCTCCAGTTTGGATTTCTGAACCGTTCTAGGTATTTGGCTGTTGACAAAAAAAATAAAAAATGACACATCATCATCTTTTTACCGGAAAGTGAACAGTTCCAGTCACATTTTTTGCGGCGCGAACAAAGTTGCCACGTTGAGGGTTTTTTATGTTAAAAGTTATGGGTTGAGGGTTATAGTGTTACTATAAAACGTTGAAGGTTTAAAGTGTTAGTAGCTACCACTTAGAAGGTTTTCTATGCGATTTTCCCGTTAAAAGTATTTGTATCTGTCTTAATCAAAAATTGAGATTAAAACCCAACAGAAGATAAACAATTAAATAACAAATGTTCAAAATTTGTTAGGGTCTAATCGGACTCTGTAGCATGTAAATTGCAAAATTATCAATGAAATCAACATGTATGAAGCATTTTGTCATAATTGATTGAAGTTCTAATGCATATAGTTGGGAAAAGAAAGAAAAAAACAGTGTCGGATGGGTTATATGGAATGAAGACCAACGTGTTAACTGTTACGTGAGGTTGGATTAGTGGCTGAATCCATGTATGCCGAAAATGTAAGTAGCAAAGCCGTGTCTATGTGAATTAAAATGAAACATCGGCCTCCGGGCTCACATTTTTATGAAAAAATTAAGGGTTCAGTTTTTAAATTAGATTCAACATTTTAGAGTAGATGTGAAAGAGCCTTTAATCAAAATTCAAAATAGTTAATGAAAGTTTTTAAAAATAATAACTAATTAAAAATTAGAAATAAACATTGGAAAAGTATTATACACAGTCCGTCTAACCAATTGTTTTCATTTTTTACATTCATCTCTTTACCTCTTTTCAATCGGGAATAATGTATGTTTACTTGTTTCTTCTACATTTACAAACAAAAGCATAATTAATTGGTAAGTATCTTTTTCATTATAATATTTTCATTATAATATTGTTTTATCTCGTATCAGTTTTTCTCAAATATAAAATAAACGTAAGCATGATTTGGGACGATAATGGTTATTATTTATTTATATGAACTGAGATATTTTTTTTAGTATCGCTTATGGGCTCTATATATTTAGGCACGGCTCTGGTAAGTAGTTAGGAAGACTACACAAATTCGATTTTTGTTGGGAAAGATAATTTTAAAAAGGCTGATTATGATTTTGAAAATGAAAAATATATGGGTTTAGGTCTGGAAATTTCAGATTAACAGAAAAAAACATGGAATTGTCTGAACAATTTAGGAGTTTTATTAATCATATATCACAACTAGAAAAAAAATAAGTAATAAAAAAATTCAGTAAAAACATAAAGTTGTTGCAACAATTAAACTGCAGTAAGATCTTATTCAAATGTTCATAAATTATTCCTTAAATACATACTTCTTCGGATTTTTTTATGCAAGATTTTTTAGGATTTTTATTTTATTTGATTTTTTTCAAGTTTTATATGATTTAATTTGATATTTTGTGACTATTTATATTCTACAGCATTTTTTATTAGTTTACTTAATTTTAGTATTAAGTTTTTTTGGTTTAAATGTTAAATAATTTTAGTATTAAGTTGTTAATGTAAAAAAGCCAGAAAACATAATTTATGTATTTTTTTCAATTCGCGTATTTTACTTAAAATGTTTATATAATTGAACAAAGGGAGTATGATTGACCCGAAAAACAAAAAAAAGGGAGTATAAGACTATAAGCTCAAACTTTGGTAAGTATCAATTACCTTCCGGATTGGAGCAACTAGGAAGAACAGACTTTCTTTTATCAAGAAGCTTTGGTCATATATTCTATAATCTCGAAAATCAAAACATGCAAGCTAAATATCTTTTCCAACATCAAGATTCAACTTTATTCGAAAAAGACCCTTAAGTACACCATAAACTATTGACGCTGGGTAAAACACACTTTGGTCGGTTTGAATTTAGCAAAATCCTGGTATGCTTCTTCGATAAGTTGACCCTCATCGACATCGTCCCATCGATCATCACGATAAGTATCGCCATTTTTCTTGATTGCGATATTATATTGTTCCTCCCTCCAATGTTCAATGGACGGACAACCACATTGTTCTGTGACCCAATTGAAGTATTCACTTTGTGAGATCAAACCCGCTTCATGCGGCTTAATGTTTTCAAACATCGGAGTCCAATGAGGATCAGTCAGAAAGTGCGTAAATCTCTTGGGAATATCCAAAGATTCAAGCTTCGCATAGAAATCCATAACATCTTCCATCATTTTGTCCTCTGAAGGAAGCTTAACTCGACCCGATAGAACCGAAGCGACCCATTTGCTTTGAATTTCAAACATGATGAATTGTAGCGCCTGGATTATGAACAAATATCAAACCAAGTGATGAGCCCAACAAGAACTCGAAGTCTATTGAGAATTAGGAGATTTCAAAGATTACTTACAAGATCAATTCAAATCAAATAAATAATACTATCATGTATATATATTTCCTTAGTAATTTTGCATTCTCTATATGTTTCATTTATAATGCTAATTCTTAGTAGTTTTGCATTCTCTTTATGTTTCATGTATAATGTAGCTTTGGCATGGCAACAAAACCTCCATCCTACATTTCTGCAGATTCGAAATTTCATCGATTCCTAAACATTGTTTGAAACTTACACATATCCTTCTAACATTTAACACTAACCATTGCAGGTAAACCAATAAAGGAGAGTCCGGGGGCTAGCCCGGGCGGGAAGACATGCTTGTAGAGTGGTCCAACACGTTTATCCTGGACGGTCATGTGACCGTTGGTTTCAAGAAACGGGAAGCAATACTTGTAACCGGTGCAATGCACTATGGCATCGGCGTATACCACTTTCCCATCTCGAAAAACGACGGAACCATCCTCGTAGGCGCGGTCTATCTACAAAATATATCAATAGGAAAAAGAATCAAATGATCATATATTAGATGGAGTTTGGTTATTTCCTCGGCTTTTTTTTTCTTTTCTTCTTTTGTTACCGTCGGATGAATATGTAAATTGCTATAACGGGAACTCTTCTTTTCGCATGCATCGGATTTAGATGCAATATGGACTTCTTTTGCTAAGGTTGCTATGTCCTTGCTAATGTCATTTCCACTGGATTGATTTCCTATCACTATCACCACCTACAAACATCTTAAACTAATATATAACGAAAAAAAAAATTAACTGGAAAAAAAGACTAAATAGTCAAAAGGAGATTTTGAACTTTGAAGTACCTGATCTTTGAATGGATCTGGAACACGATAATTGTGGCTATGGATTTGCTTTCCTGGCCATGAATCTATCCCTAGAACAAGAGAAGTTACAAAACATCACTTTTAACACTTACACAAATGAAGAAAACATTTAACGCTTAATTGCAAACTAATCATATCTTAAATAACCAAAAATTACTGACCAGGAATACGAGCAAGACGAGGCTCAGTGAAGTGACCATTGCAAACAACGACTGCGTCGAATATATCTTCGCCGGAGACACCTCTTGAGTTCCTAAACTGGACTTTCCATTTACGGCTGTTCACCGCCGCCGGCTCCACCCGTAAAACCTCCGTCTCGAATAGGATCATCTCCTCGATCTCGAACTCGTTGGCAAAGTCTTGCAGGTACATCATGACTTCGCTGTGATTCGGGTACCGTCTCGGGTCCCTGGACTCGTCTTCGGGTCGGATCACGAACGGGAAGTCCCTGTATCCCATACACTCTCGAGGGAGATTGGTGCGGAGGGATTCGTAGATGCTCGAGTGGACGATGGTTCGATCCGGGTCGAGGCTAAGTAAGTCTCGTTCGACGCTTGGAGTGTAAACCCAGAGTCCTCCTACTTGTTTCTGACGCTCGAAAGCCGTTACAGTGTGACCTTCACGCCGGAGCTCTCGAACCACCACGAGCCCGGCGGCTCCGGCTCCGATAACGGCCACGTGGCGTGAGTTGATTGAGTCAGGCGGTGATGTCATGGTATCAGAGAATAATAAATATTTGTTTCCTTGAAGAGTGTGTAGTAGTCAGTAGAGATACATAACATATCTCTATATAGTCGTTTTCAAACTGGACCATATATTATGGAATCTTTCCAAGTTTCACCACGTAGTCTTTTGTTACAGAGTACTGCTAGTTAGATAGTGCAATCTACCTCTGACACGCGTAAAAGAGATATACGCGTGTCAGTCAAACGATAAGAAATTCTGTTTCTTTAAAATAATTTAAATATATGTTTCTTTCTGAAAAATATTTTCTCTTTCAACTAAATATCTAATAACCGTCCATTATTTTATTTTTAATTATAAATTTATAGACTTTTATTTTGAATCGTGTTTCATTCTTTAAGTTAAAAACAATATTTTTATTTGTTCGTTTAAACACAACTGTTTTACTTATAAATATTTTTTAGTACTCTTAAAAACGATGTGCCAAGATATGAAAAGAACAAAGAATTGGTTAGAAAATTGTGGACTGTTGCTGTAAAATTGTTTTTTTTTAAAAGATAAAGCTGTGACTTTAAAAATGATGAGCTTTAGGAAACAATTTCCTAAAAATAGGAACGTAGAACCAAAAAATAAGTCGTATGCGACTTCAAAGGCTTATGGGTATGTGACTTTAAAAAAAGTTTGTTTTAGAGTTTCAAACTTTCAATAATGTATTTGACTATTTTCTATAAGAAAATACCTAAATTGACTATAGTCGAAATTGGTTTCAAAAATGAACTAAACATAATTTCATATTTTCCATAGTAATGATATAAATTTAATTTATTTTATTTTAAATTTTACGTGAAAATTGTAAAATAGATTTATTATTGAAACAAATGAATGATATCTCTATCAATTTTTCTCTAGTAAACATTTAAAGCAATAATTTTGCTAATTTAAAATGAAAATTTTACAGATATCTAATCAAAGATTGTAGCTATAACTATAAGTGTAGACTTCTCAAATCATATATATCTCAACTTAAATTTCCAAATCACAAAATTATGTGGTGCATCCAAATAAGTTGTTGTTCACAAATAATTTAACTTGTGGTTACAATATAATGAAGTCGGAAGCTTTTTATTAAGGAGTCCGTTTTTCGAATATCCGAATTTGATATATAATTTATATACAAAATATAATAAAGATAAGATAAAATGTTCAAATCGGAAATAATAATCGAATTTTTTTTCGAAAAAGCTTTGAAAATAATCAATTTTGAAGAAGATCAATGTAAAAATAATTCAATACGTACTGTCAGTTGAATAGGAGGAGTCCTAAGGAGGACTACTAAAGAAATAAAAAAAAAGCATTAAACAAGATGTAGAAAACCAAGACAAGTACAATTTTTGTATACTTTGAAAAAATCCGAAAACCAAGACGGTAATGTTTGATTTCTAAAATGAAAGAAAAATCCCTTTTTTCCCTTCATTCTATCCCGTACGCAACGGGAACAATAGTTTAAATGTCACAATTTCTTAAAATTTTTTTCCAAATGTCATTTTTATTTTATATTTTTAAAAAACATTTATTTTTAAATCAAAAATGATGGAAAAATCTAAAAAACCAAAAGAAAAATTGAGAATTACAACTCAACCAATTGGATCCGATCCATACCCAACAATCCGACCCAAACCCACCATAATTCAGTTTATTAAAAATTAAAAATCAAAAAAAAAAAAAAAAATCTCTCCCACTTCCCCACGAGACCATCCATCTCCCATCTCCTAACTCTCTCAAACTTCTGATCGATTCCGACAACCGAATCCGACAAGAGCGAGCCCGAGAACTCCCAACTCCGGTTCCCTCGCCGTTATGGTTTTCGATTTTGTCGATTTCTCGCCGGGAGAACTCCGAAATCCGGGGTAACTGGAACAACTTAGTTTAACTTTGGATAACTGATAATCATAAGTGTGTTTTTTTTAATTTGCAGGACTACGATAGTGATGATGATGATGATGAGAGCCAACCACAGCCGCCGGATAAGATGTTTTTTGGTCCAAGCGAGTACTCCAAGTCTTGCAAGGTCGGAAGTAGGTGTAAGCTGAAATCAACAGGAAGGCGACAATCATCGTGGATATAAGTGAGTTTTTTGGGTTTGGGGTGAGAGACTTGATGATTTCCTTGTTGTGTTTAACTTTGTTTATTTTTTTATGCAACTGAGGAAGAGGGTGGTCAGAAAGAGAAGAAAGGAAAAAGAAAAGGAAAAGGAAAGAAAGAGAATAAGAACATGAAGGCGAAGGAGTCCAGTGTCACTCCAATACCAACCGGAGTGAAGAGAAGAAGGGGAGAGTCTGAGTGGCTAAGGACACTGTGGGTTTATGAGAAGAAGCCTGAGAAGCCTGAGAAGAAGCAGAGAAAGAAGTAGGTGTTTTTAGTAGTTTGGTTCTTTGGTGTTTAGCATTTTGGTTGGTACTTTGGTCTTTCGTTTTTTGTACTTTGGTACTTTGGTGTTTTGTATTTTGGTACAACTGGTTTAATTAGGTTCAACTAAGATCATCGTTGACCAATCAACTAGGTGAATTTGGTACAACTAGTTCAATTAAGTTCAACTTAATTAAGTTTCGCAGAACAACTGGGTATAGCTGGTACAATTGAGAGTCTTAGAAAGCAACTTTTAACAAAGAGACATAAGATTGTCTTACAAAGCAACAGAAACAGGTGGATGTTTTTAAGTCTTAGAAAACAACATAAACATAAGATCCTTCGGAAAAACGAATACAAAAGGATCTTAAGCTGCATATTATCAAACATAAACATAAACTAAAGTCTCTTCCTTCTCCCCGAAAGTTTCTCCGTCAGCGTATGGATCTCGTGGTCCTTCTTAGCTAAGCTTTCCTTGATCTCATCAATTTCACTCGTTGGGAAATGGTAGTATCTTCTTCCTTCTTCCCCCGGAGTTTTAGCCACCTCGGCTGTTTACCGCACCAACACTTTGAAGGAATACCGAAATTAGCGTCCTCTCTTGCGTAGAGATCCTCGTAACTTGCTTCTGAGGAATAGCTCTGACTGGCACTGATTGGCATTGTCACTGTAAATGAAAAAACATAAATAGTTATACATACATGTTCTTTGTAGTACCTAGTTGAACCTAGTTGTACAAATCTGAAATCTTTCATGAATGGATAAACACAGAAATCGAAACAATAGCTCCTTCATAAACCAAGCAATCGCTAATACCATAGACCCAGAAATCACGAATTCTTATTCCCACAAACTCAGAAATCTCGAAATCCTCTATAGAGAAAGGTGAAATTACAAACTTAAAAGCAAGCCAAGGAGAAATCGAGACTTACCTTTGTCGATTGTTGAACTCCACTTTCCAAACCCAGAAATTTCAAAACTTTTCCCCTTTTCTCTCAAACCCTAGAAATCGCTCTCCTCTCTCTCTCTCTCTAAATGGAAGAAACGAAAATGGTGAGAAATGAGAGTGTGTCGACAAAAGTAAAAGAAAAAGGAAATTGTCAAAATTAAGATAAAAAAAAAAGAAAGAACCAATTGGGGAAAATAATGAATATTTTAAATATTAAAAGTATTAAAATCATCCCCACGCGTGTTATAGTTATTTATTAAAGTTGGTGTGATTTAAGCATAGTTGTCCCCTAGATATACAGTTGTACACCAAACATCATAATTGTACTTTTGGCGATATTTGCGTATTTTAAGTTAGACCTTAATATAAATGATTATGTTGTAGTTGTCCACGTGATTTCCCACAGTTATGTACCAGGTTTTCATAAGACAATTTGCACGAAATCGTATTTTTAACCTATTTTCCATCATAAGAGGTGAATATTAACAAAGTCTTCTTTATACTATAAAGAGTACTTCATGTGAGAACAAGCATATGTATTAGGAAAATGTTTAATTCGTTTCTTTATGTATTACGAATCCTTTTACACCTTAATTTACCATTTTTAATATTAGTTGTATATTATATTAATAATTTTGATTGTATAATTATTTTGTTCATAGTTGTACTAGTTGAACCCGGTTGTACAAATCCGAGAAATACAGCAACATACATGTTCTTATTTGTACTTAGTTGAACATGGTTGTATAAATCCGAGAAATACTAATATAAACATGTTTTTATTTGTACTCAGTTGCACCTGGTTGTACAAATCCGAGAAATACTGATACATACATGTTCTTATTTGTACTTAGTTGAACATGGTTGTACAAATCCGAGAAATACTGATACATACATCTTCTTAGTAATACTTAGTTAAACCTGGTTGTACAAATCCGAGAATTACAAAGAAGAAAATATGTTTACTCATCAGGACTTTCGGGCTGCAACCACCTCTCCAAGTTAATGCCAGGGACAAACTTGTTTCTCCTCTTTCGGCTACCTTCTCCGGTAGATGGAAACCACGTTTCCTGATCTCTTGGTGTATTACGGCGGTAAGGCGAACAATTCTTCAATTTCAGCATGAACCATCCACTTAGACTCATGCGGGACGACATAAATCGTTCTGTAATATTGGGAACAGAGATCATAGATTTGGATATTCGCGGTTCTCCCATCCTTCCTCATGAGGTTTCTCGTCGCGGCTATTGCGTGGACACACGGATACTTGTCTATATCAAAACATCTGCAAGAACAACTTTTCATTTTCAGGTCCACCAAATAACTCTTCCCATCGCGTCCCATAACGTTGTATTCCAGCTGGAAGCTGTTAAGCTCAGTCACCAATAAATGCGATGCAGTTGCACATCGTGTGTGCAACTCGTTCTCCACATAATGCATATCTTCTCTACTAACATCGAATAAGTTATCTCTTCCATAGATGCGGTCTTAAACGATATAGTGTATACGGAATTTATTGAAACCCATTCATGCTCTTCTGTATAGTACCCTCCATAGTCAAAATGGACGTTTGTGTGCCTCTTCCTCATCGCCTCCTGGAAATAGGATAAAAAACACAAATTACGAATTACACAATTTGTCAAAGTTATTCTATTTGTAGCAGTTGTCCTAATATCTTCCAGTTATACCATTTGAATTAGTTGTCCTACTATCTCTCAGTCATACCATTTGAACCAGTTGTCCTACTATCTCTCAGTTATACCATTTGTTCCAATTGTCCTATGTCTGCAGATTTCCAGATTTGGGATCGATTCTAAATCGGGGTTTCCTCTAAATTTACCACAAATTCAACACCATTCAACAGTTAAATTCGATAAATAAACTATGGAAATAGCTATTCTTCCCATTAAACATGATTACAAACCAAATGTGCTACCAAAACGACTAAATTTATTTTCAAATTCCTAAATCTAACAAATCCCCTATCAATGAACTCACCAAACCCGATGGAGAAAGGAGAAGAAACCAACGATAACAAGAAGGGAGAACTCGCCGGAGGGGACGGCGGATGTGGTTGAAAGAGCTCGGTTTGAGCAACAAATGGCGAGGAGGAGGAGGAGCTCACGGGAAGAAGAAGAAGGTAAGCTCTCTTTTTTTCCTTTTCTAATTGTTTTTTTTTTATGTTTCGTTTAAAAAAATATATATATCATTAGGGACATAATCAGCATTTTACATACTGGATGACATCTAAATTATTACGTGGCATGACAGAATTTTTTTTTTACAAAAGTGGTATATGAGAAGTTTCCCTCTACGCAACGCTTGAAACGATAGAATCGAGAAGGACCTATCCAAAATTCTTATAAACATTATAGATGGCAATCGAGAAAAATTCTTTTAAAAAAAATTGTACGAAAATATATTAACTTAGGAGTTAGGAAGATATCAATAAATTGTGGGGAATTTGCAATAAAGAATTATAGATGGCAAAAGCTGGAAACTGGGCTACAAAGCCTCTACTGTCTCAAGACTTATGTTTGGTCCTCTTTCCTCAACCCAACCAAAACCTTCACTACACGACGACAGCTGCAACAACCAAAAAAAACTTAAAAAAAATATACATATTTTCTCATTTCAGTTTTATATCAATAATGTAAAAAAAAAAAATTAACTCTCTCTACTTTTGAAAAGGACTATATATTATCGTCAGTTGTCACTAAATGACTAAACAACCCCATTCGATCATAATTAGAAAAAAAGGAAAAAAGCGAGGAATCCTAAACTAAACACTCCTAAAATCTTTGTCAATAATAAACAAAAAAATGTTACTAATATAAATTTCAGAAAACGATAGATGATGTTGCACACTAACCACTACGACACCCTTTTCTCTCTCTCTCTCTCTCTCTTTCTGAGATTTTGAGAGAGTCTCCTCTCTCTCTCTCGCTCCTCATGATCCGATTTTTTATATTTATTTTTATGTGATAATTACAGATACACGTTATATATGTGTATCTATATTGATGGAGACAATAACCATTGGAATCTGACCATGGATCTTATTTCTCCTTGAGATATTTTCTCCTCTTTTTTTTTTTTTTTTTTTTCCCGTCTCCCAGATCTGTTCGTCAATCTGAGCATTGGAAAGCTTCAAGCTTTTTTTCTGGGTAATTCTTTATTTTAAGAAAAACGCAATTCATTGAATTATTAGATTCTTATTTTTATAATTTTTTCTTTCTTTATATCTAAACTCGAAGTACTATATGTTTTTTGTTCGTCATGAAGTTGATGCTTTTCCTTTTCCCCTTATAGCTCTAACTGTTGAAATTCGGATTTAGGAAAAATTATATTTTACTTTGTATAATATCTATGTAAATGTGAGTAATGAATATATGCTATAGTTCTTTTCTGGAAAATCTTGTAAAGCGTTTATGGAATCTTCCATTGTAGCATTACTTATTTGCATGTTTAGATAAATACTGAAATTTTATATTCTTGTAAATCGTTTATGGAAGCTTTTTTTTTTGTGTGTGTGTGGACAGGATGATCAGTTTAGGTTTAATTTCATCAATGGGCCTAATCTAATGAGGGTTTTGCAGAGGTTTTTAGATTTAAAACCTTATCGAAAATCGGATTACATAGCAACAGAATCAGAATTCTGATATTGATTCTTTTTTAAGATCACCGGGAATTTTGCAGAGGTGTTGTTGTCTACTCGCTGATCTTGTTCTTGATTCAAACATTTAAGTTATAGAATGAGCATCCATGAAAGTTCTGTGTATGCTCTAGTTACCAATATCCTTTTTGGTTTCTCTTTGTGTTAGAATGTTCATGTTGATCGTTTTAACGGTTTGATTTTAGGTATTAATCAGGTTGTTTTTCCATTTGTATTTGCGTTGTTCGCATTTGATAGGGACGGGCCATAGAATAAAAGAGTTAGACCAGACCAAAGGCGCAATGTATTTCTTTGGTTTGTCCAAGGAAGAAGTGTTGTCACAAAAACATGTTGTATCATATAAAGAGACTTGTAAGAAGAACCCAATCAATATGGTCACTCTGTTTGGGAGACAGGTAAAAGCTTGAAGCTTGTTCAGATTCTAATTTAGTTCAAGTTTTGACCCTTTTGTTCATTTTCCATGTTTGTTGTTAAGAAAACAGTAGAATAGATTGTTCATCAGATTTTCATCTCAGGTGTATCCGGTGAAAAGCGAGAGCTCCAAGTCCGGTGATGGATATATGAGGATAAACTCCCCTAAGCTGCTGATGAAAGAAATCGATCTTCGCCTTCCTGCAGATCACTACGCTTATAAGAACTTTCATGAGACACTTGTTTCTGGCAAAATTTACGGCACTGGTGCTTCCCGAAATACGGTAGACTTGGGATTTCATTCTGCGTCTGAAGCTAATAAGGCGACAGAAGCATCAGCCACAAATTGGAGTGGCAAGAGAAACCCAAAAATTGTTATTGATCTTGAAGAACCTCCCACAACAGAGCATGCAGATTCTGTTTGCTATGTTACCATGAGAAATCCTGAAACAAAGCCGTCATTCTTGACTGATCGGATCAGCTCAGATATAGTGAAGGCCGATCAATCTCTCGTTGAGGATGATAGTGATAAAACAACTAATGTGGAGTCAGGTTTACTGGATCTTAATAGAATCCCGGCTGAGGAGTTGGTTTCCGAGCCTCATTACTGTTTCTTACAAGATCTGAACTGTCCGTACATTGAAGAGACAGAAACCAGCTGTGAGAAGAGCGGAATAGATGATGGTCCTACGCCGCTTTGCTCTCCTAAATGCCAAAATGTCCATGAAAAAGACGGTACAGCATCTCCAGCTTCATATACTTCTTGCTGCACCACGGAAAACAACTTGAAGACCGAGTCAAGAAGAAGTTCCTCTCCTCGAGCACTGGATCCTTCTTGCCGTACCCGGCTTGAGTTTCCTGCCACGGAAGTCTTACCGGAGAACGGATGTTGTAACGAGGAAGAAGAGTTCTCTGAAGTTATTCAAATGGCAGCTGCATCATTAGTCCACATATCAGCGGTTTCATATCAAAATCAAGACTTGCAATCAAAGCCCGTGTCAAGAACCGACAGCTCATCTCAAGATCAAGAATTTCCAGATAAACCCGAGATGGGTAACGCGGAACCGAGATGTTGTTCCTGCGATTCATATGAGCTACACACATTAGGAATAAGCGAAACCAACACCAAAGAAGACTTCTGTGTGTCATCAATGGCTCTGGATGAACTTAATAACATCACAAGAGATAACAACAAAGAGATTGGACTCAAGCTGAGAAGAGGTAGGAGAATGAAAAACTTCCAGAAAGAGATACTCCCGAGCTTAACTTCACTCTCTAGGCACGAGATCCGCGAAGACATTAACATATTGGAAGCGGTTTTGAGATCAAGAGAGTACAAGAAGATGCAGGGGAAGACGAAAGATGTCAAATTCGGAGCAAAGCCGAGAAGTAAACGTTCAGCATCAGAGAGGTATGTTGGTAAAAGAAGGCGAAAAAATGAATGATTTTCGATATCTTCCTGTGTTTCGGATTCTTTCGTATAATTGCTTCATTATGTAATCTTTAACAGTCAGTCTATGTTGTTCAATTCTTTTTCTTTTTTCTTAACTATTGACATTGATTATGGTAAGAGGAAAAAGGTAGTGAGCCGATGACATTCAGTTTCTCATTCTCTCTCAGAATGTTACTTAAGTTGCCACTGGTTTGTAAATCAGCGATTTGTTAGGGGGATAAACTGAAATGTGTTCTCTGGTGTTGGAATCTTGGAACATACACAGTTCAACTGATAATACATGGGCCGTGGCCCATTTAGATCAGAGGCCTCAAATTATCGTTATAGACTTGCCATCTTCATGTGGATTAGTCTCGGTTTGTATTTTCAAGTTAGTTAAGTGTTCTAACCGACCGTGTTGATTATGCCACTTTTTTACGTATTTTTTTTAGTTAGTTAAGTGTTCTCATACAATATATATTTACGTATTTTTTTAAAAAAAATACGTAATTTAAAAAAAGAAAGTTGGAAAAGGGAAAAGTTAATACTAACCCAGTTCTTTTCTCAATATATGTGCTGTGAGCGACTCATTTTTTTCTTCCACAAAATATATTACTACTATTCATGTAGAAATTCAGCTCCTTTTGTGAAACCTGAAAATATATTAATTTAGCAAACATGAAAATAGATGCCAAAGAGGAATCTACTCGACAATAATTGAGTTCGTGACAGACCAATGAAAAGATTACCTGTTAAAAAGAAAAAGTTAATCCCCCCTTGCATGTCTTTTCTAAGTAAAAAAAGACACATTAAATTGAACTAGGGTTCTTTAGACCAAAAGTTCATGATTACTTGTCCGTGGTTGGCTCATGTAGTTACCAGATCCAAAAAGTCTCCCTTTGCTTTTCAACATTATTGCTCTTCGCCAATCATTACTGTACGTAAATCATATGTTAAACTCCATCCGATTCACAACTAATTTTATTTTTGTTTTATAAACAACTAGATAAGTATCCGCATATGCAGATTTTTTAATATTTTATAATCCGTGAAAAAAAATAAGATCATACATGAAAATATATAATACATAAATTTATAAACGAAGTTTCCGATAAAATAAATATATATTTTAAAGAAAAACTTTGGTGAAGCAGATGCTGTAAATAGTTTTAGATACGATTATTAGACTTTTAATTTTTGGTGTAATTGTCATAATACCAAATTATGGTTTATATAGAGGTCAAAAATTAGAATTCTTTTATTTTTAGGATTAATTTGTTTAATCTACATGGAAAAATTAAAGATTTTTTCCCTTTTTATATTGTTTTTTAGGATAAATTTAATTTTTAAATTTTTTTTAGTAACTTTACCTTTTAAAATTATGAATCGGTTATTAATCGATCATTGACCATTGTTTGATTTACCTTTCCAATTTTTTAAGTTTTTATATTAATCGATTTAAAAAAAATTCAACTTTGATTTGACACGTGTCATGATCAGGTGAGTTAACAACTTTGAAACATTAAACTTTATATAATAAGATATGAATTTTATATAAATTTTATAGTTTACATTTTTTTTGTAGTTTCTATTTTTTCTCTTACTTTATTTTTTATTTTATTAGTTTCTATTTAAATACATAATTTATTTTTCTTTTTTTTGTTATTTTGTCTTATAGAAAATTTTATATTTTTTGTTTCTTACATATGTCACGATCTGTTAGAATCTTAATTTCTGTTTTTTTTCTTTTATTCAGATTATTAGTTTGACACATGTCGCGATCTTAATTAATAATGACACATGTCATGATCTCATGAGTAAGAACTATCCTAGGTGTCACGCTCACGTCACGTTGAGAGATTCAGCTTTTAAGTTTCCTTTTGTCATAATGAAAATGATTATAAACTTTTAAGTTTGGTCGTATATTAATAATTTTTCTTTTAAGTTTAGAGTATATTTATAATTTCCTTTTTTAACTTTGGTCGTGGTTGTATATTATAAACTTTTGAGTTTCCTTTTGGCACTTTCCTTTATTATAAGTTTTCCTTACTTATTATTGTTTTTTCTTTTTTTAAGATTGTATTTTTTTAGTTTAAACTTTTTAATATTTACTTTAATTCATTTTTACTTTTAAGTAAATTGACACATGTCAAAATCTAAATTAACCGTGACAAATATCACGGTCTCGTGAGTGAAAATTATCCTACGTGTCACGCTCAT
Source organism: Eutrema heterophyllum (assembly GCA_002933915.1). Taxonomy (NCBI): domain Eukaryota; kingdom Viridiplantae; phylum Streptophyta; class Magnoliopsida; order Brassicales; family Brassicaceae; genus Eutrema; species Eutrema heterophyllum. Next base: position 279,669 of record PKMM01019481.1, read on the forward strand.
GTCGAGAGATCTAGCTTTATATAATAAGATGTCATTTTTATTTTCAATGCAAAAGTTTACATAAAAGTCTAATTTCAATCCTATTACTTTAGTATATTAATTAGAATTTTTAGTGTATTAATAAAATGTAATATAAAACTTTTAATAGTTTATCCACAAAAAATTAATATAATTTTTAATAATTTTTTTTGTTTGAAATGTGTCAAAATAACACTTTTTATAAAACATAGGGAATATATTTTAAAAATATTTCTAAATTTGTTCTTTAAGATGGCCGTCAATATAATAGAATATGCAAATCATACTCTCATAGTATATTGCAGCCAATTGATATTGTTTTGGTAATGTGAATTTGGATCCAACCAATATTATTGAAATATATATGACGCATGGAAAAGAAGAGAAAATATTTTGTCAAAAGAGATTACCAAGAAAATTGATCCAAAGAAAGTAGATATCTCCTATTCTAAACTATATATACGAAATGAAAAATAAAATTATTTCTTATTTATTCACTAAAAAGTTTATGTAAATTTTTTACCTAACTAAAAACTAGTTAAATTAATGATGTTAGAAGAGATAAATTACAAATTCAGATACCTCACGATATATACTTATTCCCAGGGCCTCCCAGAGAATTATGGGGCCAAAAAAATTTTAATAGATTTTTATTTTGCAATTTAGGGGCTAAATATATATAATAACTCAGTAAAATTTAGAGGTCATATGCCTATGTTTCATCTAGTTCTCCCCATGGTCAGTCCTACTTATTCTAGTTCAATTTAAAATAGTGGATTTTTGAAAGAAATATTACCAGAAGCATATCCTTAGATTAGTATGGATTTTAGTTCAGAAATCGATGGATTTGATTAATGTCCATATGCAGGAATGGATATTATTGATCTATATAGTGTCCATGCCAGAAGTTATCATATATGTCCAAACTCAGGAATTTAAAGCTACATGATTGGGGGTTGTGGGGGGGGGGGGATATTTGAGAAATTATAATATTAAATTATCATTTTATATCTGAAAACTAGATAAGAGTTGGGAGACAACAGTTAGACAAACAAACGTGCACAGAACATTCCTTAGTATTTTATAAAGCATATTAGAGAGATTGCAAAACAAAGCTCCATACATTTAGCTCATCTTCTATAATTTTGGAACAAATGCATGAGGGGTTTATCTTTTAGGGACATCAAACCAATTCGTAAATAAATTCATCAGTAATAACGGAGTTTTATTTGTCTATAGCTTCTTACAAAAATAAACTGATAGAAAAGAGAGAGATATGATTGTTGATCTTTTTAGGCGATGTTAGGGGGAAGATCTAGATATTGAATGGAAATGTTTTCTTAAAGGATTTTGCTATATATGTATAGTTTTTTAAAAACAAAAATCATAAAATTTTAGTTTTTTCTTTAAGAACATTAAAATAGTATCTGTATAAATCATAGTTCATACTATATATGTTGCATATGAATAAATTGAATTATACATGTCGATAAAATAATCATTATAATATTTATATTAGATATTGGTCGATCTCTTCGCATAACACATTGTGAGTCTTGTGACCGTGTGGGACACCGATGATTCTTTATCTAATCAGCTACATTTGAAATATAATATAAAATTAACTAGTGTGACCGTGTGGGACAGATTTTTTTTTTACAACTAAAGATTTATTTTATTATTGGACTAGCTCCCTAATAATTCAGCCACTTGATAAATAGTAACCGAGGGACCAATCGATCCAATAGGCAATAGACCTCAGAATTCGGGTCATGAATTTAATTATACAAAACAAAAAGAAACTTGAAATATTCAGTTTTTTGACATATGGAAAATTTAAACAAAAAGACGTCAAACTACGTTAATTAAATCTTAATTTTTTTTACAATTTCTGCTTTTATACAGACCCAAATGGGAAAACTTTAACCCTTATCCCTTATCGGTCGGTCCATTATTTGTCGACTCGGAAACAAGAGGTAATTGAGAAAATCATCATAAAATATACCACAAAACTCAAGATCAAATTCATACATATCGACATAGACACAGTATTCATCATCATCATGATCATGATCATGCATGACCCATGGGAATATCCAGCTCATCATCCAACTCAATCCCGACCTCAGCTAGTCTCTTGTCCTTGTAAACGTACCACTTGGAGAAAACGAGGAAAATGAGGAAGTTCAAGGCAACAAGTACGGCCACAAGCCAATAGAAATTGTAAAGACGGCCCTTGTTGAGATCATCCGCGATCCACGGATGAGTTTTCCCGGTGAATTTCTCGACGATCGTCACGAGAACCGAGCTGAAGAAAAATCCTAACGCCAATGTGCTTAACAATAGACCCGTGCTCATCGTTTTCATACCTTTAGGACACTCTCTCAAGAAGAAATCCAACTGTCCTGTGTAGATCAACGCCTCGCCGATACCGACAATAAGGTATTGTGGGATGAGTAGATAAAACCCTAGAGGAAGCGTTTTGACTGTTGGACCGTGGGAATGTGCGTTTCTAAGACGTTTGATCTCTACCAAAGCAGCCACGGCCATAGCCATGGATGCGAATAAGAGCCCCAAACCAATGCGTTGAAGTGGTCTCAGACCTTGGGGGTAGTTGAATAGCTTTTTGCATAGGCGAATGGCGATGCGGTCGTAGAAGGCGGTGGTTAGGAGGAGGCCACCAACATAGAAGACTGCCATCGCAGCTGGAGGGATCTCAAAGCTCCCGATGTGACGGTCCATCGTCTGAGATTGCGCGACCGATAATGTCGTCAATTGAGCATGGACGGTCCAAAAGAGGATGCATGTTGCCCAAATTGGTAACATCCGTACGATTTGTTTCACTTCCTCAACATCGGTTAGTGTTGAAAGTGTCCATTTGTTGAATACATTTTGGGTCATTGCCGTTTCTTGGTCCTTTATTGCTGCCTTATCCAACAAACTGCGGCATCAGAAATAATATAAGGAATAATTAGAATACAATTAAATTAACCACTACGCACAAAAAAAAATATATTAGTATGGAGATAAATGTTTTGTTGGATCAAAGATAGGTCTAGATCTGTTACAAAAGATCTTTTGTGTGTTTCTTACAAAGAGTTGGCTTGTTGATATTGAAATAGATACATATGTGAAATGCCCCTAGTTATTGATATTTCATAGATTATTATTATTTTATTTTTATCATGTGTTTTTTTTTTTTTTTTGGAATATAGCCAAAGCATCGAATCAACATGATATGGAGATAGTTACGTGGAATCTTTTCAAGATGATATACCCTTCACACATGGCAAGATATATACATATGCACATACATAATTGTTTTTAAAAGATAAAATTTTAAAATAGAGAAAAATGTATAAAAGGTAAAAGATTTTTCTATAGTTTTTAATTAACTTAGAAAGAAATATCCAAAAATAGACGAATTGAATGAAGCAAAGAGCACGCAAAGCACGTGCCGTGCATGTGACGGTAGGGCTCTTAAGCCTAACTTTGGGTCTGGCCCGGTGGAGGTGTTACGACGCGAAACGTTATCGTTTCACTGTAAGACAAAACAACTGTCTCCCCTAACTTGTCGTTTCTTCTTATTTATTAATTTTTTATTTCCAGAACAAGGAGAGATTCTTTTTTAAATAAAAAAATATAACTAGAGATGGTAAATAGATTTTTTTTTTTATAAATCATCTGGAACAAAAGTAATTTGATTCCTTTGGATTCTTGTGTTTCTATTTAGGCATGCATAAAAGATACTGTACTTAAGGTTGGTAATAAAAAAAGAGAAAGATACTGTACTTAAAGGGAGAAAAATCACGAGTCAGGTGTATATATATGTGTATTATATTTAAGTTATAATACAGGTTATAATAATAATAATAATAATAATAATAATAATAATAATAATAATGAAAAAAAAATAAAAAATGAAATATCAGAAATATTTGATTTACCGCTACTTGTGGCTAAAGCTACTCTCTTTTTGTAAGAAAACCAAATAATCCAACAGAGGGTGTGAAATTTTTTAAGATTTTTCAATTACAGATAAAAACTAAAGATGGAATATTACCCCACATAATGACTTTCATTTTTTAAAATCTGATTATATCAAATCTTTCTGAGGAACTTGTCTTCTTTTCTTACATATTTATATGTTTTGAACTTGACGTGCTATCTAGCGTAAGAACACACACATATACAATTATAAGGAAAAAAAACCATATATATTGTAATTAGCTGTAAAATTTCTATCCTGGACCAGTTTCGTTGTATGGTCGAGTAATAATAATTTATTAGGTAGTAATCCATGCGCGGAATGAGATATTTATAAATGTTTTTGGAAGGTTTTTATTTTAAATTATATGAGATAAAAATAATTTAACTTAGTTTTAGGTGTAACCTACATAATAGTCATGAGTATTAATACATCAAATTGTTTGTTAGTTAAAATAGAAGAAAATTGATTTGTATTTATATTTTTATATTGTTTGGTGGTTTTTTATGACTGTAAATATGGCTTGTTGATATTGTTTCTAAACTATCCGTGCTTTATTTTATATGCTTTTAGTTTCAACATAGGGTTTTCAAAAGTTAAGCACAATTTTAGTATATTGTAGATGGCTCGTTGATATTGTGTTAAAACTATTTGTATAGTTAAGTTATATGTTTTTAGTTTCTACACATGTTTTTAAAAACTTTTGAAAATGGCCATCAAAAATATTTTTAATACGATTCACTAATCTTAGAAACTGCTTGTTTGCGTATTTGTAGGTTATGGATTAGAATTTGAATATGCAAAAATTTGTATGACATAAAATATAACTTTATAACTTTTTATCAAATAAGATTTTATATATTTTAATTTTTAACAATTAAAATAATTTTTTATTCCTTCAAAATATACGATTCAATTTAAAAAAACGAACCGAAAAAAAAAATCAAAATTGTAAATCTATTAAGTCATGCTTCATACTCTAACAATTTCTTATCATTTTGGTCATTTTTATAATATGTATCTCAACTACGATTCATCTTTATAGCCGATATAAGAATTTTAAGAGTATTTAAAAATTCGAATAATGACATATGTGAAAAATCTCTATGTTTTTTCTATTCTATGGATGATGTGATAATTCAAATTTTTACAAATATATAATCAAACAACAATGAGAGTGGATATAATAATTAAAACAATTAATAATCTAATTGGGAGAGATAGAGTATAATCAATTATGGTAAGTTTTTTTCCAATGATTAGTTTACTAATTAATAAAAGTATAATAAATTTTGTAACAATTTAATGTGAGTGACATATAATGTAATTTTTCTAGTAACATAAACCTGTTTTCAAAAATGTATTGAGATGCTATGTAATGATGACACATCATCATGTCATTTTTGTAAATCACACTTAAAACTAAGTTTTTTTTTTTTTAATCCTTCTCGATTCAATTCATATATATAGAGGATTTTCTTCCACCCTTTTTAATTGGATTCTAATACCAAGTAGGCATATAATGAAAATATTTGTGGTCCCCCTTTAACTACTAAAGGACACGAGCTTTTTGAGTTATTTCCCACCCACACAGCCCAACTTTTAATTTCACATTTCTCAAGTCTAGTTATATTATCACATTCACTTAACCCTACACCTCAATTATTTGAAATTAACCCTTTTAATAAAATATAAAATTATCAAATTTTAATCGTAACAGTATTTTAAGATTCATGAATCTTACGTGGGATTTGTTTCTTTTAGTAAACTGTTTAAAATTTATTCAAAAAATATGAGTTAATTAGCGAATAGAAATCGTACCGGAATTGTTTGGTATGCGGCAGCTTTTGTTTACTCTTCATCGAACCTTCCGCCGCAATAACATCGTCCAAGTCGTAGAGATACGACGGGTCTGACGGCAACTCGAGGTGTCTATTCCTCCACGCCGCCACAATAACCGCAGCAACTTGCGTCATCGGGCTACCGATCAACTTCTTGAAACGATAGCGATTTGTGCCGGCCAAGAAAACGCTTAGTGCAAGCACGATTGAAAACGCGCAAAGGCCATATCCCCATTTACGCCCGACATCGTCTTGTATGTAGACAAGGACCGTCACGGCACAAAGAGAGCCAACGTTGATGCAAAAGAAGAAGCGGTTGAAGAAATATGTCATTTGTGACCGTTCTTTCGGTTCGGTCTCATCGAATTGGTCAGACCCGAAACCGGAGACGCTTGCCTTCACGCCTCCGGTTCCTAGGGCGGTGAGGTATAAGGCTAAGTATAGGACCGTCAGCTGTATTCCACTCGCTTGTACGCAATGAGACGACGTCGTTGGGTTGCACCTTGGTGGTCTAAGTCCCGGTATGATCGTTGAGAGAGTTAAGATCGAAACACCCTAATAATCATAGTCATAACATAAATATTAATTTCTTCATTCGCAAAAAAAACAAATAAAATTAATTTCTCGGAAGATAAAACAAAAATAAAGACTTATGTCGTTTACTATTTTGATATGTTTATTAGTTTAGTCAATATTTATATTTTCTTTATTTTCTTTTCTTGGCTTTGATTTTTGGCAGGGCGAAAGGGACTTGTAAGGTCCTTACCGTGGCTTGGATTGCGGCGAATATAGCAATCGTTAGGTACCTATATGAAACAAAATTAACTAACTCAATTAACATGAGTAAAACAATAAAACGATTATATTTAAAGTATACAGGTATGTATAGTTCTATAACATATTTTAATACAAACCTGCCGAGAAAGGTGTCAGCAATGAAGCCACCGAGGAGACAGAGCATGAAAGAAGTTCCAAGGAAGTTGGTAACGGTGTTAGCTGCGGTTGCATTGCCTAAATGCATAGTTCCGGTCATATAAGTCACCAGATTAACTCCGATACCTAACGTCGTCAGCCTCTCCACCGCCTCAATACCTTCACATATATAGTTCTTAAAATAAAGTTAGATACATCAGGAAGAAATGGAAAAAAAAAAACCATACCCACAAGAAAATAACTCAAATCCATTTTAGATTAACTTATAACTTACTAAACGGCCACAAAATGATCAACTTTTTTTACTAAAATAATGTTCAATTTTTTGTATTCTGTATATATATATATCGTTGGTGGATTTTTCTCTATAACTTTAATTATATGTGACTATACTTACAGAGAATCATGGCGGCACTGGCCCATCCGCCGGTTTTAGAGCGATCGGCTGGGCGGCCTTGAAAGTCCCAAGCATCTAGAAGGGTTTGAGATTTAGTTTCAGGAAGGGACATCGTGAAGATGGATGAAATTTTTTTTTGCAGTTTCTTTTTTGGGTTTTTTTGTTCTTCTTATGTGGACAGCGGTTGTTTTGTAAATCACAAACAAAGAGAAAAGGCTGTTTTGTTTGAGAGCTTTTGGTTTTCTTTTGTGATATCAATCGTGTACATCCTTGGAGTCTTGGTACACCTATTTATACTGGGAAACTTGCTAAGTCCAAATGTTTTAATTTATTTGGTTTAGAGTTTTTTATAGATAAAAATAAAAAAACGAAGAAAAAAGTGACACATGTGTGACTCTGATGAGTGTTGTTTGATTGGGGAGGGAATTATCATATAAAAATAGCAAATATATATTGATATTTGCACCCCAAAAAAAATATATATACAGATATATGTAGAAAGAGAAAATAGAGAGAGAGAGACCAAAGCTAAATATTACCACTTCCTCTGACTTTGGAACTGTGGGTTTGAACTTTTAAGTTAAAAGTCATTGGTCATTTTGTCAGTGACTCAATGGCATCAAACGCATCAATTTTACCCACAATCATGCGCTATTATTATGTTTCCATGGAAAATAATTTTTTTTGACGTCTGATCTATGGAAAATAATTCAAAATAATTGACTGAGGCGTTACAATGCATTTTCATTATTGTCGACGCATGTCTATTTTTTTTTTTTTTTTTTTAAGGTTTGTATATTTTTCTTCTTCATCCTTTTTGTTTTTCGTTTGCTAAATATCGAGCCCTACCTGTAGGCCCATTTTGTTGTTCCGTAGCACATAGCACAAATTTATTTTTAGATACTACATTTTGTTTTCTTCTTTGAAAAATTAGAATATTATATTATGGTTTTTTTTTTATATAAAATTTAGTAGTAGACTCTACCAATGAATCATATCGGATACTAAAGAGTAAAGCCTAGTTAATATATATATGTTGCCTTCCAGCTTTCGAGTAGTATAAGATTACTATTTTGTACTAAAACATCATTAGAATGATTTTTTTATGGTTTGTTCTAAATAGAAAGCCATGTGCAAGTGAAAGCATGTAAATACTAAATATACGATCTAATACAAAGATCAACAAAAATGGCATGCACAGAACTTTCAGAAATATTTCTACATCTCAGATAATAATTTTATCAAATATCATTTGAGAATATTGATATGTTTATTTAAAGGAAAGTCAATAAAAGTTAACTTAGGTATTTGTTACAAAATTGAAACTAAAGATTTGTAGATTTTGGTATGATTACATTAATGTACCATCTTTCTTCTATTGTGTGAATGGGAAAGTCTAGCTTGAGATTTAATGGTTCAAAATGTATGCTTCTTAGACGCCACTAAAACGAGTCATGCTGCAATATGATTATTATCTTACTTTTCATTTATTTAACATTAAACTGAAATAAATTTATCTAAAGTGTCTTATAATAGTCACATTACTTTCATGAACTAGATAGTTTTTTTTTTTGTTCTTTTAATTCGGAGACTTGCAACTTCAATGGTTCTCTTTCTTTCTTGAGAAAATAGGAGCATAAAGAAGGAGAAACAACGGAGAACGACACAGAAATAAAATAATTAACTCATCTAAAAAATGGTAAGAGAAAGTATGTTACCTAGTCTATGTTAATCATCCAATACACAAATGAAAACAAGTAAATCTCCAAGAAAATGCAAGAAACTGTATGTTACGACTAATACTAAAACATATATTTAAAATAGTTCTTTTTTGAACCTTATATTTAAATTAGTTTATAAAACTAATTAATGAATTTATATCTTTTAATACTCCCATATAGAAAATTTATAGTAACTTCTTTATCATGACATCTCTTTCCAAATTATCATATCGATGAAATTTCACACCCATAAATTAAACACTTCTATCGTTGGTAGTTTCGTATATATTTTACGATAATTTCCTCGACGATCGATTATTTGTACATCCAAAGATTGCGGAAGAGCGAACAAAGGTGACAAGTGACAACGAGGAGTCCCATCCAAAAAAAAAAGAGGAGAACGAGTGGTGAACCCAAATTTATTATCTTCTATTGAATTAAATTGATAAATACATCATCTAGAAAAGATATTAAAAAAGAAATTAATCCTAAATTCAAGGAGGGAAAATAAAGATGAAAATGGATGGATCATGATTTTTGGGCGGAGCTGGTGGCTTTGCTTATAGGTATATCTCAGGGCCCAGTTTTTTTGGCACGTGACAGTAGTGGGACCACCAGAGATTCTCCCCCCAGCGTTGACTCGGTCATTTCAAGAGGATGAATCCAGCACGAACAACTATAACTTTTACTTAAACTTTAGTTAATTTTTTTTATGAAGGCCTCCGGCTCATAATACCCCCAGTATTCAGAGTCAGTTTTTAAATATTTCCATTTAAAAAATAACTCTCCGTTCCAAACAGAGTTTGAACCCATAACACCATAAATAATATATTTAATTTTTTAATGAACTGTGGAAGTTTCAGATATTCGACTCATAATTTCCCATAGTACTCGAAGTTGATTAATTTTACTTGTCACAATAAATGATAAAAACATTTATGTAATGCATACTAGTAACATTTCTATTTCAATGTTAATAATGACGATTTGTAATTTATAACATCCATATAACTCAGAGCATCTCCATTCAAGATATCTCAAGTGAATATCTACAATAATGAAAAAGGGAAAATAATAATAAAAAATAGATAGAATTTCAAATAGTTGAGAACCACACCAAAAAAATATTTTAAATGAGATACTTTGAAATATTTTTTTAGGGTTCTTAAGTATTTGAAATATCCACTCAATATAATAATAATAATTTTGGTCAGAGAAGTTGAGATACTCATTTGAGATACTATGGACGGAGATGTTCTCAGTATACAGAAGTATGATGAATGGTTTTTAGAAATTTCAATTTTTTTTATTTTTGATATTCATGGGTGATCCGAACTTTTATCACCCGATTAATCCCCTATGGTGAGTGTAGTTGTCGAGTAGCCTATTCACCGGGTTTTCAAATGGGTCTAAAACATGACACCATTTCGACTTACCAAATGAGAGTGGTTTGATAATTCCACGTTTGCGGAAAATTGATCCATGATCTAGACTAACTGGGCAACTCCTCCACAAGTAGGAATTACTAGCCCACTGCCACCGGATTAATTTCAAAAAAAAATTGAACCAACAAAATGTAATAACATTCTTATTTTTTTAGAAAAAATGGTGATAGTGCATGTAAACCATATTTGATGTTATTAGAATACAAAAACCGTTAAAAATAGTTTGAATTCAGATAAAATAATAATATATATTCTAACTTTGAAAAAGAATATATGTCTAAGTTTATTAATTTTTATTTGACTGGTTCTCGATTTTACCAATTCTTTATATTTAAAATAAATCAAAATTGTCATATATATAACGATGAAATTAACTAAAGTTGCTTATTTGTATAACGATTATCTGATGTGATTTTTGTTTTTTTGTTATAAAATTTTCTCAGAGTTTAGGTTCATAATCTCTTTTGGTCCGAGACTAACTTTTGATAATATTTGCTAAAGAAGTAAATCATTTTTCTTTAGAAAAAGACGTAAATTTGGAAGAAAAAGCCCAACTTTCTTCCAAATAAATCGTTGTTAACCAAGTGTGCTATCGATTCTGAATACATATATGATCTGATGTGGGTTTGCATAATTTATTACCAACACTTTTGCAGTAAGATTCGAACCTGCAACCTAGAGGTAAAGTCAAACAAGGTACTTATTTTGAGTTAGTACAATATTTTTTGTTAACTTGACAGATAAAATTAAATAAAGCTTTAGGATCTAATGTGTAACATTGACAAATTTAATGATTTAACTAGATTTTAACCCGTGGTTGTCTGCGGAATAAATATTTTTGTAAACAAAATTTTGAAATATACAAAAGATAAAATGAGAAATAAGATCTAATTTAAGTGTTATTGATTTAAATATGTTAAATTTGTAATTCTTAAATTTTTAGTGAGAATATAATATTTTATTGATTTGTTATGCAATATGTATTTTGATGTTTATACCATATTTCTAACCCGTGTTATGCGAAATCTAATTCTAATATGCGTTGTGTGCGGGGTTCAATATATATATATATTTTTTAAAGATTTTTGAAAACAGATTTTAAAAATGTTTTTATTTTAATAGTATAGATAATTAATAACGATTCAATATTTATATTCCAGCAGGTGACGAAGGAAGGAAAAAAAATACAGATTCAATTTTTTTAAACGGATTGATTGAATCATGAAGAAGAAGAGTATCGAATTAAATAATAGGGTATGAATCCTTCGGAGGATCCCAAAGGCCATGGTTGACCAAACATTGGAATGACAACTTGTTCAATAATAGAATGTTAAACAATATTGTAAATATATGTTTTCTTCTTATTATATTATAAAGAGTACTCCCTCTGTTTTAATATAATAAAAAACATATATATTAAGAAAATAAATTAAATATAATTATTAAATGCATCATTTTTTGTGATTAATAATTTTTATAATTCTAAACCAATAATATTTCAATAAAGACAATTTATTTTTTTGAAATTTATAATTTATCATCATTAACTAATAAAAATGCATAAAAAATTAAAAAATCTATCTTTTTGAAACAATTTTTTTTTCTAAAATATTCAACAATTAGATACGAATGGAGTATAATCAATCGGTTTGGGCGTCTTGATTTCATCACTTTGAAATTACTTAGCAACGTGTTTAGGAGAAATATCAATTGGATGGTAATGAAGATATCCACATGTCACAAAACGGTGAAGCAATACTATATTTTATCAAATTTTATTTTGCTTTTATAGATAAATCATAACTTTTGTTTTTCAATTAGTCCAACTCTAGAAGGCGAGAAAACGAATAAATCAAGCATCATTAATAACAATGTGATTTGAGTACAAATAAAATTAACTATATATAACCAAAACAAATAATTTGAAATTTTAAACCAACAACCTCCCCATTAAATCAATGTAGACACTTGCATATACAAACGAAATTCATATTAATTTCAAGGGGGCAGTTGTGAAAGTGATTTTAACAAGGTTGGCGTAAGGATTATAAGAGATTCTACTGCAAAGATATTGCAAAGTTTACAAAGTTGTTTACAAACTATTAATATGAAAAGTTTTGGTGTGCTTTTGCAAACCACAAGTCGATTGACATCCGTTTGAAACTATATAAGATTCTGAATAAGTATATTGATATGATCGTCTCTGCGAGATTTTGAATTTGAAAACAGAAAAAAATTCTTACCAAATGACCTACTTATATTTATAATTAGATATATTTTTTAAAAGGCAAACTTCCATTTTTTCAATATTAAATCAAGATAGTTTTCCGATAAAAGAGAATTGTTTCTTTATAAAATAGAATCATATATTCATATACAAACTCAAATCTCACAATAATAAATCAAAAGTTATCTAACTAGTTAAATTAATAATTAATTACATTTGAAGTATTGAAATAACTCACTTGTGGTTTTCAAATCACAAAGATAGTACCAGTTTCGAACTCAAAATTAACAATATTCTGATTGATAACTTAAAGCGATATGGGGTTTTGAGTGGTTAGAGGGAGTTGTAAGCAGTTATAGAATAGTTAAAAACTGTAAGATATAGCGATAAAAGAAAACGGTAAAAAAAAATGTAACATTTTTATAACGTTTTTTGTACTATTTTTGAAATTAGTAACTATTAAAAATATACATTTATTTTTTGTAATTTCCCGCTTTTATTAATCAACCCAATAGCGATAATCATCCGGTTAAATTAATCATAGTTTAGAGCTCATGACACTGATCTAACGCAAGCTCTTAGTAGAATTGAACACTGACGACTGATATCTGAAGCGATTGGGGCTAGTACTAGAGCGTCTCGAATAGCTCAGAGTGTTACGATGGAAGATAGGTGGCAATCTTATGTTGCAACGGGGGATCCAGTTTGGTTATGGGACCTGTTTGAGGTGGAGAAATAAGTTGCCTCGATGTAATTGGTATTTGGCTTTTCTGTTTTCCTGAAATTAGAGAGGGCTATTTATTTCAGTTGTTGTCTTGTTCTTGTTGAACCCAGATTACATACCGTAGATCGGTGAAATCGGTTGGAGTTTAGGATAATTATTTTTATTAGAATCATAGCTGGATCCGAGATGAGTTGCCTACGTACTCTCGAAAAGGATCAAACCATTCGTAGTTCTTGTTACAAATAATGTTTTGGAATAATCAGAGATCATTATTATGAAGTCAGGTCCTCTCTATTTATAAGATTCTAAGTCGGCTAAAAACATGGTAACTTTCTTTTCCTAGTTCCATCATGAAAATGAATATCTCCTTAAATCCCTCCGAGATCGGGAAATATTCCGTAAATCTCGAAGGTCGGTGATATCTTTGACGAGTCGGGCCTTTGATAGGCTTTGATGTCGGCCACCTCGATCATGAACCCTCTCCCAAACTTGAACCGTCGTAAACCGATGTTGATTAAGCCAATTTCGGTTCGTACCGAATTAAACCGAAAAATGCTAAACTCACCTCTAACCGTTTCTCTCTTATCGTCTGGGAGAGGTACTGAGTTTTGGAATCTTAAAGAATTATCATTGCATTTAAAAAAAAAAATCATAGTTGAGTTATTCAATAACTTGGGTGTCTCTAGTCGGACTCAGTATTTAAAGCGAAGAAAATAAAATAAATAACTACTCATTAGAAAATAAAATAAAGCGATGATGACCGATGGGCGGCACAGGCTCTCTAATATCAAAAAGGTCAAATTCTAAATAATTTTCGGAAATTTTGAAATTATTACTTTTGACTATCGGAGACAAAACCATATTACCACACATGTATTTCCTGTTATACATCTATGAGAACTAGATGTATTGATATGTTTACGAAAAGAAGGTTATACCAACTAATCCGCTCCATAACGACATTGGTCACTGATAATGGTTGATCCATTCGAAACAAAAACCATAGTGTTACTTTAGGTTTTATGTTTACATTTTGAAATTATAAATGATGATTACAATTTACAAAGTTACAATATTACTGTATAAACACAGAAATCCAAAATATATTTAAGCCATTCATAAGTAATTATTTATGCATTTCATTACGTGTCCGACGAACAAAAACCATTGTTGTTAATTAATAGAACTGATGTAAGAAAACAGGATATTAAACTTGGTGTTGAAGGTGAAGGTTTAGGAAATTGTGGTACATTTCCCTAATTTTCTATTTGTAAAAAGATAGAATACTAATGCTTGAATAACATGAAAATCTTCTTGTCGAGAATTAGATTGTCTTAGTTATGACAAAGGGGACTCGAAAATATAAAATTTGCTCTTGGAGTTTGAAAAAACACTAAAACATGGAGGGACAGAGTAGAAGAGGAGATGTTATATTTAGTGAGGTTCCATATAAATGCTTAAAGTGCTTTCTAAGAGTTTGCGGAAAAACTTTTGTGAAGATCATTGAGTGATTATATGAAATATCTATGTTTTGTAAAGGACGGCCGGCATAAAAAATTGTTTTCGGATCGAATAAATCCACTAAGTTAAATGTGTAACAATTGTTTATAGTTTAAGGTTCAGTGACTTAGGAATAGGTTGTTGCTGGATCTTAGACAAATATGTTTTTTGTGTTTCTACTCCACAAAATTTCATGAATATGGTATCCGTTTTCAAGTTTCACATTCGAATATTACAATTGTTTGTTGAAACCTAGTGAACACTTGCAGATATCAAAATATTCATTTTATATTTTTTTTTCAATAAATTATTGCATTCATCAATTACGGTAAAGCTCCGGCTAATTCTCGCAAACTGGATAAGAAATAATATGGTATCCGTTTTCAAGTTTTAATCACAGCATTTGTGCATATTTATAAATGAATGAATGAAAGACAATATATAAGATAAAGAAATATTACGAACAGATAACGCGAAGAGGGGAATCGAAAGTGAAAGATGCCTTACATCACTGCAAAAGGAAAAATTGGTAAGTACGTCGTGGTTTTTGGAAATGAACCAAACAATTTAATAATATGGGCTTTTTGATGTTCTCAAAAGACATATATTTATATATAATTATACCTAATTTTAGTTAAGCAAAGGCAACTTAATTGGGGTCGTTTGTATAAACGTTTACAATGTCCTAAAACGAAAGAAAACAATTTTGTCATTTGTTTTTGGAAATGAAATCTCGATCTAGTAATAGACAAATATATGTACACAAGATTTCTAATATTTCAACAACATTTCAGTTTAATTAATTTAACTCAGATATTAGCAAATATCAAAATTTAAAATAGCAGTTTAAATGTGATAGTTTGTTAGAAGTTTTGGTTTTTAGATAAGATTCACGCTACAAGAAAACAGTCAATTACCAACGAAATTTTACGACGATTTTAAATCGATGTAAATTTACATCGACATTACGACGGAATTACGACGAATTATGTATTCGTTGTAAATTCGTCGTAAAAATGTGTCGTCGTAATATCGTCGTAATTTGATGACGACCTTACGACGATTTTGACATTCGTCGTAAACTCGATGTAACATTACGACGGATGTACGACGAATATCATTTTCGCAAATTACGTTGTAAAATCGATGTAATTTTACATCGATATTACAACGATAAGAATTCGATGTAAATTAACGACGAGTAGACGTCGATTGTTTCCAGTTAGGTAGAACACGTTTTTTAATAGGTTCACCTAATCTATTTACATCGAAAAATACGTCGTAAATCCGATGCAAATCCGTTGTAATTCCGTTGGTAATTCTGAAAAATTTCTATAAATACATTCTCACGTCAAACGTAAATTTCAAAATAAAAAAAAACAAACACCAATAAAAAAAAACACACTATAAAATCTTTTTTATAAAATGTCTATATACGATCTACGGAGATGGATGTATACGCAAAAGGATTCGGAGGGAGCGTTGACGAACGAATTCAAAGAGGGGCTTGAAATATTCATGTATCAGGCCGGAAATATGCAAACAACCCTGGAAAGCGGTAAGATGTTCTGTCCTTGTCGTAAATGCAAGAATACGAGATATGTTTTTATCGAGACGGTGTGGAAGCATTTACTAAATAGAGGGTTTATGCCGCAATATTATGTTTGGTATCAACATGGAGAGGGTTTTGAAAGAAATCAAGCTGATCGTAGTAGTAATTATCAAGGTCATGTAGATTTTGATGAATCAAATGATCAGGGTACTAGTAGTTATCATCATCATGGTCAATATGATCAGGGTCAAGATCATGATAGGATGCATGACATGGTTACTGATGCATTTCATGAAACAAATGCTGATAATAGTGTTGAGGAACCCAACGTAGATGCGAAGCGATTTTATGATATTCTAGGCGCTGCAAATCAGCCACTTTACGATGGATGTAGAGAAGGTCAGTCTAAATTGTCGTTAGCAGCTAGGATGATGACAATTAAAACTGATCATAACTTAGCTGAGGTTTGCATGGATGATTGGGCTGATCTTATTAAAGAGTATTTGCCAGAGGATAATTTAGCTGCTGAAACATACTACGAGATACAAAAGTTGGTGTTTAGTCTTGGGTTGCCTTCTGAGATGATAGATGTATGTGTTGACAATTGTATGCTTTTTTGGAAAGATGACGATAAGCTGCAGGAATGTCGATTTTGCCAAAAACCGAGATTTAGGCCGCAAACTTCTGGGCGTAGTAAGATACCGTACCAACGGATGTGGTATCTTCCTATAAGTGATAGGTTGAAACGATTGTATCAATCTGAAAGGACAGCTGCATCGATGAGGTGGCATGCAGAACATTCACAGAGAGAAGGAGAAGTGACTCACCCGTCAGATGCAAAAGCTTGGAAACACTTTAACACGGTACACCCAGACTTTGCTAAATCTAAGCGAAATGTGTATCTTGGTCTTTGCACTGATGGATTTAGTCCATTCGGTATGTCTGGTAGGCAATATTCTTTGTGGCCAGTTATCGTAACGCCTTATAACCTTCCCCCAGATATGTGCATGCAAAGGGAATTTCTATTCCTGAATATTTTAGTCCCTGGTCCCAATCATCCAAAGAGGTCCCTTGATGTGTTTTTGCAGCCTCTCATAAATGAGTTGAAACAGTTGTGGTATACAGGAGTTCGTACATATGACTGTTCGAGGAAAAAAAAATTTACGATGCGTGCGGTGCTTATGTGGACAATAAGCGACTTCCCTGCATACGGAATGCTATCAGGTTGGACAACGCATGGGAGGTTATCTTGTCCTTATTGCCTCGATCGGACAGATGCGTTTCAGCTGAAACATGGTCGAAAAACATGCTGGTTTGACTGTCACCGCCGGTTTCTACCAATCAACCATCCATATCGGAGAAACAAGCGGTTGTTTAGAAAGAACAAAATCGTGCGTGTCCCCCCACCAGTGTATCTATCTGGAGAAGATCTAGAAGCGCAAATAGATCATTTTGGGGGACTAGAAACGGTGATTCGTGGGGGAAATTGGCACACGCCGGCTAATATGCCTGATGGATACGGAGTCAATCACAATTGGCACAAGAAAAGCATTTTTTGGGAACTTCCGTACTGGAAAGATCATCTGTTGAGACACAATCTTGATGTCATGCACATTGAGAAAAACTTTTTTGATAACATCATGCATACAGTGTTAAACGTGAAAGGAAGAACCAAAGACAGCGGAAAGTCAAGGTTGGACTTGCCCGATATTTGCAACAGAAATGAGTTGCACATAATGAGCAATGGGAAATCACCAGTTCCTATATTTCGGTTGGGTGCAGAAGAAAAGGCATCGTTGTTCAATTGGGTTTCATCTGACGTGAAGTTTCCTGATGGGTACGTATCTAATCTTGCTAAATCTGTTGAGAAAGGACAAAAGTTTTCAGGGATGAAGAGCCATGACTGCCACGTGTTTATGCAACGATTACTTCCTTTCGCATTTGCCGAACTCCTTCCAGGAAATGTTCATGAAGCAATTGGAGGTAAGATACATCGTATCATCACATATAAAATTGCTGATATATTATAATTATATATATATGTTCAAATATTACATTAATATATAATTTTGATTGTGCAGGCATCGGAGCGTTTTTCCGGGATCTTAGTACACGGACGTTGTCAGAAGATGTAATTGCACAGCTGGCTGCTAATATTCCAATATTGTTGTGCAATTTGGAGAAGATATTCCCCCCGGCGTTTTTTGATGTTATGGAACATCTTCCCATTCATCTCCCTCATGAAGCAGAACTAGGCGGGCCTGTTCAGTTTAGGTGGATGTACCCATTCGAGCGCTTCATGAAACATTTAAAGGGAAAGGCAAAAAATCTAGCAAGGGTTGAAGGATCAATTGTTGCGGGAAGTTTGACAGAAGAAACTTCACACTTCACTTCATACTATTTCGCTACAAAAGTCCGCACACGCAAACGGGCTCCCCGACGATATGATGATGGTGGTGTGGGAAGAACTTATGCAGTAGAGGGTGTCCCAGACATCTTCTCACCAATCGGTCGTCTTAGTGGAAAATTGAAGGAAGTTTGGTGGTCTAACGAGAATGATAGGCACAACGCACATACGTACATCCTCCTAAACTGCGAGGAAGTGAGTCCTTACGAGAGGTACGTAACGTTACTATTTAATTATCCACTAATTAATAATCAATTATATATAATTCATTATATATTAATTATAATGTATTTTGCAGCTTATTTGTTACTCAAGTGCGAGAATGCATTGAAGGCGTTTCAGATGATGAAATAAACGATCGTAAAGATCGTCACTTTGCTAAGTGGTTGAAAACGCAAGTAAGTAATATATATAGTTATAAATATTTCATTTAATTAGATCAATACTCAATCTAACATGTACACTTATCGATATGCCTTTTATAGGTGGATCATGGCGACCCCGCATATCCAATATGGTTTCATGAGTTACTCCAAGGCCCCCTCGGGAAGATAACGACTGCACCCATGTATTTCACCCGTGGTTATGTGTTTCATACATACAAGTACGGCGTTCGTCGGGCAACTACCAACTACGGAGTATGTGTTAGGGGTGAAATAGATTTTTATGGGGTGTTGCAGGAAATAATGGAAGTGGAGTACCCCGGCTTGGTTAGTATGAAATGCGTTCTCTTCAAATGTGATTGGTTCGATCCAACAGTCGGTCGAGGGGTGCGAATTAACCCATTTGGTGTGGTCGACGTCACCAAATCACGACGATACAACAAGTTTGAACCATTTATCCTAGCATCACAAGTAGAACAAGTAATGTTCGTTCCATATCCGCGAGTTCGAACCACTGGGTCCACATGGTATAAGGATATTAATTTTACCGCGTATAGGGAAATTAATTTCCCGCGTGTTTCAATTTTACGACGGATCCGTCGTAAATCCGTCGTAACTTACCATCGAATTTACGACGGCAACAAACTCTATATATACGTTCCAGATTTCTCTTCCTCGCTCATAATCTCATAATCTCACAATCTCAATCTCTCTCTACAAGTCCTCTCTCTCTCTAAGGTATGTTTCTTTTTTTTTTTTTAAATTAGATATACAATTTTAATTATTAGATAGGATTGGAATTAAGTAGGATTGTAATTAGATATGATTGGAATTAAATAGTTGCGGGAATTATTAGATTATATTGTTAATATTCGTTAATTAATTTTTAATAATTTTGTAGATATATATGGCGCCACGTACTACTCACTATCGCCAGTTTATGGGCGGTGATTCGGGATCGTCGGATGTCCCGTCATCTTCTGCCACACCGTCCGCGGTTCCGGATTCTGGGTCCGTACCAGCGGCGGCGCCGCCACCTCCACCTGCACCAGCACCTCGACCTCGACCTCCGTTGTTATATGCGGAATTGACGGTCGGGGATATATTGCAGTCGCCGGGTCATGATGGTTTACCCCGGTTAGATCCGCGACGGCCGCCTAACACTTTTTGGTATGTAATATTATTATTTTTTTCTTCTTTTTTTGGTAATTATTTTTTTTACTGATAATTGTAGTTTTATTTCTCAGGTTTAAGGAAGATAACAAAGTTGGTCGGAGTGTATCTGACACCATTAAAGCCTATTTCGAGGAGCCTCACCACAACTGGTCTGCGGTTCCGGATGACGTTATCGAGACGTGGTTCAAATGTTTTGCGGTAATTTTTTTTTTTTTTTTCGAGAATTAATTATTTTTATTTAATGATATCGTTTCTAATTTTTTTTTGTCGGTTTTTTATAGCAAAAATGGCATTGGGACATTGGGATCAACGAGATGGTGAAGATGCAGTTTAAGAAGAAGGGAAAATTGCGGCTCAACAATACCGTCTCCGATTGGAAGAGGAAGTGGGAGGTTAATGGCGATGAGGCAAAGCCCCCATACATGTCTTCCGAAGTTTGGAACGGCCTGAAGACCTACTGGATGGATCCGCATTCGCAGCAAGTGGCTGCTAAGTGTTCTGCTTCTCGGAACACTGTCGGTCCAGACGGTCTTCCGGCGGTTATGCCGCATACTTCGGGTCAAACATCTTTTGCGGGAAGGCGCCTTCAAATGGTAATTGTTTT
>PKMM01019481.1:300685-414565 GCA_002933915.1 Eutrema heterophyllum
TTTTTTGGTAATTATTTTTTTTACTGATAATTGTAGTTTTATTTCTCAGGTTTAAGGAAGATAACAAAGTCGGCCGGAGTGTATCTGACACCATTAAAGCCTATTTCGAGGAGCCTCACCACAACTGGTCTGCGGTTCCGGATGACGTTATCGAGACGTGGTTCAAATGTTTTGCGGTAATTATTTGTTTTTTTTTCGAGAATTAATTATTTTTATTTAATGATATCGTTTCTAATTTTGTTTTTGTCGGTTTTTTATAGCAAAAATGGCATTGGGACATTGAGATCAACGAGATGGTGAAGACGCAGTTTAAGAAGAAGGGAAAATTGCGGCTCAACAATACCGTCTCCGATTGGAAGAGGAAGTGAGAGGTTAATGGCGATGAGGCAAAGCCCCCATACATGTCTTCCGAGGTTTGGAATGGCCTGAAGACCTACTGGATGGATCCGCATTCGCAGCAAGTGGCTGCTAAGTGTTCTGCTTCTCGGAACACTGTCGGTCCAGACGGTCTTCCGGCGGTTATGCCGCATACTTCGGGTCAAACATCTTTTGCGGGAAGGCGCCTTCAAATGATAATTGTTTTACGTTAATTTCTTTTTTTGTGATTTTAATTATTATTAATTAAAATTAACCATTAACCGTTTATTTTTTTTTGGAATGTCGTTTGGTTAGGCAAACGGAGGCAAACTTCCTCCGATGACCAGAGTTTTTGAGGAAACTCACAAAAAGAAAGACGGCTCTTTTGTGGATCCTCGAGCGGAGATGGTCTACAATGACGTCCAGGCAAGGATCGCCGAGCGTCAAACTCAAGTCTCTCAGCAGCTATCACCTGGCGGTAGCTCGGTCCAATCCACTGCGGCTTTGACCACAGCCCAGGTAGACGAGATATATGAAGAGGTAATAATAATCAAATTATATTTTTACTGAATTATTTTGTATTTAATTTATTAAATTTAACGTTTTTCTTTTTAAGGTTGCACCGAATAAAAAATGCAGAATTTTAGGGATGGGATCGATAAGAGAAAGTGTCGTCGCCTCGTCTTCCTCACGTCTTCCGTTCGACGATCTGGTTGAGTTGCGGAACGAGTTGAACACCGCCCACTCCGAGATCAACACTTTGCGGGCGAAGCAGGTGGTATACGATGAGAAGATCCAAGTCTACGATAACAAGATCAACTCGTACAACTCGCTCTTCGATATTCTTGCCGCGAGTAACCCCACTTTGGCGGCCGCACTGAGGAAGCAGCAAGAGCAAGAGCAGCAGCAGCAGCGAGCATCGACATCGACCCAGATTGATCTGTTCGCGCAACACCGAGCGGCATTGGAGCGGAGATCGGACGAGGAGATTTTGAGTGATTTAGGTATTGATTTAAATGATAATTAGTATTTAGAATTTTAATTTGTATTTAGAATTTTAATTTTTATTTTGAATTTTNACATCGATTTTACATCGATCTACAGTTTACGACGAATTTACATCGATTTAGTTTTACATCGGTTTACCAACGAATGTACATCCTTATATTACGACGATTTTACGACAGATTATCAATATTAAAATTTGAGAAATCGATGTAAAATCGATGTAATGTTGCGACGTCTTTACAACGAAATACCAATGAGGTGACTTTCGTCGTAAAATCGATGTAACTTTACATCAACATTACGACCGATTATTTACGACGATTTTACGACGATTTGTATTCGTCCTAGGTTTTACGACGGATATACGACGATTTTCGAGTAACGACGATCATTTTACGACGATTTGGCAATCGTCGCTAATCCGTCCCAAAGTCTGTTTTACATCAATTTTACATCGATTCTGTCCGTTGTAAACGGCCTGTTTTCTTGTAGTGAAAGCTTCCCTACTTACGCATCCCGCTGTCCGTTTCATACATAAGCTCTTGGCGCATACCATTTATTCGAGAGCGAACGTGGCGAGCATCCTCAAGGCCGAGCTTGTGACCCTTCAGTTGCCATTTACTGATAATCCATGCTACGCTTGTTTCGCTCGCATCATTGCTAAGAACCTGCTAAAGGTGAAACACGAGGTGCCCACCTCGGGATCTAAAGATCCTTCCACTTCTTTCGGAAGCATCATCACGGCAATCCTACAAGCCGTTGACTTCGAGTTCTCGATCGAGACTCCATTTCCCGAGACTTTGTTCGATCTCATTCAGTTTTCCCGGGAGCGAATGATTTCTCGCGCGACACTAGACCCGAATCGATTTGGCCACAAGTATTGCTCGAGCCTTGGTGAGTCATATCATGTTGTTTTACCTTCCAATTCAATTCCGAGACTTCGAGACGGAGTAGCTCCACAGTGGCGTCCTGACGCGACAGAGTTTCTACCTTCTGGTCCTCGTCTGACGTACACCACCGGCCAGTTCTTAGTGGCTAAAGCCAAGAGAGACGCAACTGCAAAGCGTTCTCGACTCTTTCTACCAGCACCTGCACGTGCAGTGTCTGCTCCCGCGAGCTCTTCACACACACACGGACCAGCTTAGGCAGCCATGGAGAGGAAGCTCGAGCGACAGGAAAGACGATACCAGCGTGTGATCTGCTTCCTTCAGAAAAACCACCAGTTCGATGGTGACATGTCCGACTCCGAGTCAGATGGCTCACGTGATGTTTAGCCTCGCGCTTCATCATTCACGACCAGCCTCACATCACCACTACGGTTCCATCGACCTTTTCTCCTTATCTTTTCATTTGGTATTTTCGATTCTTATTTTTCTTTTTTGCTTTTATTTTTATTTGTATTTTATCGTGTTTGTTCCATCTTTTCACCAATTTTTTTCACACCGAAGACAATGTGATTCAAGTCTGGGGGAGGGGGAGGATGTTTATGCGTTACTAATCTATTTTCTTTATTTTGATATTTTTCGCTTAAATTTTAAATTTTTCTTGTAATATTTTTTGATTTTTTTTAAAATATTTTTTAGGAACATTTTGATACAAAACTATGATGATTTCGACATGTGTGCTTCTACGGTATCTCCTCATGCCAACTCTTTTGTGATTTTTGTACTAAACTAGGCGGTAGCTAGGGTACTTGCAATGCGATATCCCCAGAGGATTTCGATCCATAGATATTCTTTCTGACATGATATATGACACGATCTCCCCACGATCGACACTTAGAGTTGGCAAACGGATTGGATTGATGGTGATCGAAAGAAACGTGAAGCTTCTAAGGATCAGTTTTTATGGATCAAATGGTCTCACAAGGGTTGCGGAAGGCCCTTGATATTCCTAAACAACTCCTTGGATATGACACACCAAGACAAGCCGAGTTTTGATCATTTAGATATGACTCACCAAACAATTGATTTTGATCGAGGATATTACTCACCAAGATCGAATTGCTCACAAAGAACAAAAGAGTTTCACACTCAAATTTGATTGATCTCACTAGATGAATTACAAAGATGAAAACACACTTGCCTAAATAAAATAGAGAATGCAAAAGATCATTCTTGAAATTTAGACTTAAAATAAAGACTAAAATTAAAACAAGAGAAAAATGTCTCTTAGGCTGTCTTGACTAGGTGACCACGAAAATGACTCTTGGAGTCTTCTTGTCACATGAACTGGGCCTTGTTAATCATGGTCGAAATTGTTGTTGCTGGCCAAGGCATGATCACAACAACATGGGTTTTGAAGAGATGTGATCCATTTGCCTCATTAAAAACTTTTTTTGGAAAACCCATTGGGATAAAACCAAAGGTAAGGGAAAAAGAGTGCAAATGGGTCACATACCCATTTGTGTGATCATCTTGGGCTTGATTTAAAATCATAATGGCCTTGATGAACTTCGAACCAACTGGATCATGTTTTTCCCCCTTGGCAACAAGCTTTCCAATTCGTTCATGCTCAACTACAAGCTCCGGTTCAGGTGGCTTCTCCTTGATGTTTCCTATGCTCATATCAATATGCGAGAATCCACTCGATGTTTCTCAACGCTTGACATACTTAAACGCTCTCAAAAGATCGCCGTCGGTATAATGGTCCACGCACAGAGGGGATGACAATCCTCTATGAGTCGACCGGTTGATCACTCGGAAGCACACCAAAATGATCGAAAAGTTCACCCCGAACAATAGAGAATCACTCTCTAATGATATCGCAAACTGATTTGATAAAATGATAAAAGTTGTTGCCTTTGATCAAATGATCTTACATTGTTTATAAAAGCCAAGAGGCATTCTCGACAATTAAAAGAAATATAAACAAAGTTTGATTAACTCTTGAACTCCCATGACCATCAAAATGGACTCTTGAACTTCATTCCCTTGTTTCTTCTCTTTGGGCGACATATAGTTAACTATATGATCCGTATAGTTAACTATGAAGCAATCCATATAGTTAACTATGAAGCAATGAAATATTGGTTTCAATCTCCTTTGGATGACTCTTCAAGTCCCACTTGTTTGCCCTTGAACTTCATGACCCTTGATTTGCATTGTCGAATTCCTTGTTGGGCTTCACCCTGGGCTTAGTAGAAATACCTCCTGGATGCCAAACATAAGTTTGCAAGGTTCCAAACCAACTGGGCCTAGCATTCACCAAATGTAGAACCAGGTAGACCCATTTAGGCAGATAGGCAATAACTTTGTGATCCGTTGGCCAATTACTCTGATCTTGGGCTTGTTGGAAACACAAGAGATCCAGTAAGATTCTCCAATTGGTTTCGTGTCGAGATTATACCTGAGTTGGGCTGTGCATCACGATATTTGGCTCAGTCGCGCAATAGGGCCTGTAGCAGATCCGTCGTTTGTAAAATTCATATCTTCCAAGTCTGAACCGGTTTTGATGTGAATACAATTCTCCCGGATTCTCTGATGAATCAAGATTCCAGAATAATTCGTTTCATAGCTTGATTCGCTCTGATTTGGTCGCAATCCTCTTTTGAACACGCGTAGGTCCAAATCGCGTGTTACCTGATTTGAAGGTTGAATAACTTCTTTACCTGAGCTCAGATTGGACTGATTCAACTTTGAGGAGTTCTCTAGTTGAGGTGATAATGTAGTCCAAGTGGTCGCTGGAATAGACAAGTTGATCTTGGACTTTGTTTGTATTGAACAAGGCTCATGTGTCTTTTCGGACGGTTTATGCGGTAATGGCGGGGAACAAAATGTTCTCTGATAACAGCCTTCATCTCACACCATGTATCCATGGGATACTCTCCGTTTCTAATTCTCCTTGTCTCCAACCGATTCCACCAAGATTTAGCCTAGCCATAAAACCCAAAGGTTGCGAATCGTACCTTCTTACGACCAGAATAATTTTCGTAAGCAGAGATGAGCTCAATCCTTTCCTCTCAATCTAGATATGCGGCTGGATCGTCATCTCCATAGAAACTTTGAACATTCAACCCACTCATTTTTTTTAAGAAGATGAAAAGACGAGAAGATGAAAAGATGGAGTGATGATCGAAGATGATGGAATGAGTTTACCGAATCCTTTGAGTTCTCTCTGATACCACATGATACGAAATTTCCCAAGGAATGACTCAAAGGTTGGTGATTGATAATCCTTGAGTCAACTGAACCGCAAACGATCCGATGAACAAGGCGGGGAGTGACTTAGACTAGAAGAGACTCGTGGTGCAATGGGAAGAGATGCGAGAATCCACTCGATGTTTCTCAACGCTTGACAAACGTAACCGCTCTCAAAGGATCGTCGTCGGTAGAATGGTCCACGCACAGAGGGGATGACAATCCTCTATGAATCGACCAGTTGATCACTTGGAATCACACAAAGATGATCGAAAAGTTCACTCAGAATAATAGAGAATCACTCTCTAATGAAATCGCAAATTGATTTGATAAAATGATAAAAGTTGTTGTCTTTGATCAAATGATCTTACATTGTTTATAAAAGCAAAGAGAAATGTCAAGAGGCATTCTTTAAAATTAAAAGAAATATAAGCAAAGTTTGATTAACTCTTGAACTTCCATGACCATCAAAATGGACTCTTGAACTTCATTCCCTTGTTTCTTCTCTTTGGGCGACGTATAGTTAACTATATGATCCGTATAGTTAACTATGAAGCAATGAAGTATTGGTTTCAATCTCCTTTGGATGGCTCTTCAAGTCCCACTTGTTTTCCCCTTGAACTTCATGACCCTTGATTTGCATTGTCGAATTACTTGCTAGGCTTCACCCTGGGCTTAGTAGAAACACCTCATGGATGCCAAACATAAGTTTGCAAGCTTCCAAACCAACTAGGCCTAGCATTCACCAAATATAGAACCAGGTAGACTCATTTAGGAAAATAGGCAATAACTTTATGATCCCTTGGCCATTTCCTCTGCTCTTGGGCTTGTTGAAACCCTACGAGATCCATTAACATTCTCCAATTGGTTTTGTGTCGAGATCGTACCTGAGTTGGGCTGGGCAACCCTGAAGCAGATCCATCGTTTTGTACAATTCATATCTCCCAAGTCTGAACCGGTTTTGATGTGAATCAAATTCTCCCGGATTCTCTGATGAACCAAGATTCCAGAATAATTTGGTTCATAGCTTGATTCGCACCGGTTTGGTCGAAATCCTCTTTTGAACACGCGTAGGTCCAAATCGTGTAAGATGGGAATCACCTGACTTGAAAGTTGAATAACTTCTTCACCTAAACTTGGATTGGATTGATTCAACTTCGAGGAGTGCTTTAGATGAGGTAAGAATGTAGTCCAAGTGGTCGTTGGAATACAAGTTGATCTTGGACTTCGTTTGTATTGAACAAGGCTCATGGGTCTTTTCGGATGGTTTCATGATCATATCATCCCCCTCCACTTGAAAGAGTTTCGACCTCGAAACTGTACAACAGTTGGTTGGGAAAATTTGAAGTGAGTCTGACTTTTTCTCCTTGATCAGAATGGAATATATGACTCCATGATTTCCCTCAATCGCTTTGGTGCACGGTTCCTTTGGAACAGCCTCAGTAACGTTTCCCTCGGTTTTGGCTAAATCATCTTGCATTTCACATCGATCGAATTTGGGCTGAGGGACTCGAACTTTTACCTCTGGTATAGTCACTTGGTTGGTGAGAATAACTTCCCTCACACGTCTAGGCCTCATTTGACTTTCTCGAGATGCGATTTCATCACGGCGGTAATAGTCATTGTTGATTGTAGAAATCACACAAGGATAAAAAGAATTGAAAGATTGATCGGGATCTCGTTTTTATTAAATCAAACTCGTCGGAGTTTACAAAATGTTTTGAGATCGGTATGAGGTCGAGATCGGATTTTGAGCTCTCACTTTCTCTCTCTAAAAATGTGTTGCCAATTCCCCCCCTAACATGTAGTCGGGACTTCCTTATTTATAAGCTTCCTCGGCGGCTTAGACACTTTCCCCGAATCCGGGAAAAGTTCGGCTTAGATAGAAAGGTAGGCACTTATCCGTTGATCGGGAGATGAATCGGTTAAGTGCGGCAATACGGCCAGTCAACCGCTGAACTTCTCGTTTCGTTGTTGGGGACGGCAGGTCGATGATTGCCGAGATCTGCTTGGGGTTAGCTTCGATTCCCCTCTGAGTCACGATATAACCGAGGAACTCTCTGGAGGTTACCCCGAAGTTGCACTTGTTTGGGTTAAGTTTCATGCCGTACTCGTTGAGTATGTCGAAACACGTGTTAAGATGACCGATATGATCCTTAGCGACTAGGGATTTGACGAGAATGTCGTCGATGTGTACCTCCATAGTTTTACCGAGCTGACTTGCGAACATGCGATTGACGAGTCGTTGGTATGTTGCTCCGGCATTTTTAAGTCCGAACGGCATGACTTTGTAGTAGTAGATGCCCCGATCCGTGATGAATGATGTCTTCTCTCGATCGTTAGGGTGCATGAGTATCTGGTTGTACCCTGAGAAGGCATCCATGAAGGATAGAAGTTCGTTTCCGGCCGGGAAGCTGTCTTTTGGGCAAGCTTTGTTGAGATCGGTGAAGTCAACACAAATTCTCCATTTTCCGTTCTTCTGTCATCGTCGGGCTTTATCTAACAAGCCCAAGATCAGAGCAATTTGCCAACGGATCACAAAGTTATTGCAAATCTGCCTAAATGGGTCTACATGGTTCTATATTTGGTGAATGCTAGGCCCAGTTGGTTTGGAAGCTTGCAAACTTATGTTTGGCATCCAGGAGGTATTTCTACTAAGCCCAGGGTAAACCCCATCAAGGAATTCGACAATGCAAATCAAGGGTCATGAAGTTCAAGGGGCAAACAAGTGGGACTTGAAGAGTCATCCAAAGGAGATTGAAACCAATACTTCATTGTTTCATAGTTAACTATATGGATTGCTTCATAGTTAACTATACGGGATCATATAGTTAACTATACGTCGCCCAAAGAGAAGAAAAAAAGGAATGAAGTTCAAGAGTCCATTTTGATGGTCATGGGAGTTCAAGAATTAATCAAACTTTGCTTATATTTCTTTTAATTGTCGAGAATGCCTCTTGGCATTTCTCTTTGCTTTTATAAACAATGTAAGATCATTTGATCAAAGACAACAACTTTTATCATTTTATCAAATCAGTTTTCGATTTCATTAGAGAGTGATTCTCTATTGTTTTGGGTGAACTTTTCGATCATCTTGGTGTGATTCCGAGTGATCAACCGGTCGATTCATAGAGGATTGTCATCCCCTCTGTGCGCGGACCATTCTACCGACGGCGATCCTTTGAGAGCGTTTAAGTGTGTCAAGCGTTGAGAAACATCGAGTGGATTCTCGCATCTCTTCCCATTGCACCACGAGTCTCTTCTGGTCTAAGTCACTTCCCCGCCTTGTTCATCGGATCGTTTGCGGTTCAGTTGAGTCAAGGATTATCAATCACCAACCCTTTGAGTCATTCCTTGGGCAATTCCGTATCACTTAAGGAGGTCGAAAATTACCAATAATGAGAGATTTCGAAGGCAACTTTTGAGTTTAAATTGTTGTTGATACCTCTTTAACCGAATCCATTTAATATTCCGTCTCGAGTGACTGAAAACTTTGTTGTTGCTCCCTAACCTGAGTTGGGCTGTGCAACACGATCTTTGGCTCAGTCGCGCAATAGGGCCTGTAGCAGATCCGTCATGTTATGATCGATATCACTCATGTTCTAAAGGCGTTTCCCCTTTCAAAAAAAAAAATAATAATAATAATAAACCGAAAGGAAAGGAAACAAAAGCCTAAAGAGTCTTAGGTGGTCGATATTTTTATACCAAGGCAACCATGTTTCGTTTGTGAGGAGTAAGACGCTATTCATATCATTTCCCGAAGAAAAATATAAGTCCGGGGGAATGGCAGAAGGGTTCCGTCAAAGACATAACAAATTCCGAAGAAGGAGGAATTCGCAGCAACATTTATGTGAGTAAGAAGTGACTGGGAACTGTGGACTTCAACAGCTTCATCATCTCTTGCTGTTTTGCATAATATCTAGCATCCTCCGATGAAAATACGGTAACCCGAAACACTTTTAACCTCACCTCTAAAAGTTTTTAATACCTAGCTTCGTGATATCTTCGTATTTTTCATGTTCTAGCATGCATATTTATTAGGATTTCATGTCATTTGCATTCGTAATCACGGTCTTGTCCCGCATTTTGGTCTTCACTAGGACTTAGGGTGTTACATTAGGTCCCATAGAGTCTTTGCATACTTTGGAATGATTTCTAGGTACTTTGGAAGCGGTTCGGGACTTGGGACATAAGACCAACATCATCAGGAGCAAAAGCCAAAGGAGCCAGAGGCCTGAAGAAGCTAAGAAGGCAGCCATACCGACTCCACATATCGGTATTGGCACTCGGTGTAGCAGACCGCACAGCCATACCGAGCCCACAGCTCGGTGTCGTCAATCGGCGAAAGGCTCACACACCCATACCGACTCCACAGCTCGGTATTGGGATCGGCACAAAATCTTCAGGGCAACACGCCGACGCCAAGGCTCGGTATCACACTCGGTATTGAAGACGGACCGAAGACAGAACGAACAAGCGCTTAACTCCGACTCCCATACCGACCTGTGACATCGGTATGGCCGAGAATCCGCAAGAAGACTTCTCCCCAATACCGAGTCCACAGATCGGTATTGGCACTCGGCATGCACCAGCCCAGGCTCAATACCGAGTCCATGGATCGGTGTTGGTGCTCGGTATTCACTAGTTCGACCATTTTGATCCAACTGAACCGGGTCGGTGCCCGGTTTGTACCGGGTCGACCCGGTTCGCACATTGTTCACTATAAATAGTTTTAGACCTAATTTTCTAGGGGATGTCTTTTTTTCTGAGGCTAAAAACCTCTCTAAGTGTGTTCTAAGTGATTTGTAAGAGACATCTTCTTGATTTATGAAATTTAAGCTTTGAATCATTTGATCTCTACCTTCTACCTCTTCTTTCTTAATCATCTAATTATCTAATCATGGGATTTAACATGTTCTTCATAGGATTTGTTGGACCCATCATGATTAGTGAGTAGTCTCCTAGGATCTAGGGATGGGTTAGGATTATGTGATTTCCATGGGTGATTTGTGATGCTTAGGGATAAATAATCAATTTCCTACTCTTATGGAGTGTGTTTAATGCTTGATTGTGCTTGAGAAAGTCAAACTTGATCTCAAGGCATTTCCCACCCACAAGGTGTTCGATGAAATGCCTAAGAGAGCTTTCTAAGAGAAATAACCTTTTTAGCCTAAGAGATTAGTTGTCTAAGGGATTATTTAGGTGATCTTGATTAATGGATTTAATGCTTGCTAATTAAGAGTCCACAAATGAGAATTTGATCTTGGATTAGTGATTAGCATAGGTGATTAGTACCCCGGGAGAGGATTAGTCATAATTAGGGTCTTAACCTTGGAAATTAACGTTGATTGTGTATGAGCATCATAAATTAGACTTGGAATATCCAATCACCCCATCGTTGGATTCGCTTTTATTATTTGAATTCACGTTTTGCTTAGTTAGTTTCATCTTGTTCGCTTATTTAATCTTGTTAGGGTGTTAGCTAAATCAACAATTCACCTATCTAGCTTAACTTGATTAGTTCCTTGTATTCTTAGTGATTTGAAATCCCCCAATTGGTTCGATACCTCTTGTACTACTCGTATAAAGAGTAATTGATCCTCTAGAGACCTCAAAAAGTCTTGTATCACTTCGATTGTCTTGGTTAGTATTTTTGATGAGAATCACGCAACCTTTAATGAATGTTAAGAGCTAGTTGACTGGAAGTTAGGATTTAAATGGTTAGATTTTTGCATGATGGATACCCTGGACTAGCGTTGCAGTACTTTGGTGAGAATTTTCTAGACTAAGTCTCGATTGATGCATTACGTTGGTTATGATTTAGAAGGACAGTCATAGAGATTTTGTTAGTTCCTGCGTTTTCAAAAACTTTTTTCAGAGGTTAGATTTCTATTTTGTTTGATGACTGTTGATTGTAGAAATCACACAAGGATAGACAATTGATAACTTGATCGGAATATCGTTTTTATTAACTTGAACTCATCGGAGTTACAAAGCGCTTCGAGATCGGTATTAAATTTGAGATCGGAATCAAGCTCTCACTTTCTCTCTCTAAAATATGTTATCAATCCCCCACTTAAATGTCGTCGGAACTTCCTTATTTATAAGCTTCCTCGGCGGCTTAGACTTTCCCCTGAATCCGGGAAAAGTTCCGCGAATCCCGGATTAAAAAACTAGTTAATCTTTCTTTTTGGTAAAGTAAGATATGCTTTTCTCCGCCAATCCCGGAAGTGGGTTTTGATTATGATGGGTTGGTACCGACGGGCTCGGTATGCCGCGAGTCGGCAATCGCTTGATGTCATTTTCTTTACCGATCTTGAACCGTCGTCGATTGGGGTCAACTAGGCCGATCTCGGTTCGAGACGAGGATTTGATCTTACGTTTAGAATTGATCATGACGAGTTCGGCTTTCACTGAGCTCGATGGTTGATCACTTTGTGCACTTCTCGACCGATCTTGAACCGTCGTCAATCGGGACTAATTCACCGATCTCGGTTAAAAACCAACTTTCGGAGCCGATCACGTCAAGTTCGGCATTCCTTCGGATTCTTACCGAACTCATTGATTAACAGTCTTTCACGGACCCTTCTTTCGAGTTCGAAGGTCGGCAATCGTTTTGTGGTCTTTCCTTCTGGGTTCGAACCGTCGTCAATCGGGATCAATTGGGCCGGTCTTGGTTCAAACCGGGCTAAACCGGGGAGTGCTAAACTCACTACCAACAATGACAAACAAAGATCTAAGTCTGGGAAGTTGATAACACCGGTTTTTGACCATTTTTATAGATTAATATCTTGTGCAGGTGTTTTAACTCTATTTTCAATGGTTTTTAAGTGATTTCTATGTTCTAGAGTTTTAAAAGATATTTGAGGTAACTTGGGATAAAATGGTGCAATTTGGAGTAAAAGTACATTTTTGGATAAATTTGGACCGTCAGAAGTCTTGCAATCAAAGAAGTCCTTTTCACCGTCTGATCATCCCCAAATTTGGACACCAAAAAGAGGAGACAACCAGCTTTCAAATGCAATTGGTTTGGATACATTACAACGGTTAGATCTTCAAAAATTCCCGAGCACTGAAGACAGATGAAGCTGCCTTGAAGCAGAGACGAGCCAAGCAGAGAAGCCCTTGGCCACGGCTCCGAGCATCACACCCATGGCTAGAAGGATCACGACCGCGACAGGATAGGCTGCACCCGCGGCCAGAAGGGCAGCGACCACAGCCAGAAAGGACGCATCTGCGGCCAGCTCAGTTTCGGCCCAATCAAGCCTGTTTCAGTCCTGAGCCTTTTACCGTCGATTGGTCTCTAAACCCTAAACGTCCCCAAAGAAGTGAAGACTATAAATACATGTTTTTAGGTTTTTTTTAGGGATCTCTTTCGTGCTTTTACAGAGAGACCAACTCTAGCCGTTTTTATTCTTTCATCGATTTGTAGAGAAGATTTCTCGACTCGTGTTCTTCAATAGAGAAGCTTAAGGGTAAAACTTGTTAAGTCAATTCTCATCCCATCAGAAATTCGCAGGAACCATGAATTGCAAAACAGAAAATCAGGCAAGGAAAAGATTAAGCATCGTTCTCGAACTCAAATCACTAGACTAGATCAATCTCTTCCCAGAGTATTAAATCCCTATGTATTAGATATATGAATAATAACTCCCGTTGAATTCAACACCTAAACATGCATTATAAGCGAGTTTGATAAGTTCAAAAAACACAATAACATCAACTTTCATTGGTTAAGGATATTTTGATCATCTATGTTTTTTCAGGCAATTTAACAAACGTTTTCGGCGCGTAAATACACCTAAGATCAAAAACTAGGTCGTGAGTTAAGTTACAGCAATAAGATCAACAATAGATGACGAAACCAATCGATTATTCCTTATCTAACAATCCTAAACTAGAAATCATGAATTCCCTTGAAAACCTTAAAACCTAACTATGAAATCTACTCACACATAGTTGCAAAGAACAAGCAAAGAGGTATGAGAGAAATCATAAATAAATTCAATAGATAGTGAGAGGGTTTAGAAATCTTTTCCAAATTTGTCACAAAGAGGTTCAGAGATCTTCTCCCAGAAAAAATAGATACAAAGAGTTTGTAGAAAAATAAAGCTTGGCCTTAGAAAGTGGCTTAAAATAAGTATAAATAGGTCTTGGGTCGAATTAGGTCGAGTTGGGATGATTCCAAGGCAAAATGGGAAGTCCAAAATTGCCTTCTCCCAAATTGGATCATTCGATCTAATATGCTTCTAGTGATCTTCAAAAAAAGGATCGATCGATCCTTGTTACGATCGATCGATCTAAATGGCCTATGGTTCAATTCCTGCACATGTTTTTTCTTCTCGCCAGACTGGATTGTCTTCACGAAAACCGGTATAACGTTTGATTGCACGTTAGAATGGCTTCAAACCACTTCCAAATGACAGATAACTCAATGTTCTATCTTTTCTCAAAATTTGCGCTCGATCCATCGGTGGGAAGTCTTCCAACGAATGTCAAACTTCTGACGTCTCTACATGACTTTGCATCTCCATATGCTCATTTTCACCAAAAACGGTTCATTTTCTCCCAAAGTAACGTAAAACCTGAAAAGACTTGATAAAAGACTAAAAAACTTTAAAAACAAACTAATTTGACTGAATAAAATACACAAAAACAAATGTTAGAAACCGGTAAACACACAGTTTATCAGTTTCACGACTTGCAACTGATTTCTAGGATTTACAATGGATTTATTGATATTGCAACGAATTTCTTGAGATATCATATGATCTTAAGCCATATTTTTGATCTGAAACTTTGGAAACCCTACTCACCCTAGGAATCGCTCTGCTGATGTGTCATTTTTTTTGTTCCAACCTATTTTCTTGTAGTGACTATGTTAATTGCTTTGATTAAATCAAAACTCATCTCATCTAATTAGAGCGACAAAATTGATGATTTAGATGAATACAACTGAAATATCGGAATTGGTGTTTTAGATGGATAATTAATTAGTTTTTTTTTCATCACCTTTGGAATTGACTTTTCTTTGTTTCATATGAAAAACCAACTGAATCTGTTTCTTCTTCTACTTCACTTTTCGTGTGAATGAACTATTATGTATTTGTTAGTAATTTTTGGATTTTTTGCACATGTGAAGAAATAATATCATGTGGCCTTGGTCAATTACTTCATAGTTAAATACTATTTTTGGTAGATGTTGAGATATATTGCAGTAGGTCATTTCTATGTCCTCTATGTTTCCTTCTTTAGGAAGGCGGATATTCATCTAGTATGAATGATTAGTAACTCCATAAATCGATATATGTATAACACAATGAATAAAATTTTATACATACATACATAAGCCTAAAAATATATCACTCTGAAAAGATTCCAAAATTGCGTAGAAGTAGAACAAACAAGAACAAGTGTAGAAAAAAAATGTGAAACTAAGCGTCCTGGTGATGCGGTCCGGTGGTGGTACCATTGACGCCATTAGAGTACTTGTTCGCAATCGGTGCGGCAACTGTATTACCACCACGTCTCTTACGGCGAAGAACGATAAACCAAGTGAGTGGCTCAAGAATCACAACGCAAGCACCAAGAAAAATGAGGATGCCAATGTAAGCCCAACGCCATTTATCAGCGGGGTCCAAAATGTCGAATCCTTTAAAGATGTTGATAATAGCGAGGATGATGGTTGTGTATCCCACGGTGTGATGGTAGACATTCCAGTAGAATCGATACTTGTGGTCTGGCTTTGGCCTAAGAAGCAGAGCAAATACTTGAAGGGTGGCAAATGTGAAGAGTGCGATTCCAAGGTTACGATGGGTTGAGTAAGATGTGCCTGGTGAGTCGTTGCCAAGCTTGATTCCGGTGGCCCAACCGGCTACGCCGATAACGTAACCGGAGACTTGGAAGGCGATGTGGAGATAGAACCAGGTTGGGTCGGTGAAGACTTTCATGTACCGAGCCATCATTGCTCCCATCGGCATTAGTACTCCCCAGCTTACCGCATTTAGTATTCCGTGTGTCTGTTTTGTCCATTAGCATTAGTTAACAATAATTAGCTATTGATTAATAATTTCACATTCCAAAAAACAAAAATTTA
The DNA here is from genome assembly GCA_002933915.1 of Eutrema heterophyllum. Taxonomy (NCBI): domain Eukaryota; kingdom Viridiplantae; phylum Streptophyta; class Magnoliopsida; order Brassicales; family Brassicaceae; genus Eutrema; species Eutrema heterophyllum. The sequence continues at coordinate 316,286 of PKMM01019481.1, forward strand.
ACCGCATATTTGAAATTTACGAATTTCTAACAATATGACTGTTTCATATGTCAATTTTTGATATTGGACGAGAAGACAGATTTTTCTAATTTTATCTAGAAAACCATAAAAACTGTAAGTTAGTCAAATAAATTAGCTTGAATGTTCAATGTTTGTTGACAAAAAGAAAAAATTGTTCTATGGTTTTAAATACTTGAGAGATAAATTAGGACCCTTAACTGAATTTTCATGAAGTCTACTAATAATAGTTTTCAAATATGAATCAATTTTGATTGTGGAAAGAGGAGACAGATATTTGAGTTTGGTGAAGGTGAAGGTGAAAGTGAAAGAGGAAGCCCACTTTCTTTTTCAAAGAAAACCTAACAAATTCGTCGTTGATATTTTTTTGACTAACTTACAAGAAATAAATTAATAATTTAATTCAATGCGTGGCTTAAAAAAAATAAGCCATCATTTCGTTGTATGTTCACGAACACGTCAAGATCTGTTTGTCTTAATTACGGCAATTATTATTTGACAAAAACAATATTTATTAAAGTAAAACTCGTTGTCTAGGACACTTATTTTATTCTATTAGATATTTTTTTTTAATTTTCTTTGGCAATTCTTAAAAATACTATATTATTACAAAAAAATTGTTTCAAAAATTATCATCAGAACTTTAAAATTCTAAGAATGCCACAAAATTTTAATTTTCTTAAAAATCATAAAAAATCTGGAAAATAATCATAAATGATGTTTTAAGAATCCTTCATAACCCTAAACTTTTTATGGTGGTCTTATGACTTTTTCCAAATAATAAATACATTTGGAAATAAAATTTATTCTTCTGGTATTTTCTAGTAATTAGATGTTCTAATATTTTAGGGAGAGAAACTATCTTATCTAATGTTATTTTTTGGTTCGTTGTTAATAATTTATTTAGCTTTTGAATCGCTAATTTCTACAATTATTAGATTTTAAATGTTCTGACTAGAGAAAATGAGCACTCAAACATTCGACCCGAAGTTCCCGAAACATATCCAAAAACCCTAGATCAAATAAAACGTTCAAACATGCTTTCCTACCGAACATGTCTCTTTCTAATATATCCGGAAAAAAATATTCTCAAATTTGTGCAATATCAATCAAACAAGGGAACTTAAAAGTGAAGCAAGATAGAGAATTGGACTTACATTTCTCTTCCTCATCCTGTCACCAGAACCTCCACCACTAGCCGATGACTGTCCCGTACGGAAATCGATCCGACCCATCGATATCATATTATCTCCTGTCCGTTGATGAGTCCCAGGAACACCATTAACGACAGGCCCCACCTGCCAAACCTGGTTGGTCGTGATCAAATTCGCCGGCAACTCAAGAGTCGCAAAGATCGTAGCCTCGCCGTTGACCAAAGTCGCGGAGACGAGGCTAACAGGGAAACTGAGGTTTCCAGGTTCGAGCTGCGTGCTATAACCAATGACTGGAGAGGTATAGGCTTGGAATTGGCCACTGGAATTGGTGTATGCGACGAGAGCTTCTGTCCCTAGCATCTGAGGCCCACCTGAGTTAAGTCCCCAAGCAATCCAAGAAGAAGAGGAGGTTCCCGGGTGGCGAAAGGCGATTGAAACGGTGCCGTTTTGCTCGTATGTCCAGTGAAGGAACGAGCCAAGGGCTTGGAGAGGAGAGCACTGAATGAAAGCGATGTTATTGGCGAACCTGTGGTTGTCACAAGTTGATTGGCCCTTCACGGTTAAGACAAGGAGTTGGAGTATTGTCCAAACAGCAAACAGAGATTTTGCTCGATCCATTTTTGTTTTTCTCTCTGTTCCTTACTTGTGTTCTGTTTTTGAAGGTTAGATGAGATTTAGGAGTTTGAGGTTTTGAAGATATATATAGAAATGTGTTAACGCGGATGCTTTTTTAAAGTCTACGGAAGCTGTTCTTTGTTGACTTGAATTTTTTTTTTCGCTTTTGTTTTACTTTCTCTTTTTTTTTTCAGATATGACGTAAGAAAAACACTCAAATTTGTCATAATTTAAGGGTTGTTTTGTTTTGCTTTTTTCTCTTTTTTTAATAACTCGAGAAACAGCTTTATATCATATAAAATAGCAAATGTCATTTATCAGAAATATACGTGATTCATGCTATTTTTTTATTTTATTTTTTAAAAAGCACGTATGATCATTATATAAACTTTTTTTAGCTTTATACGTCCACAAGAAGAATGTATAATAGTTAATATGATATACGTATATTGAAGTTTATAAAAAGACTAAAGTCAAGAAAAATTGACGTGGTTATTCGTTAGTTGTCAAAGAAAAGGAAGACAAAAGAGAAAGGCAAAAAAGTTACACATTTTTAATTAATACATTCAACTGTGGATTAGGTAGATTAGTTGGTAATCATCGTCTAATTCACACTCACGTGTCTGGGTTCTGATTTCCTGGAGAGTATTTTAAATAATTTCACAAGATTTCATTATGGGATTTTTAGTTTCCTTTTAAGAGAATTGAAGATTGCTCGTATATTTAGAGAAAAGGATGGTCAAATCAATGTGTCGCAATACTCCACGCGTTCACATGTGGTCTTTAGTTCCTCTAATTCCTCTTTAACAACCATATATTTAAATTAGAAAATGATTCATTATTTGATTACTCAATCCAAAAGGAAAAGTTTTAAAATAGAGGGACCATGGCTCTCTCACTTGTTACTATGCAGTCATTCCTCTTAAAACGTGTAGGTGATGATTACTCGATCCAAACCAGACTTGTTAGTGGGTTCCGAAGGCACGAGTGGGGAGGTTGTCGAGACACATGACCGGTCCAAGATGAAGTCATGATTTCGAACCTCAGAACCTCCGATCGTATGGGATCATATTTAGGAATTCCAAAAATTCTAAAAGAACAGAGAGCAAGATTTTGAATCTTATCACAAAGCGTCATCAAAACCGGATTAACGATTGGCCATCAAAATTTTTATCTAAAAGAGGTAAAAAAACTCAAATAAATATGTAGAAGCGACAAAGCTAACATATGTTATATCGTGTTTCTGTTTACCCAAATTTATAACTACAAAACTTATTAGTGCACTGGCAAAATTTTGGTGGAGCTCAAATTGGTAACAAAGAGATATGTATTGGTTGGCATGGAAAAAATCATGCCTCCATAAAATGGATGGAAGGGTTGGTTTTCGAGCAGTAGAAGATTTTGATACTGCATTATTGGTAAAACGTATGGTTCAATTAAAAAAAACAACTATGGTAGTTAGTGGATAAACCGTAATCACTATTTGCAAAGGTCTTCAAGAGTCAAATAGTTTTGGAACACTGGCCTTTTAAACCCTATCAAATCTTACTCCCCGTCGTATAGATAGATAAGCATTATTTCAGTTAGATCTAGTAAAAAAAAGGCTAATTAAAAGAGTTGGTTTATGTTCTTCTATATGTATGTAACAATATTTGGATACCATTTTTCGTTTGAAGTCAGCTAAATATGCAAAATGCATAACTATTATCCTAATCTCATGATTAATCATCAGATTAACCCATTGACGCGGATGTCGAATATGGCATTACTAAACACATTCATTGACCCGACAGATGTTGCACTTATTCGTAGTATGCCAATAAGTAGCACTTATATACTAAATACTTTAGAATGACACGTTACAAAGGCGACAAGATATACAGTTAAGTCAGGATATTGCATTGAACATGATTTTCCATCTACCGGTCCTAACATCCATTTTTATGGACCATAAGTGAGGAAATTACATGCTTATTCATCCTCCAAAAATATGTCATTTTATTTGGCAAGCCATGTTGGGGATAATAATTTCCCATAGGACAGGCGAATCACAGGATGACATGTGTCATAGTAGAGTAGATGACCATTTATCCTAAGAGTGCATCGCTAAGAGAGGGTGCGGTTACGAGGCTAGGTGGTCAAACTTTAAGACAAGTTAGGACAGGTCATGAACCACCACCTTTTCCCTTCCAAAAACTATTCTCGAGTAACGGTAGTGGGAAGTAAGGAGATGAGTAGTCCCGAAATAATGAGTCACCTTCTCCCAAAACCATTCTTGAATAACGAAGTGGGAAGTAAAGAGACGAGTGACTTGGGCAGGAACAGGTAGACACCCCAACTACACCAATGTAAACCGGGTAGCTATACCCGGGAAGGAAAGATCACAAACAACCGGGTAGCAATACCCCAGGAATGTAAGAGTAACATGATATCCCTTATAAAGTTATCGGGAAAGGTAAAGGACAATGCAATACGCGGGAATATTTATATTTTCCCTCCAAAAACTACGCTTCGTATTTCAAAATACTAGCGCCTAAGATTTAATAAAGACTCGTACAACACGGTTTCAGGCGCACAGAGATGGACGAAAGCGAATCAACAAGGCGTCTGGGGAGACGTGCAACATGGGACGTGCAAACCACGCAACGCCAAAGCCGCTGGAACATAGTACAAATGACTCAACATGGGATAGAGCCGTTTGATGGCATGACTTGGTGCAAAAAAGCACTCAATTACGTCGTACCAGGTTCCATCTCACACTATTTAGGATCCGACCCGACACCCGGAAATACGACCCGGTATATGACCTATGTCAGGTAATCTCTATAAAAGCTCATGCACTCCCCGGAGTCAGGAAACAAACATTTGAACCCTGAATTCACATTATACACTTAAACACTACTTTTTTCTCTAAACACAAGACCTTCCCGGAGTCTCCGGCAGTCCACGGATATTCACCTTCTGGTCATTTCTTGGCCGGAATCACCCAAAATCTCTAATCTTTTCTATCTTCTTCACCATAAATCACTTCACAAACTTCAGATACTTTGTATATCCTTCCAAAATCTGGGCCCAAAGTCACTTAACCCTTCTGACCTGTTTTCCGACTCTTTCTGGACCCTACGCCAAAACCATGGTACTTTTTTCTCTCGTTTTTTGACTTGAGAGTCGGAAAGTCCTCGGAAAACACCCACCAATCGTGTTTTTTGGGCTCTTAACGCGTTGTTTATTGTGTTGGAGATATGCTTCCCCAAAAGGACGAAAAATCTCTGAAACAATTTAGGGCTAGAAGGAGGGGAAGCCCCGTTCTCACACCTACGCAAGATGGAGCGAACGACAGACTTCTAGAGATGTATGAAAGGCCTAGGAGCGGCTGTCAACAATAGAGTCGTTGCCAAACTACATGAATGGTGGAACGAACACCTGGCCAACTTGGGCGTGACAGAAGAGGAAAGCCGGTGGCATCAAAAGAACGTTGAATATAGGAAACGCCTCTAGAAAGCTCGACAGGTAGAAGAGTGGGGGAGAAATTGCCGGGCAGACTTCCCAAGGAAGAGAAGATCCGCGTGGAGCGAGCAAGAAGCTCTCAGGGGCAACTTCTAGAAAAATGAGGCCGCTGCAAGACCCAAGGACGCACCGTTGGGCTCAGCCAACGCGTGGTGGCTTCATCAGAAGAGGCTGGCAAAAGGATATTCGAGGGTATCGCGATGTGAACCTGTAAACTACAACTAGCGGAATTCATTCTCGGGGGCAACGACTGTTCCCCTCAAACGCACCTCGCTCTCAGATCGAGAAATAGCGTACGACCCCTCAACCACGCTAACTGCAAAGAAATAAATCATCGATTCGAGCCAGTAGAGCCGAAGAAAAATGGCGATGAGATGACGAACGCGACGGACGGCGGAGTAAGCCCGCCCTAGCCGCAAGAGACATAGGGGCCTCAGGAGTTCATCCCTATAAAATCGCTCCAGAGGCAAAGACCGAGAAGAAGAAGAAAGCCTGGAGGAGGAAAAAGGCAAAAGCGGTAAGACCGACCCCTGCCAACGACCAGGAAAACATCACCCGGAAGAAGAAACCGGAAACCGACACTGACAGGCTCAGTAGAAAGGACATGTGGCAGAAAAAAGAAGCTACGGGCCTTGTCGTCTAGAAGGCCAACGGCGGGGAAACAAAGAAAGCCTCCATAGTCTCCACCATCACGGGGAACCGCATAACGAAGTGTCACAACCGTGGATGCTTGTCCATGTTAAAAACGAAGATCCATGGAGCGGAATCACCTCATGGGCATGTGGAGCTCCCTCTGACAAGAGAAAGGGCGACGCATTGGCTAAATTTTGTCGTGATAACAAATGATCAAGACCAAGTCCTGGTCCAGGAAGCGTCAAGTCGAAGGAACCACGACTAAGGCCAGACTCGGGAGTCGAGTATCAAGAAAGAAGCACAGCCAAAAGCAGTGAACGAAGTGGTGAAAGTAATGACATGAAGAAAAAACTCATTCATCCAAGCGGGTTTATACAAGAGGAAGTTCGCTTCATTTTGAAAGAATCCGTAGCGAAGTGATTACAAGGGAGAAAAGCAGAGAGACAACTGCAATGAAATTAGCCGGAAGGATAAAATTGGCGGCGTTTGTTTTGCCGTGAGCTTCCTAGAGTGTCACTCTCCATCCTGGGCGCATTGGGAACCTCTCTTCGGGTCCCAACGGCAGAGCGGGAAGCAACAAATCCATGTCCAGTGGGAGCAAGAGCAGCTGATAGGCGAGCCACCTCACGACGAAGAGTCTCGTTTGTTTCCTCCAGACATACGATACAGTCTTCAAGGGAGCTGTGATAGCCGTGCGGGGGCACAAAACGGACGGATCTGTGTCGCGCTCCGCATGAGAAACCTTTCCCTGATGACCAGAGGCCATATCAAGGGGTTAGGGTATATGAAAATTAGTAGTTAGAGGCTTGCAGATGCAACACGGGTCGGGAAGTCGAGAGCGTGAGCAAAAAATAACAAATGGATACCATACATGAGAAGATCGTGGCAGCAGAGACAATGATGAAGGACCAGCCGCTCGGTCAGCAGGGGGTGCGACGCCGCATAAAGAGCCCGGAGGAATTGGACGAGGAGTCGCGAAGAACTGCCAGGCATCGGCCAGCAACACCAAGAACTCTGCAAAATTTCTGTCGAGATTTAAAAAAGTCGCAAAAAGGAAGATGGGAAAAGATCATCGAGGCCCTCACTAACTAGACGTGATGAACGGATGACGAGGGATCGATCCCATGGAACTCATCCTAATGACCCCGGGGTACAACAAGAATCGAGAGTTTTGAAGATAATCCGAAAGGCATAATAACTCTTCCGGGATTGCAGGGAAAGGTGGCCAAACCACCAGAGCAGAGTCTAGGCAATCAGGATAAAAGATAGAGGTTAGAGCGGGACAGATCTTGAGAGTAAGAAATTCCAAACCCGGAATCAGAAGAGAAAGGGACAATACCCAGCAGAGACCAAGCAAAGGGGAAGTTAGAAGGATCGCATGGACGAAAGAGGAAGAAATTGCCAGTATATAGGGGGAGATTCCATCTACTCCGACAGACTGATGGTTCCGCCGCACCCGGAATGAGAGTCAGATGATAGTGGCGCAACCCCTCTTCCACTTCGACAAGACGGTAGGCGCTGAGGACCATTCCGCCTGTGACCCCTAGCCCAGCCAGGTCGGACAAGACTTCCAAGGAGTGAATTGTTCCCCAAGCGTGGATAGTAAGTTGACTAGAAGTGATCGCTGCTTCCCGGCATAAATCTGCCATGATCCAAGAGAATTGGTATTGGAAGCCCACCAAGAAAGGCAATGTAGGCACGGCAGTAAAATTGCAAGGGGATCTTCCAAATTCCTACCTGATGTCGGAGACTGGATATCTCCTTCTAGGGTTTTGGGACACATCTAAGACAGGTAGAAGAATGCAGACAACGAGAACTAGAAGCGTTGGAGTGAGGAGGCGAAGAAGACATTGTCGAAAATAGAAAAAGCAAGGGATCAGAGAAGGAGAAACCCAGAAAAGCGAGCTAAGAAGCGAGATGTAAATCCAAAGATCGAAGATAAGAAATTAAAGACGCAGAAGGAAAAGAGGCGGCCCTTTATAATGATATCATTTAGAAGGCGACTCGGGGAAGCCCTAAAGACCGAAACGCGTAATCGTCACGAGGATAAACATGTGGAGAGCTATTCGTGGAAGATGTGAGAGGTGGAGATAGTGCAGACATCGAAGAGTCGTGGAGCGGTTTCAGCCACATATCACTTACACGAAGCGGCCACACCTAATTGGCCCCGCAAATAGGCGTAAAAGGAAGCCCAAAGAGAAGAAGAAGAAAGATTTTTCTACAAAGCAGCTCGCGGAAAAGCAGATCAAGTCAAAAGGAATCAGGCCTACTAAATGGGCCCACTCGGGGGCAAGCCGCATAACCAGAAGGGGACGCCAAGCAACAGGCCCGAACACACATCAAGGCAAACTAGGAGTTAACAGAATTGGCATCACGAGGGAGGAAAAGGCCCAATAAGGCGAACACAGGAGGAGGCATAACCCGAGGCAGTAAGAAGGAGCCCACCAACATGAGAAGGGAAAAGGCAGCATTCGGGGGCACGACCTGAAGAGATCGAAGGAGCAATCTGTGCCAGGATCCTGAAAGGTGGCAGCCAACACCCGAAGTCCAAATCCTGACAAACCTAACAACAACAATCAACCAACATCAATCCAGAACGAGATGTAGAAGAGATGCAACATAAATAAAGGAGTTCCAATTCCATGAAGTCACTTCCCCAATAAATTATTCATTCCCTCCATGGCAGCTCCTCGATACCGCTACTCCCGAGGTATGTAAAATTCAAACGAGCTAGGACCCTTCCCCTATAGCAGAAGGAATACTCCCCGCTATAATGCGGTGTACACCATGGCTATGCGGAAGGGGGGGCGCCTCCCCTAATTCGGTCAAATAATGTTCCCCATTGTAATGCAGTGCTACTCCTTTGATCGGGCAAAGGGATGCCAGAATTTTCTCCGTGGAAGTTAAGGAACGTACCGCTCGTATCGACTTTGTCTCTTAACCAGGATGGGGAAGACATTTTCTTGTCTAGGAAAGCGTCATTGGGAGGGCATCCCTTCGGGGAGAGGTACCCTCCCACCGCCCTAGGCAAGAGGTGATCTTCCCTCAAGGCTAACGAGCTTAGTTTGGGGTTGCAAGATCACAAGTTTTACGTAGCGGTACGTACCCTGGCCAAGCAACAAAGGATTTGAGCTTCGCTCCATGGAGGCTGATGGGATGATCCCCGTTGTAATGCGGTGCTACCCCTAACTTCATGAAGAGGAGTCACTCTCTCTTATGAGGAAAGGAACACTCCCTGAGAGTATCAAATTCATCTCTGAGCCAGGATGGGGAAGACGTTTTCTTGTCCAGTAAAGAACTGTTGGGGAGGGCATCGCTTCGGAGAGAGGTACGCTCCCGACGCCCTAAGCAAGAGGTGATCTTCCCTCAAGTCTAACGAACTTAGTTTGGAATCGCAAGATTATAAGTTTTAATGGTCGGTATGCACCTTGTCTTATAAGAGAGAGCAGTCATGGACCTACGGTCCCAGATCCCACAAACCCAGGCTCCGACCTTCCGGGTTTTCGACCCCATGTTCCCAGACCCAAAATTCGGCCTATTAAACAGGCTCCATTTACATTATGCTCACTAACATTCTGACTATTTACATTCTACTGATTTTACTTTAAGTCTTAAAATTATTTATCTGTATGAGTAGGTCTTTCACTCCACGGGTTAGCTGAAAGTGAACCCGCGCAGTGGGGGGCAAATTGTTGGGGATAAATAATTCCCCTTACGACATGCGAATCACATGATGACATGTGTCATAGTAGAATAGACGGCCACTTATCCTAAAAGTGCATCGCTAAGAGAAGGTGCGTTTACGAGGCTATGTGGTCAAACTTTAGGCAAGTCATGACCCACCACCTTTTCCCAAAATCATTCTCGAATAACGGGAGTGGGAAGTAAGGAGATGAGTGGTCCCAAAATAATAAGGATTAACCTTCTCCCAAAACCATTCTCGAATAGCGGGAATGGGAATTAAGGAGACGAGTGCCTCAGGCAGGAACATGTAGACACCCCGACTACACCAACATAAATCGGGTAGCAATATCCGGAAAGGTAAGATCACAAACAACTCGCCCTATGAATTAATAAAGACTCGTACCACACTGTTTCAGGCGCACATAGACGGACAAAAGCGACTCATCAAGGCGTCTGGGGAGACGTACATCATGGGACGTGCAGACCACGCAGCGCCAAAGCCGCTGAAACATAGTACGAACGACTCATCATAAGATAGAGTCGTTTGATGGCAAGGTTTGGTGCAGAAAAGCACTTAATTATGTTGTACCAGGCTCCATCTCACAGAATCCAGGATCCAACCCGACACCCGAAAATACAACCCGGTATACAACTCTGGTCAGGTAATCTCTATAAAGCTCATGCACTCCCCGGAGTTAGGGGACATACCTTTGAACCCTAAATTCACACGATACACTTAAACACTACTTTTCTCTCTAAACACGAGACCTTTCTGGAGTCTCTGGCAGTCCACGGACGTTCACCTTCCGGTTGTTTCTTGGCTGGAATCACCCATAATCTCTCATCTTTTCTATCTTCTTCACCGTAAATCACCTCACAAACTCCATATACTTTGCGGATCCTTCCAAAATCCGGACCCAAAGTCACTTAACCGTTTTGGCCTGTTTTCCGACTCTTTCCGGACCCGACGCCAAAACCGTTGTCCTTCTTTCTCTCGTTTATTGACTTGAGCGTCGGAGAGCCCTCGGAAAACACCTCACAATCATGTTTTCTGGGCTCTTGACGCGTTGTTTCTTGTGTAGGAGAACTGCTTCCTCAAAAGGACAAAAAATCTCCGAAACAAGCCATATGGGGATGTTTCAGCAAATTTGCGGACTAGAGATTTAATTGCGAAACACAATGTGCACGGTATAGAGCAGAAGAAGAAACAATCAATCACGCCTTTTTTAAACGCCCTCTAGTTTTAAATCTTAGGCTATCTCTCATGTACATCTCCAGGTGGTTTTCCAAAGTCATCAATTATTTATAGTCTTGATTATATTTTTTATGCGACTCCCAAAAGATAATCAGAATAGAAAATGTCCTTAACTTATTTGGTATATTTGGAAAGATAGAAATGATAAGAGAATCTTAAGATTGCATAAACAGAGGCAACGATATGGGAGTCGATACAAATTATTGATCAAAACATGGTATTCCAAAATATTGTTCATTCTCCAGTAATTTCGGGTTATGAAGGGTGGTTGTGTTACGTATATGGCTCTTAGAAGGAGATCGATATTTTTTCATAACTATGCTAGTATTGCTTTTAAGGAGGCGTTGAAGGATCACTAATAGGAGCAAGGAATCTATGAAGAAATTTCTGTCCTTTACATGCTAAGCTAGAAGTATTTATATGAGTCATTCATTGTATGATTGAACAAGAAATCTATAGTTTTTTCAATAGTATCACAAAATTAAATCTAATCTCTTCAAAATGAAATACTTAGAATGAGGTAGTTTTTTTTTTTTTTGGGTAGGTACAATGGAAGGAAGAAGAAGGAGAATAGGGAGAGATGGGTTTTCGGGATAAAGAAAGCCAAATATATGTAGCATTCTATCAAAAAAAAATTTGTAAGCTTACTTTGTGAATTAGAAACTTCTTATGGCTATTGTTGCTAATTTATATTTTCAAAAATATTATTTTGCTAAAGACTTTGAGACAAAAAACGAAGAAATTTTTTAAATTTGTATTGACTTAGCAAATTTAAGACTGAAAAATATCAATGTTAATGTCACCCATTTTCTGTTTAACATTGATCTTCTTTAGACCTAAATTTATGAGATCAATGCAATTTATTAGTCTGTGTGTTCTATTGTTAGAAAATAAATATACATATTTGCAATACTTGAAGAATTATGATGTAATGATTTACATATTGTTTTCAAAAAGATTATAAATTCTAAGTTGGAAAAATGGTCATTATATTATCCAAGTATTCCAAATAAAAATATTTATTCTACAACTATCGAGTGCGAAAATTACATCATTAAGTTTGCATTGAATTCACAAATTTAAGTTTGAAAAAAGATTAATGTTAAATAGGAAACATGTTTTTTTTTTTTTATCCGGAGGTATTTTCAAGCCTTCGGCCCAGACTAATTTCCCTTAGGTCCAACTTCCTTTTCGCGCAGTTACAAATCTCTGCGGATTGGGTGGCCAAGCGGAGTCGAACCCATGTCTCAAGACAGGCACATACCCAACCTCAAGTCACTGGAAGACCACCATTTGGTTAACATGTTACGTTGAACTTTTCAGATCTAAATTTGCGAAATCAATATAAATTTAAAGATTTAGTTTACGCATTCAATAATTAGAAAATACATATGAGTATTTAGAAAATTAATTGACTATTTTCCTGCAAAAATGATAATGGAAAAAAAATCTCCCACGGAAGATGGAAAGCACTTTCATATGGACCATAGGCCGAGGAGGCGAGGAGTGTATGATACGACGCCGTCAAACAGACGCTGAAACACATTGCCATGAAGTGACGATCCGCCACCGATTTGGACCCACCCCAAAAAATTCTTCTAGAAGGTGAACTTCTTAAGATACGTTAAAACAAAATAGCATTTCTTTTGTTCCTTTTCTTATTTAATTTAAATTTCCTCAAATCATTTGTAAATATCTTAATAACATAAGCCATGACTCTTAACATAACCTGTCTCTCACAAATCACCATACCCCACTCATAAACTTTTGAATAAAGTGATTTGAAACCCGCTAATCTTCACGAAACCGAGTGGAAATTAGCCAAATCACTATACAATTAAGAGTATGAAAAAGTTGATATTAAGAAAGTAACAAAATTATTTCATTCTCCGGTGAACGATGTTATTAATTTCACTTAACTATAGAAACCAGTGATTTTTAACCTGTAGTATGTTTTTTTTCCTCTACAAAGACATATAATTCAAACATAATTTTTATACGGTTTTACTGATATTATTAAAAAATTTCGAAACACGTATACTTTTACCAGTATCATATTTATTTTCGTTGATTTATTAAAGTTTATACTTCTGTCGTATACACGTGCATGTGAATATGTGATCTATTATTTTGAGGATTATATGATACTGTTTAGAGTGTTAAATATTGGTATACTCATTTACGAAAATATCATATGAATATATTTTTAATATACTTATAGTTAATAATTTAATATATATATATATATCTCATAAAACAACGTGTTTAATTTTTATCCGGTTGTTTTTTTTTACCGGTATTCTTTTGTTATAATCTACTAAACTATATCATTTCACTACCAGAAAACATGTGAATTTCCGACGAAAATTTCCGACGACATTTTTGGTCGGAAAAATTCCGACAAGATTCCAACAAAGTTCCGACGAAAGAACAAATTTCTTGGAATTTTCTCAGAAATTTCCGACGAAAATCGGTTCCTCGGAAATTGGTAGGAAATCTCGTCATAATCTTCTCGAAAATTTTCGACGAAACGTTTTCTCATAAAGTTGTCGGAATTCCCTCGGAATCTAGTCGGACCATTCCGACCAAACATATTAGTCATAAATTTATCAAAGAAAATGATCGGAAAATTTATTTATTTATTTATTTTTAATATCGTCGGACATATCCGATGACTTTCCGACGAGATTAAATAATTAAATAAATAAAATTGATAGATAAATTAATTTTTTATTTAATCAATGTCATCGGAAATTCGTCGGAAATTTCCGATGACATTTATTAAATAAATAAAAAAATAAATTTAATTAATTAATTTTTTTAATGTTGTCGGAAATTCATCGATTTTTTTGATAAATTTCCGACGATAATAATGTTTATTTATTTATATAATATTATCGGAAAATTGTCGGAAAAATTTTCAAAATAATTTGAATTTGGCGGTTTTTTTATTTCCGACAAATATTTTGTCAGAAATATTTTCTATTTTCTACCCATCAAACAAAATTACAACACGATATCTCTCAAGTCTCAATCTCTCCAAATCCTCTTCCAATCTCTCTCAACCATTTCTCTTTTAATTGTGAATTTATTTTTTTAATTTATTTAAAATCTCTTAATATCTCTTATAAATTCTGTGAATTTATTTTTTTAATTTATTTAAGATCTCTTAATATCTCTTATAAATTCTAATTTCTTTGAACTTTATAATTTTTTTAGTTTTAGTTTTAGTTTATATATATTATGGTTTGTTTTAGTTTTAGTTTAAAGTCTCTTAATCTCTCTTATAAATTCAATTTTGGAAAATTGAATTGAAAATGTGGTTTGTTTTTATTGAACTGAAAAAATTGTAGTTGTTAACTATAAATTAGTTTTCTTTGTAATTTATGGGTTTATAAAAATTTTATTTTCTATTTTAATTTTTAATTTTACCCTTTTCGATTTTTTGTTTTTTTTTGATCAAGTTTGTCGAAAAGTTCTCGGAAAATTTCCAAGGAATTTCCGACAAAATATTATTAAAATATTATTTTCTTGGAAAGTCGTCGTAAAATTTCTTAGAAATTTCCGACTAGCGTTCTTGACGACTTTCCGATAACCTCGTTTCCGACGATTTTCCGACTAAACTTGGTTTCCGAAACTCATATTCCAACAAATACGTTATTCGTCGGAAAGTCGTCGGAAATACGTGTTTCCGACGACTTTTCGACAAATGTGGTGGTCGGAAATCCATATGTTTTTTTATAGTGTTTGTTCTTTGCCTAGTTAGATATTCATTCTTTTTCATTTACCAAACTCACTTTAGAATTAATCTTCACAACAAGACACTCACATTCACAATATTCGTGTAAAATAAGTTGAGAGACCTTATAACGAGTCAACTCTTCACCAAACCCTTATTTTTTTTGAACAAAAAAAAAAAAAAAAAGGTTTGACAGAATTCCAAAAAAAAAACCAAACCCTTATTTGTAATGAAAAGTTTTGAAACAAAGGGAAAAAAAAGGTCTTCACCTAAAAATAACGACCTCTTCACACCAAGAAAAAAAAAAGGTTTGACAAAATTCCAAAAAAAAAACCAAAAGTGGTGACTCGACTGAGAGACGACTGCACCGTGTCAATCCTGCCGTCTGTATGCAAGACTTTGTTCTCTTAATTAACTTCTCGACAGGGTTAGGTCAACGTGAACTCGTAAAACTTAGTCCAAGTCAGCCTGAAAAACAGATAACTGTGAGGTATTTGCTGCTACAAATTGTTGTTTAATTGCATCTGTTTCTACGTTCAGATTTTACTATATTGTTAATTTACAAGTAACATTTTTATAAATCAATACTTGATAAATTAATACATACAATGAAATATATTATTTTCACATGGATAGCCTAATGTATTATTAACATTTATTCTATTGTGATAGCCAAGAATGTTTGTGCATGTCATTTTCACAAATAAAATCATTAAAAATTTTCAATATAACATCATTTGAAGATAAATTTTAGAAAATTATGGATTAAAAACAATATTTCTCTATAAATTAATATTTAGTAATTTATCGATTAACTAAAATCTCTAAAAATTAATTAATAAATTTTCAAAGTTCCAACATTATTTATAAAAAACAATTCGCTAAGAATATCGTTGAAAATGAAATATTTAGGTTTTACACTTAACCTATAAGTTGGTCCCATGACAAAAAGAATAAAAATATGGAAGCAAAAACAATTCGAAGTTCGGCCATCGGCAGAACCTTAAGCTTCTCAAGTTACGGTGTTAAGATGAAGCGATAACATTCTTGAAAACTCGAGGAACATAAGAAGCCGAGATAAGGCTCGTATGGATAACAACTTGAAAAATGGGAAACATTTCTCCGCAAATCGGAAGTTGTTTCACTGGCAGCCCGAGAAAATCAACATCATCACTCAAAGGAGCCTTCAAAGCCATAGATCGTAGACCGTCCTCAATGTCATCTAATCGTGGCTCATCCAACTCATCCGAGATCTAACACAAACGGAACTACTCCAACCTGTAGAATCGTGCAAAGCTCACTCACTCTGATGCGAAGTTCAAATTGTTGATGTGCGGTCAAGAAACCTGTAGAAAGGTCATCTCGTGATGCGAAGTTGCTTATAACGACATACAAGGGGAAACATAACCATGATATGCCTCCGGGTAGGACATATGCTCATAATAAGATGCTCAATCTAGAAGTTGACAAAGCTAAGAACAAAGATCTGAGTTTCAAACAATAGATGCCAAGACGCCACAGAGTTCAGCCCATTTGACCATTACAAAAGGCCAACTCGATGATGACGGTGACACCTCCATAAGGAAACCCGGGCAAACCAAGACTGATGCTAGACCTTTGGAGTAAGTAATAGGCAGATCAGATGGAACTAAAGACACACAGCCAATCAGGTCATGCCGGGAACAAAATCAAAACACAAAACCATTGCTTGTCGGGAGAACTCGGTGAGAGCAGTGCCTGTACAAAGCTAGACATTTCGTTTCTGGTTTACGACTGATTAACAAAGATTAGTACAAGGCAGGCAAAATTATTAATAGACTGTATAGTTAGTTGTTCAGGCAGAATCAGACTAGTTAGTATTTAGTGTAACACAGTGTACTTACCTCATTATCATATAGCCATTTCCATTTGGTGGGTTCAAATAAGAGAAAAGCTTGTAACACAATGTTGGTGGATCCTGTAATATATCAATAGCTCCTATGTTCCAAGTGGCATAAACTTAGAGGAAGTACTTGTGTTTGTTGCTGAGCAATAGTACCAGGTTGATGTAACTTTGATACCATAGAAAATCTCAATACACAGTAGAAAGCAAGATTGAAGAGTAATGAAAGAACAGTCTCCTGGTGAAGCATGTTACATGGATATACTACTTTGGGAAGAAAACATTACATAGTGAAAAAAAAATGTATAAATCCAAAATCATAGCTTTTCATCTTTATGCATCTCTGTCTTTGCTGTCTCAATTGAATCACGGGTTATACTCATAGCGGCAAGAACCATGACCTGTGCCAAACATATCTGGATCAGATTCAGATGGTTCACTATCTGCTAAGATTCAAGGGATTCAATTACAAAGAGAGAGAGAGAGAGAGAGAGCTTACTGGGGTCAAGCTCTGTGATCATGGCAGCACCTTTGAAGTAACAAGAACCACCTTTGTGCTTATAAGTTTGGTAATAACTGTTGAAGGCAAAGGAGGCATGATCCCTGATTGTGTTGGGCAAGAAGCAAGGCTGGTTTTGCTGCTGCATTTTGCTGCAGTCTGCTCCGCCTTTCGAGCAAGCCCAGTCTAAGGCTGCCTGCAACTCATCGTCTGGTGTTTGTTCATCCGCGATGCACCATTGTTCCGACTCTGCCTCTGTTTATACATACATCTTGCATAAGGCAAAAAAGGACATAGGTGTACAAGTGTGAACATTGCAGTGATATTTTTTACCTGACTGTTGAGGAATTGTTATTGCTATCACAAGCAAAGCAAGAAGTATCCTTATCAAGAAAGTTGACATCTTTCCCAAGAAGGCAATGAGTGGAGCAGAGGGATTCAGATCTGATCTAGTTATGAAGTTTGAGAGCTACAAAAAATGAGTGCAACTTGACCCCTTTATAGTAGTTATAAAGAATCAGTACCCCAAAAGTTCAAGATCTATGATTTTCATTCTTTAATGTGAACATGATAACTTGGGAATCTTGGTTTGCTTCAGATACAATCATGTGCCAGATCTGCGTTTCACTGGTGAAGATTTTGTTCTGCTTCTGGAAGCTTCACAGAAACACAGAGTCATCATCCATAACGCTTCCCATAAAGGACCATTACTATTACTACACAACATGCAAGCTATTTTTACAGTTAAAGAGTAGAGTTTGGGTTTATATGAATGAATATAATGGAGCTATACACCAGAAATCTGCTATACACACAGACGGAGATGAAACACAACAAACCGACTATACAAGGAGAAAGATTGCGCTTTTTCGTTCTTCTCATACTAAACCAGAAGAGGTCTTAAAGCGAAACTGCGAAAGACACCTATGAAGGACAATAGACAATGGACTGCTTCTTGCCTTGATCCAAAGTTAAATTGCAGGCCATGGATGATCAAGATATACTGCCCGGCGTCAAAAAGCTCTCGAGGTGATATACAATATCCTACAAGGGCAATGGCTAGTCTTTTAACTAGATTCAAAGAATCGTGCGACCGCTGTGTAGAGCTTTTCCTCTTCAAACGGTTTCGATACATAACCATCCATTCCACATTTCATACATACTTCGTTACTAGCCTGAATCACATCAGCTGTCATTGCTAATATTGGGACGTGCCAGCTACTGAACTTAATGTACATTTCAGCAGAAACTTCTCCGGAAGCTATTTTTTTGTTGATTTCCCTCTCCAGATCACGGACTCTCCTCGTTGCTTCAAATCTGCGCAAAAATGATTAAATGATCAGGGACCACATTCAAGAGATGAACAAGCCGAAGGGGTAAGATTGAAAAACAGTTAGTTACCCGTCCATTTCAGGCATCTGGAGATCCATGAAGCAAGCATCGAAGTTGTGAGGTGGCTTAAGCTTTGCCAATGCAGCCTTGCCACTCTCAACACATGTAACAATAGCTCCATATTTCTTAAGTGCGCCTTCGGCAACTCTTCTGTTCACCAGATTATCGTCCACAACCAGAATCCGCTTTTCTCTGAGCAAGTGTCCAAGATTAATTCGCTTTCTGATTGGTTGCCTCTTCTTGCCATTGACAAGGGTTTCTTGCAAACAACATATTAAGACACTCATCCGAAGGGGCTTTATTACCACCTCGTCGATGAGACCAGAAGACTTCATCTCACTGCGCTCAACGAGAGTTGCAGAGGTTGCCAAAAGTAAAAATTTTGGTGGTCTTGTAGAGGTTTCTTTGGTAGAGGTAAGCAATTCGTCAAGTATTGTAAAGTCTTTCTTGTTCCAGGCGTCTTTGTCGATTAGAACCATAGCAAAAATTTCTAATTTGCTGCAAAGATTCCGGAGAATAGAACTTTTAAGCAAAACAACTATAATCTCTACAAATGCCAGCTGCCTAGCAAAGGATTTCGTTTCATATGAAGAAAGCAAAGAAGTTGGAAGAGTAAGAAAAACCGAAACTAAATATATGTAAAGTACCTGACACAGGTGCATGCCATTCTCAGACTTGAAACAATGTCTGCACATATTCCCAACCTCCGAAGATGGTAACGTGTCACCTCGGCTCGAATGTTTCTGCTATCAACAACTAATGCCGTCAGTCCTTTGAACTCCTGAATAGCTAGATCGAATCGCTCGTACTTAGCAATAGCCAAATTTGTTTCTGCTTTCCCGAAAACTCCGGTAAATGAAAAAGTACTGCCTATTCCGGGCTCGCTCACAAACCCCATCTCCCCTTGCATGAGCTCAACCAAACGCTTGCTTATGCTCAAACCTATTCCAGTCCCACCATAAGTCCGCGATGTGGAACTGTCGGCTTGCATAAAAGGAGTGAATATTCGGCCTTGTGCATCCAAAGGTATGCCCACTCCTGTGTCCTCCACCGTAACTAGCAATTTGATTCTGTCAGAATTATGATCCTCAGTGCTGTAAAATGTCTTGAAATTCTTCCAGCTTCCCCATGCATTTACAGCAGGAAACCCGCTAACTGTCTCCCCGGACTCACTGCATCCTAAAGCTATTCTCTGTTTTAGCACTGCATCTTCAATATTAACAGGCTCCCTCATCTCATCTGCAAGGTGCACTGAGATAAATATGTGTCCCTTGTCCTGTGTGAACTGTTATTACGGAAACAACAAATGAGTACTATAGTAGTAGAGAAGTATGTTGTTTTGTAAGAAAGTAAAAAATTAATTACCTTGATCGAGTTTCCAACCAGGTTAGTAATTATCTGCCGGAACCGACTCGGATCACCAACTACAACATCAGGAACTTGACTAGACACATAAACGGCCAACTGTAACAAGAAACCGACATTTCATCAAATATGAGATTTGTTTGCCATTTGAAAACATGAGAAGCGGAAAGTCATGCGGTTTATACCTCAATTCCTTTTTCATTTGCCTTGCCAGATAGTAGAGACGAAACATTATCCAGAACTAAACGCATATCAAAAGGCACATTTTCAAGCTCGAGCCTTCCTGATTCAATCTTCGCCTGATCAAGAACCTCGTTTATTAGTGATATAAGATCTGTGCCACTGCCATGAGCAGTTTGCGCATAGTCCATTTGTGTCGCATCAAGATCAGTGTCCATCAGCATTTTCAGCATTCCTGCAACAACATGCTTATACTTTTCAGCTGATTTTCCACAGAGCATGCAATGACACATGATCAGTTTAAAAAAGTACCTAGAACACCATTCATCGGAGTTCGTATCTCATGAGAAACAGTTGCTAGGAACTGCATAAATGAGAAGCATTTCAGTACTTTAAAAAAAGAAGCATTTCAGTGACAAGCAACTCCTGTTAACAAAACAAAAGGTTTCAAGCTTTTGAGGCTATTAGATTCACAAAATAGACCTGTGACTTTGCAACGTCAGCGGCCTCAGCACGAACTTTCAGTTCCATCATCTTCTGAAAGTCCTCTTCAACTTTTGCAATTCGACTGATGGCGTCATGGAAGATATAACCAACCAGAAAAGTAATAATCAGAACTAAGCCCGACGATATTATCGCTGTCCACGGGATGGGAAGTTTATGCTTAAACCTGTAAATGAAAAATGCCATTTTCATACTTCAGAAAAGAGACAAGTGCAACATATCTTACATAAAGATCATTAGAGTAAGTGCTAACCTGCAGTGCATCTCATGATTCCTTGATGGATCACCAAAATCAAGGCTACTTTTGTGCTGTAAACTTATATCCCCAATTTCTGAGCCATACATTTTAATAAGACCCGAGGCGTTAGTTGTGTCATAAACATCCACCACAATTGTTTGTTTGCTGGCAAGTTGGTGAAGAAGTTTCTCCACCAGCGATGGCATATCATATGATGCACCAAGGTACCTGTTTCATGTTTCATGTGTATCTTATTAAGATATTCTAGTACAGAGATCATACTAGATAATAAAATTATCATTCTTTGATACATAGAATCATTTTACATCAGCACAACCATTTATGACGAAGATCTTAAAAGTAAAAGCAGTACCCAATAGTAGCGTCAACACGCTGTTCTTCTGTAGCATCAGGCGGTAGGTTCGTGTCATAGACAGCAAAGGTCAACACGACGCCAAGATGGTTTGACTTGAGAAGCTTAAATGGAGATGTTAATACTCCTTTTCCTGATGCCCTTGCACGCAAGATGTTTTCACGGTCTTCCTGCAAAATAGTTAGACTTGTGAATTCTCTTTAATCACATTGGTTTGGCAATAGGAAAGGAAACATTTTAGGCATTACTGACTTCTCCAGACATCATGTCGACCGATACAATATGGGAAACAGTTTCCTGAGCAAATATAACTGGCGCATATTCGTCTTGAATAGGTGCTGGGTCAAAATTTTCAGGAACACAATCTTGGACAAGTGTCTGGTCCTCAGTTTCCATTTTCTTTATTGTCCATCCATGCTCCTTTTCAAATTGCTCTCTTTTGGAGTGTGGGACTTTCAAAGCATACGCAACACCACTGGTAAGAGGCCTCTCAAAGTTTGTTCTCTCGGTATATTCACCAAAGGTTTTCTGTAGATGTAAAAGAAGTTGATGATTTAAACATCATCCATATGAAAACCTTGAGATATGAAATGTATTAGCAGTAATAAAGCACATCACCTGATCAATGGCAGATGGGGTTTTACCATGGTGAAAAGTGGATACAAGAATAGACAAGGCGTGAACATGGTTCAGGCTAACATTGAACTGATCTTGTAACACGCGGGCTCGTTCATCACACATGTTCTCTAAAGTTTCCCTCCTTTTCAATATGATCTTCTCATTGGTGTCCCAGAACCACCAAACAGACATGGAAACTCCTGCAATGACACCGAGGAGAAGGATGTTCTTCCTCCATTTTCCAGCCCCTCTAAAAGCGGTCTGAGCACGCTGTTGCTGCTGCTTTTGAGCTAAAGTCTCTTGCGGATTTACTCTTTCTTTTCTCTCAGTTGGTGCTTTACAATGAGAAACAAAAATCTTATGGCACACTAATACACCAAGGATTAGACACCACCATGTATTTCTTAAATAAGATGACAAATCCCAATCGAGCCCTTCTTCATGGTTTTCTGGTTTTTTCGATTGCAGTAAACTCTACACACAACCAAAACATTCAAAAGAAAGTGTTCTGAGAACTAGATACCAAACTTTAAGGCAATTCTTCACATTTTCCTAGAATCGAATGTTATCTTTACCTGTTCAAGATTATCGCAGACGCGAGCTGCTGATGAAATAGAATGTTCTAAGCCTGATGGATTAAGATTCCAAGGAATCTCTCCATCTGGAATAACGCATCTCTCAGTCTCTTGTTTCTCGCAACGCATATGCAGGGCACATGTAATACCATAGTTTGCCCACATTCCAGGGCTAGATTCCTTTCGACATTCAAACGATGTTACCTGCAACAAATGCAGAAAAATGGTAAAAGTGTTTCCACATACATGTCTTTTTTCAAAGGCAAATCTGGTGTGCATTTATAGTATATAAAGCTCTCAAAAGCTCAATTTTTTTTGTGTGTCAAAGCCAGTAAACAAAGTCAATTCAGATTATATACCTGATCTGAATCAGAGAACAAAGAGACCAAATCATGAATCTCACTCCTTGTGACGTTTTGATGCCTGTACACTCTAACTTCTCCATCACAAGAACCTGTCTCCTCCCTCCGCGAGAGCATCAGAAGAAGAATTACAATAGAGGTCGTTAAGCCACACAGAATCAAGAACAAGAGAGGCTTTTTCATCCATTTATCGCCACCGCTTGATTCCTTTGCCTTCTTTGAAGTGAGATTCGAGAGTTGACAAGTTATAGACATGTTGGACTCGTGTCAGCTTTGAGGAGAATAGCAACAAGACCCCTAATCTCAGATTCAAGATCTGTCCGAACCCAGAAACTAGAATTTGATCAGCAGAACAATAACCTCATGATGTTAAAGTTGAGTTCTTGAAACCTGCCCAAGAACAAGAAGCTGTGACATGGTGGTCCGATGCGGAAAGCTTTTTCTCTTACTGGAACCAATTAAGACGCAAGACGACAAGATGAACCAAACCCAGTGGTTGCAATGGGAAAACTTGGAGAAAGACATTGTTTCAGTAAAGAAGTGGAAAAAGAGAAAAAGGACAAAGCTTTATCTTCTTTCATGGTTTCAGGGTAAATATGTAAAGCTCTTTTTTTTTTCTTCTATATTCAGATGTGTGAGAAGCTTAAAGAAGAAAAGACTCAGCTGGTGTCCCTCATAAACCAACTGGACTCAATGATCAGACTTGGATAAAGAAGAGAATTATGAGAAATAGGGAAAAGAAAAAGAATGTGCATTTCTCTCTTCTTTTTTACTCAATTTTGGAGTTTTTTTGGGTTTTTTTTGTCTTTTGGTGAGCACCATTTTTAAATTGAGGTTTTGGGTCCATGATTATCTCATCATCTAGGTGGGGAAGGTGGTATTACAAACAATTTAGTTAAATAAAAAAAATATATTGAAAAATATAAATAAACAACCCAACTAGAACAAGAATCGATACCCTCTTCTCCTAAAACCTACTCACTGTTATTTGTTCTTTTGTTCTTTTGGGTATTTCAGTATTTGTAAATTGTTTGATCAGCATAACTTAACATCTACTCTAAATATATGTATATCTTATTATGTAATCAGTTTATGTATCTTTGTCTCCCAACCATATTCATTATTCAAATCTATTTTAGTAAGAAACTCTTTTTAATAGATAGTAATTGTTTAGAGATCCGTGGGTCTAATCAATAGGGGCAAATCTCATGCACAAATAGCACATGTAGAAATATGAAAAAACACGATAGAAAAATAATTTCCGAAAACTCTCCGACGTTTAAGTTATAATAAAGAAAAAAAAAACCACACATCAGACCCCAAGAAAGAATGTATATACGATGTATCAGTCGATTCGGAAGGCACTTTAGTCGAAAATGAGTAAAAGAAAAAAGGTTCTTTGAGAAGACAAGACTAGAAAGTGATTGAAAAAGAAGATGAGACTAAGAACATCTCCTAGAGATACTTTACCACTTCAAATTTTGAAGTTTTATGCATTCCAAGAGTAACTTCAAATTTGAAAATTTGAAGTTTAATCTTTTTCTTTGCATTTGATCTCTACAATTATATATCTCATAAATAATTTTTGTTTGTTTATAATTTTAGTCCTAGATTTCAACATTTTAGTTTGTAATCTAATATATACTAGTTAAACGGAGCTCTTCACGGATTGACAAATCATCAGTTGAAAGCAAATAAAAATTAACATGTGTCCAACTACTAATGCATGTAAAAACTTTCAGAGCATTCTCCCAATGTGGCTCGACATAGATAGAGATTGTCATCATCGAAAAGTAGATGTTGAATTGAAGGGCACTTATTCATTACACATAGAATGAAAAGGAACGGGGATATGGGATCTCCTTGACGAATACCTCTTTCTGGGATGATGTGACCATGAGTTTGCCCATTCAACATGATTGTATAAGAGACTGACCGAACACTGCCATAATCCATGAGATCCACTTCTGATCAAAACCCATCTTCGAGAACAATTCCTCCAAGAAATTCCACTTGAATCGGTCGTACGCTTTAGACATATCAGTTTTAATTGCTGTAAAATCTTATTTGCAATTCGGATTCGTGCGCAAACCATGTATCATCTCATAGGCAATAAGCAGATATTAATCTCCCAGCAACAAATGCTCCCTATGTCGGTGAGACTATGTGAGGTAGGATTCTCTTCAATCGAGTGCATACGATCTTCGAGATGATCTTGTAAAATATTGTACATAAGCTGATCAGACGTAAATCAGTCATAGCCTTTGGGTTCAGCTTCTTTGGCAGGAGCACTAATTGCGTGAAGTTCCAGCCTTGAGGTAAACAGCCCGTGTCAAAGATTTTTTCACTTTAGTTATCACTTGTTGGCCCGTGATATTCCAGAAATTTTGGAAAAACTTTCCGATCATCCCGTCGGCTCCTGGTGCACTATCCCCTTTGATTGCTTTGACATCTTTTTGAATCTCACGATCTGTAACTGGCCTTGTCAAATCTCTGTTCACACGGTCAGTTAGTTTTGCTTCAAAGCCCTGCAATAGTTCTGTGGCATGGGATGGGTTTGAAGATCGAAATAGCTTTGTAAAATATTCCACTGCAATTTCCCTTTTAGCTTCCTCTGCAAATTGTTCTCTCCCATCGGCATCAAGGAGGGCTGGAATAGTATTCTTCATTCTTATGTTTTGTACAAAGCCATAGAAAAAATTTGTATTTTTATCTCCCAGTGTAAGCCACAAATCCTTACTCCTCTGCTTCCAGTATAATTCTTCTTCCTTATTAGCTTTGGCCAATTCCAAATTCAGCGTAGCCATTATGTTGGAGTCATGATTGATTTTCGACGTTTTTGCATCTATATCATGGGTCAAAATTTGAATTTTGACCCGAGAATTCGGACCAGACACTACAAGAAAACACAGTTTTTGCAACCCTCCAAAAGAGTCCCAAAATAGTCGCAAATGACTCATTTGCGACCATTTTGGAACTAAAAAAAATAGTCGCAAATATTTGGTCGCAAAATCAAGTGGTCGCAAAAACAGTCGCTTTTTTTGCGACTAATATGTGACTCCCACTATCAGTTGCAATTTAGAGACTGATATGTAACTCCCACTATTAGTTGTAATTTAGAGACTAAATTGCGACTACCATTAAAAAAAAAAAAAAAAAAAATTAAAATTTTGATTCAATATCTGAAAATATCAAAATATCCAAAAATATCAAAAAACAATTTTGATTCAATATCCGAAAATTAGATGAATCAAATAACACATCATCAACTAATACACTCTTCATTCCAGTCACAACTTCAAAAAAAAAAAATAATCACTATGTACTAAAAGAACATTGTCATAGAACTGCTAAAAGAATCATATAACGTTCACTGCCATCACACGGGAGAGATAGAAAGAAGGTAAACTAATAATACCAAAGCCTTATCTGCCATCATTTTCCTCATCGAATAGGCAAGGCTGAAACAAAACAAAATAGGAGAAAAGCAGATATAATCAGCAGAGAGAAGTGAACTCTCTAAACTATGAAACTACGACAAAAAAATAGTTGAAAATAGAAAATACGTACGTTAAAGTAACAGTCAATGGAAGACCCTCAGGCACTGCCACTACGACAATTGTAACCTGCAGGAATAGTAGAGTATTAGCATTTCTAAAGAATATCAAAGACTTTTAGTGCCAGCTCCCTATTAGACTAAGACGGACACGTAGGAAACATACCGCTACGGTAATAACTTTGATCACATCATCAACTACATGACCGATTTTTGTCTTTCCTTTAACAAATTGAGGACCCCCACCAATGTCTTTAGTGTGACCGGTAAAATATCTGTTAAACAAAGAGGAAAACATACATAATTGTTCTCATTCAGTGATGACGATATGGACTTCCAAAATAATAACCAGCAAAGACAATATCCATACCGAACCAAAAGAATCACTAGCACAGAAGCAGCAACCGCTAAGCCAGAGATTGACACATGAAAGACATAGCATCAAACCAATCAAATCCTTAAGTTGCATTTATAAATATCTATCACAAAAGTTAGAGATTTCAATCGTAAACTAAAATCTCCTCTCTCCTCATTCCAACTTCTATAAGCTTCTATGCACTAACGAGAAAGAAACATGGAGAATCAAGTAGGAGGGAGTTTTACCGGTAAATCAAGGAGAAATTTTGCCAAGTAAGGGACGTCTTCTAGCACAAACCCATCGTCTCCCACGGTTCTGGTGCGAGATTCGCGGTAAGCCTGAAACGTTCTTCAATTTTAAAGCGGGAACCGGGAAATCTCGCCGAAGACAACGATGGAGGACATTCGAAGAAGGAACAAGGTGTGAAAGATTGGGTTTTGTTGACCCAAGAAACAAAATTGAAGCTTCCATTTGTATAGAGAACAAATCCAAATTTCGTGGGATTGAAAGATTCACAGCAGAGATCACCAAAACGAAGGAGTATCACACCAATCGACGCTCATAGACTAAAAAAAGAGTTCAATCCAAGGCCAAGGAAATCAAGGCCACTGAAATCGATAATTTGAATATAGATAAAGGAAACCAAGGCCAATCCATTAGCATTTAAGCGCTCTGCGAAAGCAAAAGGAGAGAAATTTACCTTCGAAGGCTGAGCTCAGAAGCGCTTCCGGACACAGAGCAGGCGGTGGTGTGAAGCGAGAGAGAGAGGCGGCGAGAGAGGGAGTCGCCGATCGAGAGGGGGTCGAGAGAGAGGGAGTCGGCGAGAGAGAGGGAGTCGAGTGAGGGGACCGTCGAGAGAAAGAGAGTCACGGCGAGATTGGGCGAGGCAGCAAGAGAGAGGAGGCGTGGCAATTGAAAGAGAAGGGAAGATGAGAAAAGAGAAAGATAAGGGAAATAAGTTCACTTAGTAATTATCGAAGGAGTCCCAAGTGGTTGTAAAACGGTCAGCAAATTTGAGACTGTTTTGTGACGATTCTTAACGCGGAATAAGTTACCGCGTAACATTTCACCGAAATCGTTTAAGACATTTGGCAAAAATTTCATTAAATCTGATTTGGTCGCAAAATCGTCCCAAAGTAGTCGCATATTTGGGACTATTTTGTGACGATTCTTAATAAGTCACAAACTTATACCCTAAACCCTAAACTTTCAATCATTTTTATTCTAAATATGACTTTATAATCATTCTTATTCTAATTTTAACACTACAACTCTATATTTAAACAGTAAACTAATAAATGGTAATTAAATTTTAAAAAATTTCAATCTTTCAAAATCATTCCATAAAAAACACATATACACTTACTACATTTTGAGAATATACAAACATAAGTTTAAAATTATTGGAATTTAAAAGTTTTTTTCTCTGTTATCATGATTCAATGTATATAGTAGTTCAAATCTATGTAAAAACGTACAAATTAACATATTTACAATTCATGGTATTTATTCCACCCAGCACGAACAATTTCTACAACTTATGGTTTTGAGTACCATCTCTTATCAAAGAAGAATTTCCATGTGTGTCTATGGTTAGACGATATCAGCCTCGTCACTATTGGTATGTGGTCAGATCCCCAGCGTTTGAGATATTCTGTTTGCGATCTCGGGAACAATCTAATTCACTATGCGTTTCCAAATGCCTTGTCCAAGCGACAATGGATCCATACATTCTCCTTCCGTCCATTCGAATCAATGATTTCTCTCCATCCGCCCCAAGAAAGTGTAGTGCCTAAGCTTGAGATTTCTTTTATTCGGCAATCTCTAACCAATGATCTGAATAGATAGAAAGAAGATTCAGCTCTTGTCGGTCCTCCAACTTTTTCCGAGTTATTCACANGCAAAACCGAAGCAAATCAGTCACAAATTTGAGATTACTTTTGCGACTACAAAGTCATACTACAAATCAGTCACAAATTTGCGACTCTTTTGTGACTCTTCTGTTTCGTCGTTAATTTGCGACTGTTTTGCCACTGCATTGCGAGTAGTCGCAAAGTAGTCGCAAATTAGTCACACTTTCGTCCCACTTTTTTGCGACCAAAAAAAGAGTCACAAAAGTTGGTCACAAAAACTGTGTTTTCTTGTAGTGAGAGCGTCTCTTCCATCTCGAAAACTCTTTTCTGCAATCTGAAATCCGTTCAGATAAAACACAATTTCCCCATCCATGGTATTTATTCCACCCAGCACGAACAATTTCTACAACTTATGGTTTTGAGTACCATCTCTTATCAAAGAATAATTTCCATGTGTGTCTATGGTTAGACGATATCAGCCTCGTCACTATTGGTATGTGGTCAGATCCCCAGCGTTTGAGATATTCTGTCTGCGATTCGGGAACAATCTAATTCACTATGCGTTTCCAAATGCCTTGTCCAAGGGACAATGGATCCATACATTCTCCTTCCGTCCATTCGAATCAATGATTTCTCTCCATCCGCCCCAAGAAAGTGTAGTGCCTAAGCTTGAGATTTCTTTTATTCGGCAATCTCTAACCAATGATCTGAATAGATAGAAAGAAGATTCAGCTCTTGTCGGTCCTCCAACTTTTTCCGAGTTATTCACAATTTCATTGAAATCTCCCACTAAGAACCATGCCTCATCTCGCTGCGACCCAATATTTGTTAGTTGGTCCCATACCGCTCTTCTCTCATTTCTTACAGAATCTCCGTAGAAAAATGTAGCAAAAAATTCCGTAGATCACACTTCAACTTTTCGTATCAATCATCCTATTATAAGCAAACAAAATCTCCACTTTATGAGCTGCCTCCACATTAACGCCAATCCTCCACTAAGACCCACTGGGTTCACCAAGTGAATGTGGTCATAACCCAACGATCTTTGTAACCTCATCACATGACCACTAGATTTTTTAGTCTCTAGGAGAAACAAAAAATCCGGGAAATGTTCACGACACATTTTCTCTAGGCGTCGAACTGTCAAGTTGCTTCTCAACCCTTGAAAGTTCCAACTGATTGTCGTCATTAGGAATTGGATGGTTTTTGGTGAACCATCAAACCTTCAGCTTGTTTTGACATTTTGGAAGCATTGTTTATATTGATTTGCGCTTCGCTTTCTGTTCAGTATATGTAACATGATCCTCCTTTTTTTCTTCCTAGGCTTTAGAAATTGTGCAACTGTCACTCCTTTTCCGACGAGACCATGAGGAACCATTCTTCTTTGAGTTTCTGCTTTTGGAGCTTGTACCAGATGAGCTCGCTGCAGCAGTCCCGGCGCTAAAGCCCAGATTGGGGATAAAATTTCCAGAGCCTTCTCTGTTATTATTATTCTGTTCTTCCACATTGACCGTAGTTGTCCCTAGTATTGGTAACTCTTCCATATTTCTTTGTTCCGTTGGAGGAGGAGGGCGTAGTTCTGAGTTGCGGTCCAAAGTGTCCATATTATGTAATGAATTCCCAAAACCTTCTATGTTATCTTGACCATCAACCTGCTATGTAACGTTCATCGTAGACGACATCAGATTATGTGCTTCATTTATATTCCTTTGTTCCATCAGACCAAGACGTTGCTCTACGGTATTCTCCATATTTATACCATTCATCACGTTTTTCATCTGAGACGGAAGAGAGTTTTCCTTGGTCGAATCAAAGTCTCCAATTGCACCTTAGTTATACGGAAATCAAATACTTTTCCTTTGCTTTTGTTGAGTTCAGTGGAATTGTCGGTGGTGGTTCAAGTCTAAGGTAAGATCTATGCGCCACGAGATCATTAGATAGCTCTTCCAGTGTTTTCTTCATCTTGTGCTCCGAATAATCCTCTTAGCCGGGTCATCACAATTCATGTATAGTTGCATCTGCTCAAACACTTTCGGAGCAACAAGGTTTGGCAATGGAGAAAAATCGAGCGGTACTGAGGGAGCGAGCAAGGGCAAAATTTTCTCTGTTAGGTTCGTATGATGTTGTTGTGGCATCACCCGAGCAATACCTTGTGTTCTTGGAGATTGATTATTTTTGTTTCGATGTCCTAGTAACATAGGGCACCTCTGTTTCTTATGAGTCAATCTCAATAGTGAAAACACTTCTTGCGCATTTTTTCGTAATCTATCTCCATTGTTGCCACTCCTCCCTTCGGAAGATTCACTATTTTTGTATCCCTTACTGGCTGATTCACATCTATGGTAACTTGTGCTTTTACAAATTCCTGCAGAATAGATTTCTCTGGATCATAGAGTATCCCTTTTACGTGGCCAACCGCATCTGCTACCGTTCCAATGGTTTTCAACGTGAAGTAGTTCACCGGGATCTTGGAGTTCCTAATCCCACCATCTCCGATTGCAGAAAAGTAGGCGGAGTATTCTCCACCCACCTCTCCATTACCATTCCCCGATCATCGAATGTCCAAAAACCATCCTTCAACAACGTCTTAATATCCGTCTCTAACTGGAAGATGAATTGGAAGCTATCCTTTGTCAATGTTATACCCCGAACTTGGTCGTAGATCTTCCAGATTCAAGGCATCGTCCTCAACATTCTCGCCGTGTTATGGCACTCCGGGTTGAGAAGTCGGCCTATCAGACTCATCACGTTCTTCTTTATCGCACTAAAGTCTTCATCTGCTGGTAGCGTAATCGGTGTGTCTTCCTCTATCAACATTGATTGCAAGGCTTGGTTCAGAAGGCCATCCATTAGAAGAAGAAACATATTTTTCTTCAGCCACAATCCTTGCTTTGTGAAAGATTCAATCGTGAAAGCAAGAGTGAGCGACGGCGTATGAGACGTGAACCCCAGAAGACCACCTTGTGAGAATTGAAGGTAACTTGTCTTAGTTGATGGGAAGTTTTCAAAATTATTGAACGAAACATGGAAAACTTCCATAAAACCATTGTGACCAACAAGGAAAATTTCCTTTCGGAGAGATACTGAGGGCAATGCCTCTAGTAGCCGGAGAGAGACATGGGCTAAAAATCATCTTTTTTGAAAAAACTCAATTTGGATCCTTTTTATTTGCGGATTATCAATTTAGAGTCTAAATATTTATATTTTATCCATGTATTACGCGGTATCTAATCTAGGCTTGGACTGGTGACCATTTCAGGAACAATAGGAATGATAGAGAAAAAGAATGAAATGGAATCATATGGAACAAATTAAAAGGAATCAACGTAGAGAAAGAATGAAACAAATTGTCACAATAAATGGTAACCAAAAGAGGAATGAATATCTTAAAATAATTAATATTCAATAATTAATATTTCAGAAAAAACGTTTTCTTGGATATAATTGTTTAGAAAGAAAACCTCAAGCTTTTTGGTGAACACGAAGTTCCTGCAAATATTGAAATGAATATTATTATTCATTTAACCTTTAGGAAAAAACCTCGAGCTTTTATAAATTTAAATAAATAAAATCCATATAAAACTAGTAAATACCAAAAACTCCAAAGCACGTAAATGAAAAAAATCTAGCAAACACCAGAGCTCCAAATATCTAGCAAATACAAAAACACACACACACATATATATAGAAGACCGCCTATCTATACTATTAAAACAAAAACATTTTTGGAATTTGTTTCTAAACACTATTTTTTAAAATAAATTGAATATGTTGCCAAACAGATATTAAACCTATTGATAAACATTTATTAAATCTATTATAAACTTAAAAATTACAAATTAAACATATTTGAATTAATAACACTCAAATTAGTTCTTATTCCACATTTCATATTTTATATATTACAAAAAAATCTATCATGCGCGAACGCACGAGTTTAGAATCTAGTTAACGTTATGTGTGGAAGATTCACGTCAAAATGTCAATTTTCTATAAGTTTATTTTTAATATTTAAATAAAAATATATTTTTTCCAATTTTTATTGTTTTCCTTTCTGTTCCTTGTCAAATTTGATGAGGAATTTATTTTTTCTATAATTCTTCATATAAAAAAGAATGAAGAGGAATTATATGTAACAAATATTCCATCTAAATGGTAAAAAAAATAGGAATGGAGAGGAATGTGATGGGATCGATTAATTGACAATTTATTGTTAATTAATTCTTTTAATTTCTGCTTAATCATAGGACCAGTAGTCTCCCCTTTTCACTTCCCACTTTACACTTTTTATCTCATTTGTAGGATCGATCAATTGTTTTCCTTTGTGTATTTAAAGGCCTCATAGTTAAGATAATGAATTAGACTTGAAATTGCCAAAGAAAAGTGTTGTGTTCTTATTTTCTGATCAACATTTGAGAATCCTATATTTGGGACCTATCAGAATGTCATGTTCCTTATCGTTCCTTTCCTTAATTATGGTCACCATTTGGAGCCCTAGTGTATAATGCTAATTAAATCTTATGATTTTGTCGTTTTCCTCTTCGGCCAGAAACTAACAACGTAAGCCATGGACATACTTATTGGGCCAATTTAAACCCACAAAGGCCCACTAAATCATCTCTTCCCGGAACTACACGCCGAGAATAACTTTGCGATTTTGATTCTGGAGTGAAGCGAGAGCGAGAGCGAAAGAGAGAGATTGATTTGAGATGTGTGAAGAATATATCCAGGTCTGGGCATTCGGGTCGGGTTCGGTTTGGTTCTTTCGGGTTTTATGTATTTTGGTACTAGAGGTTTAGGACCCATTCGGATATTTCATTTTTTGGGTCGGGTTCGATTCGGTTTTCCATTATTGTTCTATTCATACGCTCTGCCACGCCATTTTGTTGAGGCGTATATGCACAGGTTCTGTGCCTCTCAATTCCATGCTCTCTGCAGAATGTATCAAACTATGTATTACAGAATTCAAGTCCATTGTCTGTTCTCAGACACTTCACTTTTTTGTTGACTTGATTTTCCACCAGCTTCTTCCACTCTTTGAATTTACTGAATGCTTCACTCTTAGCAGACAAGAAAGCCACCCATACCTTCCTAGTATAGTAATCAATTATGGACAGAAAATACTGCTTCTTGGATAAGCTTGGGGTGACATTTTGAGAACCCCTTAAATCGGCATGAACATATTTCAGAGCTTCACCAGTGTGGTGTTTTCCAATGTGAAAACTCAACTTCTTATGCTTCCCCACCACACAACTTTCACAGAAACTCAGATCACCAATTCTCCTCTTATCAATGACTCCTTTCTTGGCCAGAATCTACATGTTCTTGAGACTCATATGCCCAAGTCGTCTATGCCATAACACTGTCTCATCTTTTGACAATTTCTTCTCAACACTGTTTTGTGCTTCACCTGCAACAGTCTCACCATCCAACAAATACAAAGTACCACGCAATGTTCCTTGAAGAGCTAGCTTCTTATTCTTATAAAACCTAGTATTTCCATATCCACCAGCATGTTCAAAGCCTAGTCTATCCAGGGTTCTAGTCGATATTAGATTCCTTTTGAGTTTTGGAATATACCTGACATTGTTTAATGTTTTGACTATCCCTCCATAAGCCTTGATGTTGATGGATCTGATCCCTTCAACATCAACTGCATTGTCATCCCCAAGTAAAACTTGTCCTGAAGTGAGCTCCTGAAATGTGTGAAACCAGTTTCTTTGGGACGTCATGTGATATGAACACCCTGAGTCAATCACCAATTTCTCTTGGTGCCACTGTTCTGCAGCAGTCAAAGCATCAACTTCTTTTGTCACTTCGATTACCACAGCAGCCTCTGCATCCTCTTCACTTTCAAGCTTCCTTTTTAGAGCATAACAATCTTTCTTAACGTGGCCTTCTTTCTTGCAGTACCAGCAAGTCAGCTTAGAACCAGATCGTGATCTTGACCTGTTCTTTCCTTTATCTTTCCCAAATTCCCTCTTCTCTGGTCTTCCCCGAGCAACATAAGCTTCTCCACTTCCTTTGGAAGCAATCTTGTTTGCCTCTCTTAACTCAATCTCCTTTAAATTAGCCGCACTTGTTACATATTCCAAAGACAACGACTCTACCATATTTGAATGTTTCTTTTAGCGAGTTATATTGAGACGGCAAAGAATTAAGCAGCAAAATTGCCTGAACTTCCTCAGTCACTGTGACCTTCAAACTACTCAAGCCAGACACCAGCTTCAAGAAATCATCTATATTCTGATCTATAGACCTCGATTCATCCATCTTGAAGGTATAAAATTTGTGTTGCATAAAGATCCGATTTGGAAGGGATTTAGAATTATATAACCTCTCCAACACGGACCAGATCGAAGCGGCTGTTGTACACTCCTCGAGTTTCCTCAAAACATGATCTCCAAGATTCAGAATGAGCATGTTCATCACTTTCTCTTCTTTCTCAAGCCAGTCGGCTTCTTCTTTCAGCTTTTGCTCTTCAAACGCATCTTCAGCTTCACCTTTCTTCATCTCGATCTTGGCTCCAGAAACGTCAGATTCAGTTAGAAATCCTTTGAGCCCAAGGATTGAAAGATATGCGAACATTCTTTTCTTCCACATCGAGAAGTCCCCTTGACCGTCGAAGCAGGCGATGTCGATCTTCGCATTCGCCATTGATTCTTCCAATGTGAGCTTTGATACCACTGGTTGTGATTCAGCTCGATCTTCGATCCAATTAATCGTGGAATCAATCAAAGATCTTGAATCAATTTGTTGCAAACTCACACACTCACAATCGCTCAAGAAATAGGAGAAGAAAAAGATTGAAATCAAAACAGAAAGAAAAAGATTGACACGGAGATTTAACAAGTTCAGATCTCAGAATGAGAATCCTACGTATCGGCCTGGAGTTTCCCAGCAATCCACTATATTCACATGATTACAATATCATCTCACTCTCAGCTCAACAACAACGCTTGAGAAGAAAAATATTTATATCTACAGTGTCAATTACAATTGAAAGGTCGGTTCTTTCATTAACTGTAAACCAAAGTGACTCATTAAACCGTGAATCTCAATTTGACATTACCAGTCTGGTTTAAGCTCTAAACCGAGTCTGATTTTGATCACAAGTCTCAACATGCTTGATCAGGTTTTGCTCTTCTTCTTCCTCTTTGTCTTCTCTGGATAGGTTTCGCGTCACTAGCTTTGATCGTGATTGGTTCCGTCAAGGTCAATTTAGAAATCGAGGCGAACATTCAGGTGACGCGAGAGATCGAATCAGAGATCGCAAGATGTTCTGAGATGGAATCGACTCTGTCTATCAAGGAAGCTGAGCTTACTAGATCGTTCCTTGCTTCTCAGTTCGAAATCAGCAGCTTGATCTCCGTAACATGTTTACTTCTTCCCAATTCCTTAAGAAATCTCAATTCCCAGGTTTACTTTTTTACTTCTTCCCAGTGATTGACGTCACTATACTTTGTTTCCTTAAAGCCGATTCAAGAAACTCTGAAGCTACTGGAGGATGAAATTTGTCACCTGAGAAGTGAACACTGTTTTCTGCGATTGGCAATAGGGGCAAAATGGTCAGATATTTTTTTTCTTTTATGAGAGAAAACTAAATAAGGTGTTATCATTGTTAGAGTGCTAAATAAAGAGTCAACCGTGTATGTGTACCTAATTCACTCTTTTTATTATAAGAAGAGTTGTTAAGTTTGCAAAAATAACTTTGACCATAAAATAATGGTGATAAATACTTTCACAATTTTGACTGAGTGTCAGGTGTTTATTTTAAATGTCTACCATAAAATACTAATGATAAAAAAATCTAAGCAGTTTTGACCATTAATATTTTGGTATTTTTTTAAAGAAGAGTTGTCAAGTTGACAAAAACAATTTTGACCATGTTTTCAATTTTACATGTTTCCTGTTTAAAAGAAAATTGTTCGAATGTATTATTAAAGACTTGAAAAATAAAAATAACTAAGTTGATATTTTTGAGAAATAACATCTTTCATATTTGTGAATTTCATTTAGATGTAGAATTTTGGTTTTATAATGAGAAATAACATCTTCTTTCATATTTGTGAATTTCATTTAGATATAGAATTTTGGTTTTATAAGTCAATACTTATGTGCATCATTAATTTTCAAAAACACTTAGCAGTAAAAGTATATATCTTATAACATAATGACCTACTATTTTTTTCAGAAAATTATGATAAACAACTTTGTAACACATCCATAACCATTATTTAAGTCTCTCTTTTAAACGAAAATTAAAAACCCATATTCAAGCAGATACTAAAACAGGAAATCTTAAGAAAGAATAACAATTTATTAGGTGGATATAGTTGAATCTTTCACATTATTTAAGTCTCTCTTTCAAATAGTATTGCTGATCTGACTCCTCTGCAAGAAGAACTAATGCAATGTTGTAGGAAGAACAAATAGAGAAGCTCCTAATGATCAGCAGAGTACAGTGGAAGTTACACAAGTTTCATCTGCATAACGAACCAGATAACCAATATTCACAAAATTCTTTTCTTAGTTAGAGAACAAGTGACTAGTAGTACTTACATTTCAATCCAATGGCTAAACTTTCATCATTCCAGATACTAATCCAATGGCTAAACTAGCATCACTCCAGTACTTATATTCCAAATGGCTAAAATTTCATCTTATATTCCAATCCAATGGCTAAACTTTCATCATTCGAGAAACTAATCAGACAAATAGATTCCACATTTCATCTTCCATGTAAGCCAAAATCGAGTTCTTCACACTTGTGTTCTTCTCCTCTAACATTCGAACTTCATTTTCCAGAAACTCCCTCTCCGACAATAAACTCCTTAATTCATTATCTTCATCAACAAAAACCTCCCTCTGAAATTCAAAGCACATCTTCACGGTGTACAAATTCCACACCAATGCTTTATTACTCTCAGATTTGAACAAAATGTAGAACAAAAAAAATTTGAGTTACAATGTAATTGGTATTTACCGTTTCTCTGTTAGCCTTCTGAGTAGCTCACAGTGTTCACTTCTCAGGTGACAAATTTCATCCTCCAGTAGCTTCAGAGTTTCTTGAATCGGCTTTAAGGAAACAAAGTATAGTGACGTCAATCACTGGGAAGAAGTAAAAAAGTAAACCTGGGAATTGAGATTTCTTAAGGAATTGGGAAGAAGTAAACATGTTACGGAGATCAAGCTGCTGATTTCGAANAAAAAAAAATTAAATATCTAAAACGAGCACAAGTAAAAAGCAGAAGAATTAAAAAAATATAGGTAAAGGACATTATAAAATTTAAGAAAAAAGACCAAGTAATGGTAAAATATCAAAACTCGGAAATGAATGAAAAAATCGGTTTAGGAGGCCGAAAATCTAATGATGATGGAAGGATATCTACTTTCACAAAAGGATCCGAGAAATCTCACTCTATATTGAAAAACAAGGTATACAAATTATTAATTTATTTGGTTTTAGACACAATAGATGTAAGTTTGAAAAATACGTCGTTCTAAATGTCTCCAGGTTCATCAAGTGCTCCTCCAACATCTAATAGATTTGACGCACATGGTCCTTGTACGGACGTGGCAGGAGCCTTTCTGTCTGCTCTAGCTGGTATCTGGCGGGGGCCGAGTTGGCTTCGTCAAGAGCTCCGTTCTCTGGGAGTCTCGCCACACCGAACGTAGGTCGGTTTGATTTTATCTATAGGAATTCCTGACCGGGGCTAGTATACCGGGTTGCATTGGGCCCTTTGGGTCGGGTCTTGGATCCTTCTCAAGATCGTGTACGAGTTACTCGAGTGCATTTTCACCTACTTTCCTTCCCTTGTCACTTATGTATGATCTCCCGAAAAGGTTATCCCGAGGCGCATGCGTGGCGCAGACTCCGTACTACCTCCGGCGGTTTATGCGGTGCCGAGTGTTCCGAGCGCCCATGCTTTTGTCTTCCCCATGAACATTGATCAGTCGATTTCATTTGTCATATGCTCTAAAATTGGTCAGTTACGGACTTAGTACGAGAGTCAGTTTATTTCAAAGTATTGACGGATATAAATTTAAACATAATCTCGTGCCTATTGAGCTTTTATTTTACCTTTCCCGATAAACTTTTAAGGGATATCGGTTTACTCCTGTCTTCACGGGTATTGCTACCCAGTTTTCTATTAATGTACCACCTTCACAGGCATTGCAGCTCGATATATGTTAAAGTAATAAGGAAGTAGACATGTTCCTGCTGAATCACTCATCTCCCTACTACCGCACTCTCCACATTACGTGGTACGAGTTGGGGGGATCAGGCAAAGGTGACTCTCTTTCTTTTTGGGACCATTCATCTCCTTACTTCTCACTCTTGCTACTTGGGAATGGTTTTGGGAGAAGGGGTTGCATATAGTATGTCCTAACCTGTCCTAACGTTTCCTATGGTTCGACCACCTAGCCTCGTAACCGCACCCCCTATAAGTGGTGCGCTTTTAAGATAAGTGTTCGTTTATTCTACTATGACATGTGTCATCTCATGATTCGTCTATCCTAAGAAAAATTATTTATTCCCAAACAACATCCATAGCCATGAAACCTTTCTTTTAAACAAAATAATAACTCATATGCAAACGGAAATTGATCCATCGTAAATATATAGAGCTTCAAGAAAATATTTACATTGTATTTTTTTTCAAACAAACCCACAATCATAAATATCATAAGAAAACTCATTTGTTAATTATAAACTTAAAACGCGAAAGGCATATATAAAAATAGAAAAAACAAAAATTTAAAAGATTTGATTTTAAATGTTTACATGTAACTTGCAAACAAAAAATTGATTTTGAAACAATCAAAACCTTAGCCATTTCTGCTTCAAATAGAGCTGAGTCCACCTTGAACATGTCATTTAATATTCGCCGCCATTTTCAAATTAAAATTTTTCGTTTTGAAGATGAAACAAAATGATCATGTTCAAAACTAATTGACTAAGGAAAGACGGTAAAAGAAGATGAATATGGATCAATGAATCCGGATCATTCTTGCATCCAATTAAGGCTTCGAATGATGACAACGTTTTGAGCGGTGCGGGAAAAGCGGTTTAGGAGGTGCAATGCGGTTTTAGTGCGGTGCGGTTGGAAGAAACGCATCATGCGGAACAAGTGCGGTTACTGCGGAACAAGCAGTGCAAGACTATATGAATGGTGAAAAAAAACAACATGCGGTGTAGTCAAAATGTCCGAATAGTGAAAATATAAAAAGCGGTGCAGAATATTTATTTTAAATATATATTTTGTAAATAAAAATGGATTAATGATATTAATATGATTATAAATTAAAATTAATAATTTGTTAATGATAAAGTCTTTTTCATAAATTAATTACGAACCATAACTAAATAATTATTAAATTTTTGATAAAATTGTTTGGCATATTTTACAATAATATATTTATTGCTAAAATCAAATTTAAAAATACATCCCAAAAAAACCCAAGTAAAATAATATAATAAAATATAATATAATCGAATTATTTTTAAAGTTAAACTTTTAATTTATATATATAACAAACTATATTTGTTGTTAAGAAATACATAAAATTAAAAATATCAAGTATAATACAATACAATAAAATTCTTATCGACTATTTTGATTTGCCCATAACATATTTGCTACATTGTCCCTTAGTCGTGTCATATATTCTCCATCTGCTCCATCTTCTACATAAATTGCTCCCATGTCATCTAAATCAGGCTCCCGATCTGTGTTGTTTATTCTCGTCTTGGTCATTACTTCTGCAAAGTCTGCATCTGAGAAGTTTGAAATTTTAATAACATTATGTAATCTCATTGTAGCCATTATCACTCTCTTTTGTACGTGAATGTTGTATCTTATAAAATCAGAAAGAATCCTCCATTTCTTCTTCCAAACTCCAAAAGTCCTCTCAATAACAGAACGTAAAGAAACATGACGTCGATTGAACAATTCTTCTTTATTCCTCGGAGGAGGACCATAGTTTAACTGTGACATATGATACCTCACAACTCTATTACGTGTTGATTTATAGGGAGAATTTTTGGAGAGTTGAGAATTATAGAATGTTTAGTTTTGGGTTAGGAGTGATAAATGGAAGAAATGATGAATTTTATAGAATTTTTTTTCTTCGATTTAACAAAAAAAAAATCAACTACCTACAACCCTAAACACACCTCTTCCACTGCTTTTTCCTTCATCAGCGGAACCTATCTAAACA
Source organism: Eutrema heterophyllum (assembly GCA_002933915.1). Taxonomy (NCBI): domain Eukaryota; kingdom Viridiplantae; phylum Streptophyta; class Magnoliopsida; order Brassicales; family Brassicaceae; genus Eutrema; species Eutrema heterophyllum. The sequence continues at coordinate 356,871 of PKMM01019481.1, forward strand.
CACATGACTTTCATTGGTTTGTCGAGCCATCAGCTTTTTACTTTTTTTTTTGTTTTTTTCGAAAATGTCAAAGCAAAAAGCTGATAGTGAATGGTGACATTAATAATGAACCACATAGCGTTTTCCCAAAACACTTCATACATTCATAGCCTAAACAAGATATATGACGATTTACTCGTAAGACTTAATACATTATACTAAGCAGTTAAGGATCAACACTGATGAGGACATCGACCCTAGCAACGACCCGAGTTTAATGCCAACTGTCCTAGAAAGTCCCATGACCCGTTCAAAGGCCAAGCAGCTCAAGAAGATGTTTGGAGTTGCCATACAAGCCTTCATCAACTCCCTAGGACCAGATGAGCCATTGCAAAATTTTGAAGTTGTGCAAAAAGATTGGATCGACTGATCTGACCCAACGATCGATCGATCCGAACGTACCGGGCAAAATCCAAATGAGGATCCAAACAAGGGCAACAGCCGGCATGGGCACAATCCAAACGGGGCAGACGGCCGGATCAGGCGACATCCAAACGATGATATCGACCGGATCGTACAACATCCAAACGGGGGGAATATCGGGGGAATATGACCTAAAACGATCGATCGATCCAGTCACCCGACCGATCGATCCAAAAGTACCAGAAACAATGCTGAACTGAGGGACGATCCAAATGACCTAAGTTCCACTGAGGGAGGTAAGATTCATCGTCCAAGTGCATATTTTAAGACTAACAGTCCATGCACTTTGCCATTTGAACGTACATAAAAGGAGTTAGCTCAAGCCATGTTACTCGGAGCCTCCACCATAGCCGAGAAGGAGCTTGTCGAGGACTTCAACAAACTGATCTTAAGCAAGGCATCTCCTGATGAGAACAATCTATTGGCAGGTCCAGGAGCTCAAGAAACCAAGAATGGGTCGAGGGAATCTTGTGTTGCTTCAAGAACAAGCTGTCAACCCAAGAAGCACCAAAACAGACAAGAGGAAGAGACAGAAGTTGAGGGATTGGAAGAGCTTGAAGATGAAGATTGTTATGACTTTGAAGATACTTTGGAAGACTTCTCCAACAAGCTACAAGTCCAGAACGCACCAGAACTAGACACGTCCCCAAAGGCTCTTCATGCATCGTTTCGGGCCTCTACGCATCAATGTAAGTTATTTACATTATGTACTGTCTTTGCAGGTGATTCAAGCATCAACAACAACTAAGGAATTCATCAAAACGACCTTAAGCCGAGTAGTTTAGTTCGCGGCCATTCTTTCCTTTTTTAGATTAAGTGAAACGATGCACTTTTGTTTTAGATTAAGGTTTTTGCGTTTTGTTTTCTTTGTGTCGTTTTGAGTCTTGTGTTTTGCGTTTTTATTTTGACCTAAGGGTCTCCGGCTGACGAGCCACTTTATAAGGTTCCCCTACAGCTTTGTATTCTTTACCTTTTGACATATCAATAAAGCGCCGCATTTTTCACGAGTGTTCTTGAGAGAAGCGATTTCTCTTGTCTTGTTTTAGCTTGTTTGTGCGATTCAATCAAGCTTGAGCCTTACACCGTATCAGAGACTCATCACACCTCTGTGTCGTGTACTCATTCCATCAGCATCCCCCTTTCATTCGATCTCACACGAGAGAAGTGACCGCCATCGTGTCTGATCATTCCACCTTCGACCACCTTTAGCTCCACGTCTATCCCGATATAAGCACTCACCACCGAGTCTTATATCATCTGGTATCAGAGCCAAATGTTCTACCTTTGGTTTTCCTACCCTTTGCTTATTTAGATTCTTTACTTGTTAGGTTGTTTACTGAATAATTTAGTCAAAAAAAAAGGTTAGGGTTTGGGAATTAGATTCGTAGTTTGCTTCTGTTTAGTTTAAGAAAAACCAAAAAAAAAGTTTTTTTATTAAGTAGTTGCATTCGTTCATCTAAGTTGTTAGTTTTATTTAAGAAAAGCAAAAAAAAATTGTATCGTTTGTTTCAACTTTAAAAAATCAAAAAATATGTTTTCGTATTCTAGTGTCGTGGTTTGAATTATTTGAGGCAATCTTGTGTCAACTAGGTTGTTGAAATTAGTTTTGAATTGTTCTTGAATTTTTTTTTAAGTTTTGATTCCATTCGGTATTTGACGAGTTGTTGTTTTTGAGTTAATGTCAAGGACAACATGCTATCAACTATGGGAGAGGAAGCAAACAACGTTCCCCAAGATTCTATCATGCAGATGCTCACTACTATGAGGGAGGAACTGAGGGGATTTGGCCAGAGACTTGGCCAACTTGAGCAACCTCAGCCGAGAGCACCCGAGAGAGCTATTCCTCAAGCTTGGAGGAATGAGCCGGCCAATAATCACAATGACCAGCAAGATGACGATGATGACAGCATGCCGGAACTGGAAGATGACCTTCCACCTGATCCCCTACGCCATCAAAACCAAAGGAGACGTGACCCTCTAAGAGGACACCGAGAGAGCGTGAACTCCGAGAAACCAACAATGAAATGAATTTGACGCCTTCTACTTTTGCAGGCAAATCAAATCCAGAAGTCTATCTAGATTGGGATTGGCATATGGAGTACATCTACGAGTGCTATGGCTATGGAGATCACAAGAAGATAGCACTAGCCGTATCACAACTCACCGAGAACGCTCTTGCATGGTGGGACAGAACCGTTGCTGAACAGAGGAGGCAACTCTTTGGCCCCATTCAAACGTGGCATGACATGAAATACCTCTTGAGGTTGAGGTATGTCCCTGAGCACTTCCACCATGATCTTCAAAAGTGTTTTAGGAAGTTATCCCAAGGCAACCGATCAGTAGAGGAGTACTTTGAGGAGTTTGAAAAATTCATGAACTCTTTGGAGTTGGAAGAATCCGAGGAAGCATTGATGGCTCAGTTCATTGATGGACTTCAAGAACGCATAGCCCGAAAGGTGGAGATAGCAAGATATAGTGGACTACATGAATTGTTGCACCTATATGTTCAAGTGGAGCAATAGATCAAGCGTAAGACCTCTCTTTCCAACCGCACCAGAAACAATCAGCCTTGGCAAGCAAGCAGTAGCAAACCCATTGACAAGGGGAAGGCTGCTGAGATAGATTCCCGGTTCAAAAGCAAAACCAATGAGACATTCAAATCATCTCGGACAGAACAAGGTAAGTTCTCTAGTACTAATCAAGCTAGAGCCCATGACATTACTTGTTTCAAATGTCAAGGCACGAGACATTACGTAAGAGACTGTCCGAATCAAAGAGTGATGATCATCACATCTAGTGGCGGCTATGCTCAAGATGAGAAGGAAGAGGAACTAGATGAAGCTGATGATGATGTAGAATATCCGGATATATGAGACCTCTAAGTGACAAGGAGAGTCCTAAGCGTGCTGGTCCAACTGGAAGAGAAAGTTCAAAGGGAGAATCTGTTTCACACCCGATGCAACATCAAGGAAAATGTATGTAATCTAGTTATTGATGGAGGGTCATGTGCTAACGTAGCTAGCAAGTTTATGGTGGATAGATTAGGCCTTGAAAAGGTCAAGCATCCGAGACCATAGAAGTTGCAATGGCTCAACGATGCAACAGAGCTCAAGGTGACCGATCAAGTGACTGTGCCATTTAGTGTTGGCAAATACAAAGATCAAGTCCTTTGTGATGTGGTGCCAATGCAAACTGGGCACCTTCTCTTAAGCAGGCCATGGCAGTTCGATCGATCCACAATTCACAACGGTCGATCCAATTAGTATTCATTCACCCATTATGAACGTAAGTTCAATCTAGCACCCTTAAGGCCTACTGAAGTTCATGAACTTCAATCCAGAATGAATCAAAAGGCAAAGGTAAGTAAGTCTAGTCTCTATCTCACTACTGGAGATTTAAACCGTGCCATGAGTGCCAAAGGCACTATGTTACTAATGGTTTACAAAGAGTGTTTGAGCACATGTTTTAAGGAGCTAAGACTTCCACCAGAAGTAGATACCTTGCTAAACAAGTTTAGAGACATCTTCTCAAATGAGATACCGTCTGGTCTACCTCCCATCAGGGCATTGAGCACCAGATAGACCTCATTCCAGGCTAAGCACTTCCCAACAAGCCAGCATATCAGATGAATCCGCAAGAAACAAAGGAGTTGGAGAAACAAGTGCAAGATCTCATGGACAAGGGCTACATCAGGGAGAGTCTTAGCCCATGTGCAGTGCCTGTCCTGCTGGTGCCAAAGAAAGACGGCACATGGATGATGTGTGTAGACTGCCGTGCAATCAACAACATCACCATCAAATACCGGTATCCGATCCCACGTCTAGATGACATGCTGGATGAACTAAGTGGTGCCACCGTGTTCTCCAAAATAAACTTGAAGAGTGGATACCATCAAGTCAGAAGGAGAGAAGGAGACGAGTGGAAGACCGCATTCAAGACCAAGCAAGGTCTATACGAATGGCTTGTGATGCCATTTGGCCTTACCAATGCACCGAGCACATTCATGAGGCTCATGAACCAGGTTCTAAGGTCTTTTATGAGTAAATTTGTAGAAGTCTACTTTGATGATATTCTCATCTATAGTAGAAGCTTTTCGGATCACATTGGTCACTTAGAACTTGTTTTGAAAACGCTTCGAAAGGAAGGCCTATACGCCAACCTTAAGAAGTGCATCTTTTGTATTGACCATCTCATTTTCTTAGGCTTTGTAGTTAGTAGACAGGGACTACAAGTGGATGAAGAAAAGATCAAAGCAATAAGAGAATGGCCTACTCCTACAACAATCGGACATGTTAGAAGCTTCCATGGCCTAGTAAGTTTCTACCGGCTTTTTGTGAGGGATTTTAGCACCATTGCTGCCCCACTCACGGCTGTGATCAAAAAGAACGTGCCATTCTCACGGGGACCAGCTCAAGAGACTGCTTTCAACAACCTCAAAGATCGGCTCACTCAAGCACCGGTTCTTGCCTTACCTGATTTTGATGAGATGTTTGAAGTGGAGTGTGATGCTTCTGGTTTGGAGATTGGAGCAGTGTTGCATCAAAGGAAGAGGCCAGTAGCTTTGTTCAGTGAGAAGCTAAGTGGAGCTACACTCAATTCCCGACGTATGACAAAGAGCCTTATGCTCTCGTTCGTGCACTAGAGACATGGCAGCATTACTTGCTGTCAAAGGAGTTCATCATTCACACGGATCATGAGACTCTTAAGCACCTTAAAGGGCAGACATCACTCAAGAGGAGACATGCAAAATGGTTGGAGTTTGTGGAGACGTTCCCATACGTCATCAAATACAAGAAGGGAAAGGAGAATGTATTAGCCGATGCCTTATCTCGGAGGCATGCTCTCATTGCCACAATGGAGGCCAAGGTGCTGGGATTTGAGAACATCAAGGGCCTCTACAAAGATAATCCTGAGCTTGGAGACTGCTACCAAGACTGTGGCAAACGAATATAAGGTTTATTTTATCTCCAAGATGGTTTTCTCTTTAAAGATAAACGTTTGTGCATTCCGCATGGATCAATGAGGGAACTAGTGCTTAGTGAAGCACACAAAGGTGGACTAATGGGGCATTTCGGAGTAGACAAGATCCTAGCAGTGGTGAAGGACCATTTCTATTGGCCACACCTCAAGAAAGATGTGGAGAGATTCTGCTATAGATGCGTGTAATGCCATAAGGCTAAATCCATGTTACATCCTCATGGTCTCTATCTTCCTCTACCTATTCCTAGCGCCCCATGGATAGATATTTCAATGGATTTTGTTTTAGGATTGCCCAAAATCCGACACAAAGATTCAGTCTTTGTTGTTGTCGATCGGTTTTCAAAGATGGCACACTTCATCCCGTGTGACAAGACCAATGATGCGACCCAGATTGCTGACTTGTTCTTTAAGGAGGTGGTGCGCTTACATGGGTGTTGATCGTATAAATCACACAAGGATAAAAAGAGTTGAAAGATCGATCGGTATCTCGTTTTTATTAAATCGAACTCGTCAGAGTTTACAAAAATATTCTTAAGTCGATAGTGAAGTCGAAATCGGATTTCGAGCTCTCACTTTCTCTCTCTAAAATCTCATTTTCTCTTCTTTTCTCCCCCTCTTTCAATGTAATCGGGAGTCTTTATTTATAAGCCTCCTTGGCGACTTCGAAAAGTTCCACGAATTCGGGAAAAGCTCCGCGAATCCCGGATTAGAAAACTAATTAATCTTGCTTTTCCGTATTTTCTGTAAAGTTCCGCGAATCCCGGAAGTGGATTCTGATCATGACAGGTTGATACCTACGAGCTCGGCACATCGCAGGTCGGTAATAGTATGATGCCTTTTTCTTTTACTGATCTCAAACCGTCGTCGATCGGGATCAACCAGGCCGATCCCGGTTCGAGATAAGGAATTGAGTTCGGCCTTCACCGAGCTTGATGATTGGTCGTCTTGGTATCTTTTTACCGATCTTGAACCATCGTTGATCGGGGCGTGATTCGCCGATCTAGATTCAAGTTCGGCATTTATTCGGATTCTTACCGAACTTATTGGTCAATAGTCTCTCGTGGACTATTCCTTCAAGTTCGGAGGTCGACGACCGTTTCGTGGTCTTTCCTTCCGGGTTCGAACTGTCGTCAACCGGGATCAACAGGGCCGGTCTCGGTTCAAACCGGGCTAAACCGGGGAGTGCTAAACTCACCACCAACAATTAGTCCCCCCCTCAGTTCGGCGAATGAGTTTTGAGTTCGGCGAAGTTACTGAAGAAATTTTAGTCCGGTTGGAATTGAGATCTGTTCTTTTCTTGATCCAAATTTCAGCGGTTTCTTCATCGAATATCTTCTAAGTTCGGCAAAACTCGAAGAGGCGCGTCGGTCCGGTTTCCATAACCGTTGCAGAAATCAAGGGATCGCGACGATTCGGCTCCTTTAACCGTCGCGGAAATCGAGGGGTCACCATAATTGCTTTTCTCTCTATAAATACCTCGACCCCTTCCGATCCTTCACTTCATTATCTCGCTTTATAAAAGGTACGCCACTTTCTCTCTCTAGCGCTCTCCCTTCTGTATAGTTTTTTTTTGCGTTTAAACTTTTTCGATCTTCCTCCGCCGTGATTCCTCCGATCTGCTTCGAAGATCTTCAAACTTTCCGATCCATCTTCAAGCTGTTCTTCATCAAGTTGCTTCAGTTTTATTTCACTGGATCGAGATGACTTCCGATTCTTCTTCGTCCTCTGTTAATGACCGAACTCCTTCTCCGCAAAATCCGAACAGCGATCTTATGTTGTTCGTCTCTTCGTCAGATCCGGCTGATTCATCTGATGATGGTCTGAGTGGCGTTCAACAAGAATTGGTCAGACGGATCTCGCGCCATGCTTCTTCCATTCCTAGTTGTTCCCGAGCTGCTATTCAAGTTCCGCGTCTTATGGACAGAGATAGTCGCGAAACGGATGCTCGAGTTCGGTTCGTAGATGAGCATGTTGTCGAAGGTGATTAAGTTCGGCCTGAATTGACAGCTGACTTCGGCAGTAGACAACTTATCGAGGTGAGCGAGCAAGTTCGGCTTGATGGGAGGTTGGCTATCGAGCTGGCCGAGGCTGAAGAAGAAAAGGTCTCTCCGGCAGAGAATGTCGTTCCATTGGCAGTTCGCAAAGTCATAAAGCCGCCCATCGTCGGACCGACCCGATCAACCAGGGTTACTGTTCGACAAACTTTGGAGCGATGCGGAGCTCTTGACGATATTGTCTTTCGTATCCCGGATGAGGATCAGAGACCTTGGGATGCTCCTGAGGGTTACGTCTGCGTTTATGAAGATTATTTCAGAACTTGCGGACTCAAATTTCCTCTGCTCGAGCTGCTTTACTTGTACTGCGCACGCCGTGGCGTGGCGATATCCCAACTTCAACCTGCCACGATTATCAACATCGTCGGGCTTCTAGTCCTTGGGGAGGATGGCGACATCCCGGTTGACGTCTGGGTATTTGAGAGGCTCTTCCGCGTGAATATTGCCAAACAGAAGCCTTGGTACTTATCGGCTAACGCGAAACTGGAATATGACCTCGTGACGGGAAACAAACCGAGCAAGGTCAACAGTTGGAATATTTGCTACTTTTATCTCTAGATTGACGACCTTTCAGTAGAACGGCCCGATGGCAATTACCGGACTCGATGGAGGATCCCCATCGGTAGATATTGGTCTTTGCTTCGCCCTTTTTTTTGTTTTATCTTATCTAACCGTTTTCAATTTTGTCTTTTCAGTCCGTCATACTCCGAGCATTCTCACAACGATCGAAGGTTTTACGTCTGAGCACGAGAAAAGGTTGAGTGTAGCTGGGAAAGTTCGTTGGCCGGAAGCATATCAGGAGAAGCTCGATCTGAAGGCTAAACGAATCCTTAGAAGTACGTCTTCGGCAATTATTTCCATTTCGTTTGACATCGGTATATTTCTAATTCCGAATTGCTTCTGCTACAGCCAATCCACTTGGTAGGAAAAGGACGAGGAAGATGAAGATCGATGACATTCCTGACATCGATTACGATCTCGAGGACGACAAGGACCTTGCCGAGGTCTCTCCCAACCAGCAGATCGAGCAGGTCATCGCTGAGGAGCGGGCTGCCGAAGAGGAAACGGTAGGGAGAGAAGAGCCGGTTGTTGACGGAGAGCAGGTTCCTCTTGAAGGGGATGCGGATCCTGAAACCGATCTGGACGCCGAAAGGCGCAAGAAGAAGAAGAGGAAGAGTTCGTCAAAAAGGTTGGCAAGACGGGCGGCGAAGGGACCGAACTCACCCCAGGCAGGCGATAAAATAATGGCGGTGCGTGCTGAGGTTGATGGGGGAAGTCACTCAGACGGGTCTGCCGTCTCGAAAAGACAACGAACTGCCGGACCATCGGCCCATTCCGTCAAGTTCGATTATGATAAGGACGAGCCCGTTATTAATGATGCGGGAGCGTGCGCTGATCTGTATTGTCAATTGACTTTCGGCACCCAAGAGCTGCCTCCAACCAAAGACCTCTTCCAGTCTGATGCTTACATGAAACTAGCCCGTACCACTGCCGGCGTAAGTGAACTCCCGATTTCCTTTTTTTTTTTTTTTTTTTTTTTTTTTTTTTTTTTTTTTGGAGGTTCGGCGAATGACGACCTTCTTTTATCCCCTTTGCAGATGGTGGCTCAGACGAACGAGCTTGTTGGAACTTACGACTGCGAGCTCGGTATTGCGCGTCGTGAGGCTATCGAGGTTGGAGATGTTGCCAAGGAATTGCAGAAGGAGATGCTTGCTGAGCAGGCGAGATCGGAAGCCGGCGACGTGGCCTTTGCCGAACTAAAAATGGAGCTGCTCGTCGCAGTATGCCGAGGTTAAGGCAGATAGGGACGCGGTCGTCCAAGAGCTGAAGGACGAGGTGATTCGTCTGAAGGGGACCCACACAAGGGAGATCGAGAAGAGAAAGGAGGTGACAGAGAAGTGTCAAGCTCGCCTCCAAAAGGTGAAGGAGCATCTTGCTGCAATTGATCGGCGAAAGACACCGTTCCTCGGCATCAACCAGCTCCATGGAGTTCTCAGCTTTTGTAACGTTCTTGAAAAGAAATACGGCATCGCTGTTCCGCCGGCCCGCATTGAAAAGCTGAAGAAGCTTAAGGCTGAGAAGTCGGCGGAGTATGAATCCATTGCCTATAACGAGCTTACCGCGGAGGATCTCACATTATCGCCGTTCATCGAGCCCATTCATCCGGAGATCTCCCAGCCGATTGGGGTAGAAGTCCCTCCGGGTCTGGATACGTTTGGTTCGAATCAGCCCGCGATCTCGGGCGACCGAGCAAGGGAAATGAGAGATCAAGATGTCTGATTTTTTAATACTTGCTACTGCTAGTTTGGTGATCTCTTTTATGCCCGAGGGGCTTTCGTGTAAAACTCTTTTTTTTTTTTGTAAACTCTTTTTGCCCACGAGGGCTTTAATGAATTCAGTATTTTTTCTTCCATTTTGTTTTAGTTTTTGATTTCGATCTCGGCTTTATCTTGTTCGTATGTGAATATCGAGTTCGGGTTTTTGTGAGGTCGTAAAATGATACGATCCTCTCGGGTTCATTGTATACCAAAATGGGGCCGTAAATAGATACGGTCTTAGCCGAGGTATAAAGGATGAACTCGATTCTACGACCAATTAGAGATCGGTGACCATTCGTAGATCGGCTTACTAGTTTGCGATTGTTGAGAAATCGGCTTATCGATTTTGCAATTGTTGAGAAATCGGCTTATTTTTGCGAGAGGAAACGTTCGGCTTTACCTTGGAGCTTAGCATAAGAGTGCATTGGTTAGCTCGTCTAAAGATACTCCAGGTCTTCTCAGATCAAATCGGAGTGTGCGAGATTGACTCGGCTTATTTAGCTCGGATGATCTGAGAGCGGATATAGTGCGGAACTGGTCCCGGCTTAACATGGAAAGTGTGTTATCCATAGCACCATGAGGATGCATGCGAGACAAAGCTCGGCTTATTCATTTATACCGATCGCCTGGCCAGGGCGTCGATGTGGAAAACCGCGATGGTTTAAGTACGAACTTTTCATGTTCGGTTTTTCGAAGATGCAAACTTTTCGAGTTCGGCTTATTGTTGATGCGAACTTTTCGAGTTCGGCTTTTCGTAAGTACGAAATTTTCAAGTTCGGTTCGTCGAAGATGCGAACTTTTCATGTTCGGCTTTTTTCGAAGGTTCCAAATAATTTAATTTTTTTTTATTATTTTTTTTTTTTATGAAAGGTCGATTGTTTCGAGTTCGGTTTTCGAAGATGCGAATTTTTTGAGTTCGGCTTTCGAAGATGCGAACTTTTCGAGTTCAGCTTTCGAAGATGCGAACTTTTCGAGTTCGGCTTTGCGAAGATGCGGGATAAAAAATTTATTAGTCACAGCTGTACCCGTGGTGGGTTGCCTACGTACCCCCGTGAGAGAGGGATCAAACCAATCGTAGTTCATCTTACAAAAAGTTTTTTTTTTTTTTTTTTGCGATGCCGAACTTAGTAATAATAGCGCTTGAGATTTATTGAGTTCCATGATCTCGGGATCGGGGTTCCGTCCATCTCCATAAGTTTGTAGACGCCCGGTTTGACGACCCGCATTATCTGATATGGGCCTTCCCAATGGGTGCCGAGCTTGCCAGCGTTTTTCTCTTCGGTCCCTTGGAAAACTTTTCGTAGAACAAGGTCACCATGTTCAAAATGTCGACCTCGTACTTTCTTGTTGTAATAGCGTGCCGCTAAGTTTTGGTAGTTCTGTATTCGGAGTAACGCTTGTCCTCGCAGTTCCTCCAGGCCGTCGAGATTGTCGAGCATCATTTTATCATTGAGGCCGGGATTTTGTGTTAGCATTGTTCTGCGTATGGTCGGGATGTAGATCTCGGCTAGACATAAAGCCTCCGAGCTGTATGCTAAGAAAAATGGAGACTGTCCGGTAGACCGCCGAGGTGTAGTTCGATGAGACCACAGGACTCCGTTTAGCTCGTCGGACCAACGTCCCTTCTTCAATCCAACCTCTTCTTGAGTCCGTCGATCACGGTTTTATTAGTCGCTTCTGCCTGACCGTTGCCTTGTGGGTATCTCGGTGTGGAGAAACTTAGTCGGATTTTCCACTTTGCACAGAAATCACCGAACGACGTTGAAATGAACTGTGGTCCATTGTCGGTGATGATCTCATATGGCACTCCGTGTCGGCATATGATATATTTCTAGACAAAATTATGAACATTGAGAGCTTGTATCTCGACGTACGATTCGGCCTCAACCCATTTGGTGAAGTAATCGATCATAACGAGGATGAACTGCTTCTGTGTCGTTGAACGCCATAGTGGACCGATGATGTCCATCGCCCATCGCATAAAAGGGTAAGGTGCAGTTGACGTTGCTAATAGTTCGGTAGGTAGATTGATCATCGGACCGTGTCGTAGGCACTTGTCGCATTTTGCGACGAACTTCTCACAGTCGTTTAACATGGTCGGCCAATAGTAACTGGCCTTTTTTATTTTCAGAGCAAGGGATTGCCCTCCGGAATGATTTCCTCCTGTTCCTTCGTGCACCTTTCTCATGACTTTGTCAGTGCTGTTACTCGGTACGCATACCAGTAGGACTCCCGCGGCGCTCCATCGGAATAATTCCCCATCGAGGACGACGTACGAGGCTGCTCTCATCTTAAGTCGCCGAGCTGCCCATCTGTCCGTTGGGACCTGTCCGTCGCAGATGTACATTTTGAGTTCGGTGGTCCAATCCTCGGGTTCCTCGTCTTCTTCGGCCTCAATATCAATCGGGACGTGAAGTCCCTCAGATTCTACATCGCTGTCATTGTCAGACTGATCTTGTAGATCGTGATTTTGCGCAAAATCTAGCTCGGGAGTAGTTTCCAGGTCGGTATGCCGGGATGGTGCGTTTCTAGCCTTTCTCGTTTTGAGTTTCGCAACCGGTTGTTCGTCGTAATTATGGCCCCGCGTTGTTACTAGACATGCTTCTGGTTTCTCGATACTCGGTTTTGGAATACTTTCGACCGGTATTGTTCGCTTCAGATGAGGGTCCGAGCTGGATGCAAGGGCGGCGAGTGCGTTGACAGATGTGTTCTCCCCTCGAGGAATTTTGGTAAGGTCGAAGGACTTGAAATCGGAGGCGAGCTCCTTTACGAGTTGAAGGTATGAATCCATTCGCTCGTTCTTCGCGTCGTACTCTCCGCTGAATTGGCTTGCGACGAGCTGAGAGTCGCAATATACATGTACCCGAGTCGCTCCGATGGCCCTAGCCAATCGTAGTCCGGCGATTAGTGCTTCGTACTCGGCTTCGTTGTTTGATGCATTGAATTCCAGCCGGAACGATTGCTCCAAGATTTCTTCAGTTGGCGACTGTAGACGGATGCCTACTCCCGACCCGCGATGGGAGGATGACCCGTCGACGTGCAGGATCCATTGCTCGGTGGTCGAGATGTCGGTATTGATAAATTCTTGAGGCAGTTCAATGAGGAAATCGGCGAGTACTTGTGATTTGATAGTCGTCCGACCTTTGTAATCGATATCGTACTCGCTTAGCTCGATTGCCCATTTGGCGAGTCTGCCTGACTGACTCGGACTGTGTAGAATAGCTCGCAGGGGTTGGTCGGTGAGGACGGTGATTGAATGTGATTGGAAGTATGGTCGAAGCTTTTGGGCTGCAGTGACCACGGCAAGGGCGAGTTTTTCAAGTGTGGGGTATCGTGCCTCGGCCTCGCCTAATGACTTGCTAACGTAGAAAATAGGCTTCTGCTCGCCTCGGTCTTCCCGAACCAGCACCCCGCTGACAGCCGATGTGGAAATCGCAATATAAAGGTAGATAGTTTCTCCGTTCTCAGGTTTGGCCAGGATCGGGGGAGTCGACATGTATTTCTTAAGTTGTGTAAAAGCGGCTTCGCATTTGTCGTCCCATTCAAGATGTTTGTTGCCACGGAGTAGTTGATAGAAAGGTAGGCATTTGTCTGTCGATCGGGAGATGAATCGATTAAGCCCGGCGATACGGCCAGTCAATCGCTGAACTTCTCGTTTAGTTGTTGGGGATGGCAGGTCGATGATTGCCGAGATTTGCTTGGGGTTGGCCTTGATTCCCCTCTGAGTCACGATATAGCCAAGCAATTCTCTGGAAGTCACCCCGAATGTACACTTGTTCGGGTTAAGTTTCATACCGTATTCGTTGAGTATATCGAAACACGTGTTGAGGTGGCCGATATGATCTTTAGCGACAAGGGACTTGACGAGCATGTCATTGATGTATACTTCCATAGTTTTACCGAGTTGACTAGCGAACATTCGATTGACGAGTCGTTGGTATGTTGCTCCGGCATTCTTTAATCCGAACGGCATGACTTTGTAGCAATAGATGCCTCGATCCGTGATGAACGATGTCTTCTCTCGGTCGTCGGGGTGCATAAGTATTTGGTTGTATCCTGAGAAGGCGTCCATGAAGGATAGAAGTTCGTTACCGGCTGTGGATTCCACCATTCTATCGATGTGCGGAACCGGGAAGCTGTCTTTTGGGCAAGCTTTGTTAAGGTCGGTGAAGTTAACGCAAATTCTCCATTTCACGTTCTTCTTTTTCACAACAACCGGATTAGCTAACCAGTGTGGGTATCTGACCGCGGTGATTAAGGCTGCTGTGAGTAAACGTTCGACTTCGTCATTGACGGCCTGTGCCTTTTCTGGGCCGAGCTTACGTCTTTTCTGCTTGATCGGTTTGAAGGTAGTGTCAATGCCGAGCTCATGACACGCGATTTTTGGGTTAATTCCGGTCATATCCGTCATTGTCCACGCGAATGTCGAGACGTTCCTTTTGAGGAAACGGATCAGATCGCTTTTGAATTCTTCATCCAGTTCGGCTCCGATACCGACGCATCTTTCGGGATTGCGCTCGTCGATGCTGACCTGGATGATTATCTCGCGCCTGGGCAAGTCGGGATCCATCTTTCGATCAAATGGATCTGTCGAAGTTCTGTTTGCGTCGATGAAGCATGTTCGGGCTGCCGTCCTAAGTTTGCATTCGTTGATATAACATGTTCGGGACATTATCTGATCGCCCTTGAGGGTGAAGACTCCGGATGGTGTTGGGAATTTTAAGCATTGATGGTAGGTCGAGACAACGGCCTTCATCGTGTGGATCCAAGGTGTCCTGAGGATGACATTGTAGATCGCCGGCATGTCGAGGACCAAAAATTTGACCATTCTTACAAGTCCACCAACGTAGATCGGTATTTTGATAGTTCCCGCGGTCATGGTCTGTTCGCATGTGAACCCAGTGAGAGGTTCAATGTTTTCTTTAATGTCGGAGTCCGGGAAATCCATGTCTCTCAATGTCTTTCTGAATATCACGTTTACCGAGCTGCTGGTGTCGATAAGGATTCTTCCGACAGCAACATCTCCGATAAGCAAGTTAACGACTAGAAGGTCGTTATGTGGCATGTGGAGACCTTCCGTATCTGCCTCAGAGAAAGTTACCGATACCCCGCCTTCTACAACTCGGTTCTGCCGTCGCGCCGCAATTACTTCTCTGCTGTGCTCTTTGATCTCCCGGACTGAGTAATTGCAGGACTCAAGGGCTCCCATGATCATGTTAATGCGCTTCCGGACTTGCGGGATGTTCTGATTTTCGGGTTGGTCCTCACGATCTCGTTTTGGTTGCTCCGTGTTAATTCTTTGTCCCGAACTTCCGGCGGCGTTCGACCGACGACCTTCATTATTTTCATTACGGCGAAATCTATTGCCAGGCCGGAATGCTGCCCCGACTAGGACTTCGCCCTTTTTGTACTTCAACAAGAGGAAATCTTTGAGGTGTCGGCATTCTTCGGTGCTGTGACCTTCTCTATTGTGAAATTGGCAGAACGGTTCTTCGCTTGAAGTCGGCTCGTTCGGTAGCTCGGGCCGGACCCATGTATTCCAATGTTGTGGCTGAATAGTGCTGACTTGTTGGGTCGTGGTTCGTCTTTCGTAATGGGGTCCGTTCTCGCGATACTCGTCTCTTGGCTTGTCTCTGGGTGCAACTTGCTTCGAAAGAGCGTACTGCTTATCTTTTGCGGCTGTTTTTTCTTGTTCGAGGATGTAGACGTGCGATTTGTGTAAGATGTCCTCTAGAGTGTTTGGCCAGTTGCGCTTGATCTCCTTGTGAAAATCCGATTTATACCAGGTCGCCTTGTAAAGGGCTTCGATCGCGGCTTTATCGTCGATGGTGCAGTTAGACACTATTGCTTTGAATCTGTTCATAAAATCACGCAACGGTTCATCGCTTTTCTGCTCGAGGGCCCATAGGTCGGCGTTCCGAGTTTTTTGTTTGATGAACATGGTGAAGCGTTTGAGAAACTTGGTAGACAGTTCGGTATAATTGTCGACCGAGTGCGCATCTAGCTGTGAGAGAACCAGTCGAGCGCGGTTCCGTTGAGGTTTTCCACGAAGAGTTGGCAAGTTGCGGCATCTTTTTCCTCCTTGGTGTCAAATCGAAAGCGGCTCATCATGATGCCGAACGAAGTCATGAAATGGCGAGGGTCGGTGTGTCCGTCGTACGGTGTGATTTTGATCTTTTCCAATCGTCGGATCGGTGTGTCGATGATCCGATGTGTGAATGGTGTTTTTTGGGTTTCTTGAATAACGCGGTCAATCTCGGGCGCCGAATTGGTAGCTCGGTGGAACTTGGATTTCATGTCTTGAAGTTGGGCTTTGACGTTCTCGAACTCTTTATCCAGAGATGCTTGATCGGTGATATGTGTTTCTGGGCTATCGGTAGATCTTAATGCGGGAAACCGAGCTATTGTGCTCTGATTTCGATTTAGCTCGGTGATAAGGCTTCGGCAAAGAAGAGGTGTTACTTCATCGGGTCGGAAAGATGATGGGCTATGTCTGAGTTCGCCGACCTGGCCTCGAACTTCCGTCTGGTTGGCGAATAAAGAGTTGAACCGTTCATCGTTCTTTTTAGAGAGTTCGGCGAGTTGTGTTGTTAAGGCCATTAAGAGAGTGGTTTGGTCGACTAGTGCCTGGGTCGCAGTAGCGGTGCCTGGCGGAATAAGTGATGGATCATCGTTGTTGTCCGTCTGAGCGCGGTTTCTAGGATTGAGATTGTCGAGTCCGTTGTTTTGGGTATCGTTATCGCCAAGCATGGAACCGCTGCCATCGAGTATCGGGGTCGTCGTAGCTTCCTTCATCGTCGGGTTTTATCGAAAGAGACTCGGAGATCGATCGTTAACCTCAAGGTCGGAGACCCCCCTCCCTCTAGCGCCAATTGTTGATCGTATAAATCACACAAGGATAAAAAGAGTTGAAAGATCGATCGGTATCTCGTTTTTATTAAATCGAACTCGTCGGAGTTTACAAAAATATTCTTAAGTCGATAATGAAGTCGAAATCGGATTTCGAGCTCTCACTTTCTCTCTCTAAAATCTTTTTTTCTCTTTTTTTCTCCCCCCCTTTCAATGTAATCGGGAATCTTTATTTATAAGCCTCCTTGACGGCTTCGACAAGTTTCCCGAATCCGGGAAAAGCTCCGCGAATCCCGGATTAGAAAACTAATTAATCTTGCTTTTCCGTATTTTCTGTAAAGTTCCGCGAATCCCGGAAGTGGATTCTGATTATGACAGGTTGATACCTACGAGCTCGGCACATCGCATGTCGGTAATAGTATGATGCCTTTTTCTTTTACTGATCTCAAACCGTCGTCGATCAGGATCAACCAGGCCGATCCCGGTTCGAGATAAGGATTTGAGTTCGGCCTTCACCGAGCTTGATGGTTGGTTGTCTTGGTCTCTTTTTACCGATCTTGAATCATCGTTGATCGGGGCGTGATTCGCCGATCTAGATTCAAGTTCGGCATTTATTCGGATTCTTACCGAACTTATCGGTTAATAGTCTCTCGTGGACTATTCCTTCAAGTTCGGAGGTCGGCGACCGTTTTGTGGTCTTTCCTTCCGGGTTCGAACCGTCGTCAACCGGGATCAACAGGGTCGGTCTTGGTTCAAACCGGGCTAAACCGGGGAGTGCTAAACTCACCACCAACAATGGGATTCCAAGGACAATTAGTCTCTAACCGTGACACGAAATTTTTGAGTCACTTTTGGAGAACCTTGTGGAGGAAGCTAGGTACAAAGCTCATCTTCTCTACGACTTGCCACCCTCAAACAGATAGACAAACCGAAGTGGTAAACCGTACTCTTTCCACTTTACTTAGAGCCACACTTGGTAAAAACATGAAGACATGGCTTGATTGCATTCCATTCATAGAGTTTGCATATAATAGGGCTGTTCATTCGGCAACCAAATTATCTCCATTTGAAATTGTCTATGGAATTAACCCTTTGTCTCCGGTGGATTTAGTGCCAATTCCCCAAGTAGAACATGTTAATCAAGACGGCCTTAGACGTGCTGAGATCATCAATAAGTTGCATGAGAAGGCTAGGGCTAATATATAGAAGAAAACCGAGGGGTACAAGAAGAGCCATGACAAAGGCAGGAAGGAGCTGACCTTCGAACCACGAGATTGGGTCTGGTTACATATGAGGAAGGAAAGATTTTCCGACAAGCGTGCATCAAAGCTTGCACCAAGAGGCGATGGACCATTCAAACTCTTAGCCAAGATCAATGACAACGCCTACCGGCTTGACTTATCATGTGAGTTTAATATCCCACATACGTTTAATGTTGCTGACACTACAAGAAAAATAGTTATTATTAGCGTCCAAAAAACGCTATCAATTAATATGATAGTGGTATTAGACACGCTATGTCATCGGCCGCAATAATAGGTCGCTCACATAAGATAGCGGTTTTTCTGTGTGCTATGGTTTGGTATTTTATAATAGCGCTTTTTTGCTAGCTATAGTTGATATTACAATAGCATTTTTGTCTTGCAATTATTTCGGTATATAACATCGTTTTATACTTGCTCTTTATATATTTAATATAGCATTGTTTTCTGTTATTTTTANACAATGGGATTCCAAGGACAATTAGTCTCTAACCGTGACACGAAATTTTTGAGTCACTTTTGGAGAACCTTGTAGAGGAAGCTAGGTACAAAGCTCATCTTCTCTACGACTTGCCACCCTCAAACATATAGACAAACCGAAGTGGTAAACCGTACTCTTTCCACTTTACTTAGAGCCACACTTGGTAAAAACATGAAGACATGGCTTGATTGCATTCCATTCATAGAGTTTGCATATAATAGGGCTGTTCATTCGGCTACCAAATTATCTCCATTTGAAATTGTCTATGGAATTAACCCTTTGTCTCCGGTGGATTTAGTGCCAATTCCCCAAGTAGAACATGTTAATCAAGACGGCCTTAGACGTGCTGAGATCATCAATAAGTTGCATGAGAAGGCTAGGGCTAATATATAGAAGAAAACCGAGGGGTACAAGAAGAGCCATGACAAAGGCAGGAAGGAGCTGACCTTCGAACCACGAGATTGGGTCTGGTTACATATGAGGAAGGAAAGATTTTCCGACAAGCGTGCATCAAAGCTTGCACCAAGAGGCGATGGACCATTCAAACTCTTAGCCAAGATCAATGACAACGCCTATCGGCTTGACTTATCATGTGAGTTTAATATCCCACATACGTTTAATGTTGCTGACACTACAAGAAAAATAGTTATTATTAGCGTCCAAAAAACGCTATCAATTAATATGATAGTGGTATTAGATACGATATGTCATCGGCCGCAATAATAGGTCGCTCACATAAGATAGCGGTTTTTCTGTGTGCTATGGTTTGGTATTTTATAATAGCGCTTTTTTGCTACCTATAGTTTATATTACAATAGCATTTTTGTCTTGCAATTATTTCGGTATATAACAGCGTTTTATACTTGCTCTTTATATATTTAATATAGCATTGTTTTCTGTTATTTTTAATTTGTCGTCCATTCACATTACATATTATTTATGAACTTATTTTCTGAATTTAAATTTTATTAAAAAGGTTCAAATTGAAGAAAAATATATATTATACAATACTTAAAAGTCTACATAACTTAGTTCATGTCTCACAATAAACAAAGTACACAGAAATTCAAGTTCTTAGACCACAAAGGGAAATTCCTACATAAAACAAGTACTCTAAGTTCTTAGACCACAATATCACATAAATTCAAGTTTATCATTAGGCCATGCCACTGTAGTTCCTAAAGCATCACCAATGAACTCAATCTCTGAATTTGGTCTCCACACTCTAGCACTTCCAATCTTTAAAACTTCTACCCATACCTTGCTAGCATCTGGTCCTAAAGGAATGAAATGGACTTTATCTTCTGGATTGGTTGAACAAACTCTGCCTTATGCAACGATTTCTCCTGAGTCATTCAGGTCTAACAGCTTGCAGTTCTTCTGTTCATTTGATTTGTTATTGACCATATGCATGCTGCAACTTGCACTCTGTCACTCACAAATTTGAAACACCTTTCATCAGAAGTCCAACAACAACAACAACTCCAACTACTTTATCAAAAATTAAATTATATGGCAATACGAGAACATAATTTTTACCGCAGGTAATGATTCTTTTGGTGATGTTCTTCTTGGAGGTTGATTAATAATCACTATCTTGTCAATAGGCCATGCGATAAACTCATGAAGTGCATCACTCATTAAGAACATGTCACCAATAGGTCTCCACAAATAAGCATCTTTATTAACCACCTTATCAACTTTAACGATTGCAGCATTAGGTCTGAGACGAATATTGTTGGCCATTTCTTCTGGATCAGTTGAAATTAAAAGACCCTCGGCTGCTATCACATCCTCCATATTCCAAGCAAAAATGATGATTCTCTCAAGTGATGCCTACGTCATGCATAAATATATTTAGAATTCATGCATACATTTCAACAATTCATAATAAGATAGAGCAAAATGAAACTTACCGATGAACCAGCAGTATGATTATCAGTTGGGGAGTTCATATCACTGTCCAAAATGATTTTATCAGATGGCCATGAAATTTTTGTACCCACAACTTGGTCAAGTGAGACAATCGTTGGTGTTGGCCTCCAGACAAATGTATCTCAATGATAGCTGCTGCATTAGGGCCAATTGGAATACGTCCAATCTTGTACATTGGTTTAGCTGAGCAGAACTCTCCTTCACCGACAACAATATCATGAATTGAACACCAATCCAGTATTTGACACTTAGTTACTACTTTGCTAGCATTACTAGCCTCCGATACAGAAACATCATCATGCTGTTTTTGACAAGAAGACAGTGAATTGGTAATAACATTCAAATTGGCCTAATAAATCACATGAGTAGAACATTAACTAACCTTTTTCCCTTTAGCTAAGCCACAAACTTCGTTTTGCAGATCATTAATCATGTTGATCAATTCTGCGTGTTGTGCTTCAAGCTTCTGCACATGTGCGTCTCTAGCTTGAAGCATTGCTAGCTTGGTAGCAGTAACCCCTCTGCCCATCCCTCTAAGTCTTCCAATCTTGTCTTTTCCTAACACTCGACCCACATCATCGTCTTTAATGTCATTGCCAGATGTGGATGCCATTTCACTATCAATAGACTTTATTTGTTCCTAATACAAATATTTCAACAAAATTAGAGGAACCTGCTCAATACTCAAAGTAAATCGACTTATTTGTTCCTGATCCCATTTCACGTACAATAGTCTCTGCAAATTCAGGTCTAACCGGTCTCCCATCTGAATGAGTGTGTCCTGCTACCCATACTTTACTCCTAGTCACCTTACAAGGCTCAAAACTCTCACTACAAGAAAATCGAGTATTGATAGCGTCTGAAAAATGCTATTTATCTCTATCTTAGCGGATTTAGAAACGCTCTATCATCGACCGCGACAATAGGTCTGAGACCTATCGTAGCGGTTTTACGTTATGCTATCGTAGTAATTTTTACGATAGCGATTTATTAAAAGCAATTATATATTTTATAATAGCATTTTGGTTTTGTTATTATTACGTTTTTTTATGTTATAATTGACATATATATTGTAGCATTTTACATTTGCCATAGTTTGATATGTTATCTATAGTTCGTATTAAGGACATGGACATTATTATATATTTGCTATATTGGAATGCGATTATTTTGAATTAATAAAACCAAATTGTCATTAGGCCAACAAATACATTATTTTGAATCAATAAAACCAATTTGTCATTAGGCCAACAAATACATTATTTTGAATCAATAAAACCAAATTGTAATTAGGCCAACAAATACAGACTGCAAATACTGTTTCAAATGAAAACCAATTTCTCATTAGGCCAAGCCACAATACTACCTAAAGCATCAGCAATAAATTGAACTTCTGAATTTGGTCTCCAAACCGGTGCATCTCCAATCTTAGAAACATCTATCCATACCTTGCTTGCATTGGGACCCAAGGGGACAAAATGAACTTTATCTTATGGATTTGTTGAACAAACTCGACCTTCTGCAACCTTATCTCCCGATCCTTTGCAATCTAAGAGGATGCACTTCTTTTTCATACTATTGCTGGTGTAAGAGCTAGTACTTGCAGTCTAGCAAACAAAATTCCAGACAATTCATCACAAGTCCATCACAACAACAATCCTACACATCATCTTAAAGACTGATAAGGTTTAGAATCTTACCCCAAGTGATTTACTTTTTGACACCATTTCCTCCTTTGATTGTGGATTAGCCAGTTGAACCTTATGAATAGGCCATGCGATGTTCTCATCAAGAGCATCACCCATCACAAATATTTCAGCAGTTGGTCTCCATAGATATGCATCTTTTTTAACTACCATATCAACCTTCACTACAACAGCATTCGGACCCAGAGGAATGTTGTTTACCATTTCTTTTGGGTCCGTTGAACAGAGACAACCCTCCGCAATAATTTCATCCTCCGAAATCCAATCATAGATGTGGATTCTATCATCTGCTGCATTTGTAGCCTAAGGAGAGATGCAAGAAAAAAAAAACCCAATACTATATTAGTTTTAACGTACTTTTAACTATATGGTTCAAGTTTGGAAGTTAGACAAAGATAAGTAATAATACATACCGATGAACCAGCCGTTTTAGAGTCCATTTCATTGTCCAAAATGAGCTTATCCATTGGCCATGCAATTTTGACTCCAAGAACTTGGCCAAGTGAGGTAACAGTTGACGTAGGCCTCCACACATATGCTTCTTTATCCGAAGCTAATGTAACAACAAGAGCTGCCGCATTAGGACCAAGTGGAATGCGTCTGATCTTGTACGTTGGTTCAGCTGAGCGGAACTCTCCTTCACTGATAACAACGTCATCCCCTGAACACCAATCCAGAATCTGACACCTAGGTCCTCCTTTTCTTGAATCACTTACCTCGGAATTAGAGACATCATCACGTTGTGTCTGACAAATTAAAAAGTGATAAGTTAAAAACATTCTACATTGGTAACTTACAATAACGGTCTTGATAATCAACTTACACTTTTCCTTCCAGCTAAGCCACGAACTATATCCTCCAGGCCACGAAGAGCATCCTGCAATTTAGCTTGTTTAGCTTCAAGCTGAATCACATGTGTGTCTCTAGCAGTCATGAATGCTAACTTCGTAGCAGTAATCCCTCTTCCCATTCCTCTAATTCTTCCTGGTTTATCTTTTCCTAACACTTGACTCACATCATCTTCTCTAACACTCATACTGGCAGTGGACTCCATTTCACTATCAATTGATTTGATTTTTTCCTGATTTCAAATGTTTGAATTCAATTAGGATAACCTATGAGGCTAATACATTAATAAGATTATGATTGCTTACAATAGTCTCTTCAAATTCTGGCCTCACGGGTCGCCCATCTGAACGTGTGTGTCCTGCTACCCAAACCTTACTCCTAGTCACCTTTGTAGGGTCTGAACTCTTTTTCTTCTGTAAGTAAAAAATAATATTACTTTTTACAAAGTGTCTGACATCTTTCATCTTTTACTAAAACTGAATACTACATTTAACAAAATCATACCATATCATGAGCTAGGCGGACCATTCCTTTGCGGCTAGTGGTGTGGGGTATTTGACTCCTCCGCAATTCTCTGAATTTGTCACTTTGTTCCTTCATTTATTTAAAATCCAAACATTAACAATCCTAATCGCCAAACAAAAACATCTATTTACAAAGCACATAACCCTAATATACCTTAAAAGCTGTGCCTTTCTTACTCTTCACCCAATTCATCCAAGCTGTTAATAAGCTGTTCCTTATTCATTGTAGCTCGCACAAGGGAAACAAGCCTAGATTTTGAAGCCCTCCATATACATCCCATTTGTTTTAAAACGCTTTCTTTTTGCCAGTCTTCATTCAAACTGAACCTCGCCTACAACAGTTTCAAAAGTTAACATATACACTTAACGGTGAGGTAAAGTACTTTAGTAAGAGCTTAAATAAATAGTACCTGAACTTCCTCCCACATTGTGTCTTTCGTTTGTTCATCGAGGCGTCTCTAATCTTCAAGTAATACCGGTACATGTTCCCTCACAAGAGGACCAAGAAAGGAGGAAAGCGTTACTGATCCCTTCCCAACATGTTCACCGAGGGATATAAATTCAACTTCAACCTTGTCCTCATGGTTTGTAGCCACTTTACTCATTCTAGTTGGTCCTCTTGTTTTCCGTTTCAACGTATGTGACTGCTGGGTTTGACTGTCTTCAGTTGAATGTTGTGTAGCTACTTCTTCAATATTATTAGCCATATCTTCCCCTGCTTCTTCTGGTTCTTCTTCCTCGTTTTCGTTTTCTTCTTCCTCTTTCATCTGATTCTTCTTCTCCATGATCTTGTACAAGAGTTGTTGTTTCTTCATCTGGATGCTCATTTTGTTCAGCATTTTTAGTCCTCTTGCGTCTGGTATTCTTTTTCACTGAGCCACCACTCGCATCAATGCCTTGTTGACGCTTACTGCGGCGTGTTTCTAGTTCACCTACCGGCTTCATATTGATTAACCTGAAACTATTGTAAGAGAATGAGAAAGTAAAAGCTAGCAACTGGTAACAAGTTTTGCAGAAGAACATGATGATCATGAGACTTCAAACCACCAATTAGAGGAGGATCAAGTGAGACACAATTGGCTTCTAAGTCAGGACGTTGATCATCAATTGTCTTCTCAGTCCTTATATCTCCATGAATACTCCAACAAGCATTCCTCTTGTACTTCTGATCCATACCTCTAATTACCAAATGATCCAATACTGCATCTATATCTTGATGGCACACATTCCGGCAATCAATACAAGGACATAACATATGCAGAGGATTACCCAACCTCTTTGCTGATGCATATACAAAAGCACGTGCACCTTCCTCATAGTCAAAGCTTGCCATGTAATTTATAAAAACATTCAGAGTTCGATTAGCATTAGATACTAAGCTGTGTTCAATATTTTGACAAAAGTAAAATAAAAGTACATACCTCGGAAGCCAAACCCAAGACTTGTCCATGTTACAACACCGCAACAGCTCCCAGACCAAAGTGAAATCAAACCCAAAAATAGTGAAACGAAATAATCAAACATCAGAAAGTAGCCCCAAATTGATACAAACAAAACTAAATAATGAAACTAAATCGAAACCCCTAATTGAAACGATAACCCTAAGAAATTAGCCCCAAATTGAAACAAAAACCCTAAAAATTTCACAAACCCTTTTCTCGAAAATCTGTATGTAAGCCCCCGATAATATTTTCTAAACCCTAAATATATATGAAATCGACCAGACATAACCAAAACTAACCTTCAATTGAACACTTTTTCTTCGGCTACTGACAAATCGAGGTCAATTAGGAGGCGGACAGCTTTGGAAATCGAATGTAGATTATAAGAACATGCACGAAAAGAGCTGTGTGATTAGAAGCTAAAAATAGCTTGAGAAATCAAAGTCGATTCGAAATCTGAAAGAGAAACTAGAGGGAGAGTGAGACGAGATGAATTTCCTAAAGTGATAGTGAAAACGAGAGTGGAGGGATAATGAAAATTTCAGTAAGTGTTAATGAAAATTTCACTAAGTGAAGCGGGCCAAAATATTAGTTTTGCCGCTTTCAGATTAGACAGCGTTTTTAGAATTATTAATGCTATGTATTCTAAGCGTCACCAATTTTTTCATAAGACGATATATTCATAGCGTTTACAAAATCTGAAACGCTATTAAAAACTTAACCATAGCAAAACAGCAATAAACGCTATAACGCACTGCTATCAATGCCTCAATTTCTTGTAGTGTCTTGATCCTGTACAAGCAAAAAAGGCTGTTAAATCCAAGTAGTTGAAATATCTAAACAATACAATAAAAGAAGACCCATACCATCTCATGAGCTAGGCGAATCATTCCTTTGCGGCTGGTGGTGTGTGGAATTTGCTCATTCCTCAGTTCTCTATATCTATCACTTTGAACCTACAAAAGCAATCCCATATCTTAAATTTTTTAAAAATCCAAAAGAAACATGAATGTATAAATAAAGAGTTAAACATACACAACCTTAAATTTTGCGCTAGTCCTACTCTTCACCCAATTTTTCCATGCTGCCACAGATTGGATGTTACTTGGTTTTAACCTATGTAACTGTGTCTTACTTGTATTTCGTACTTGGGATACAAGCCTAGATTTAGAAGCCCGCCACAAACAACCCATCTATCTGAAAACATAATCTTTTTGCCATCCTTCATTTATATTGAACATTCCCTATAATATTTTCCAAAGACAAACATAAGTATGTTTGTTTATATTAACTTTTTAGGAACTAAAAAAATACAGAGAATACCTGAATCGCCTCCTTCATAAATGAGTCGTAAACCAGAATACCTTCATTCCACAAATCATTTAGATCATCTATCAATGGTGCTAGATAGACGTCAATATTGTTGCTTACTGCAGTTGGGCCAGGGATCAATAAAGTGAGCATTATATTCTCTGCCTTCATACACTTTGTTGGATGCATGTTGTAGTTGACTAATAAAACTGGCCATGTGCTGTACTTGGTATTCTGGATCGAGAAAGGGTTCATCCCATCTGTTGAAAGTCCGAGGCGGAGGTTTCTTGGTTCACCATAGAACTCTGGCCATTTATTATTCACATTGGCCCAAGTAATTGAGTCCACCGGATGACACATAGTACCATCTGAACTAGCATTGTTTAAATGCCAACGCACCTCTTCAGCCATCCTTTTGGATCTAAACATCCGCCTAAATCTATCTTTGATTGGAAAATATCTTAGTACTTTAGCTGGAATNACTATTTCTAGATCTATCAATCCATTACTAAGACCCCTTCACAATCATCTCTAACATAAAAACTCTCATCATCAGAAGACTGGTTCCCCGAATCTTCTATTTCAGGAATGGATAAAGGTGCAACAAACTCCACTTCTGTTCTAACTCGTGATACCCTCTTGGTGGCCCACTTACACATGAATAGTGGAACCTAAAACATATGGTAATCCAACAAGATTATCTCCTGGATAACTCCATAGTACACAACTATGTCCGCGATATGCTTAGTATCTCTGGCACTAGATCTACACATGCTAAAAGCTTCATATGTAACCCCACTGTTCTGAGTCTTACGCATTACATCCTCAGAGTGAAATCGGTGCCCATGATATACCCCTTATAAGTCTGAGCTATATGTCTTGGTCCAAAAGCCAACCATCTCAGTTTGGTTGAATGATCTTGGGAGTTACTAGGAATCTAATGACACAACCAAGAAAAGAAAATAAAGTTAGTATTATGTTTACTCACTCAGCAGATAAAAAGAATTTAAAAAGAGATTAAAAGAGATTAACAGCAAACCTTTTCTTTTACCCACTGTGAGAACCTGGCTGCATGAAATTTCCATAAAAGAGTCTCATTTCTTCTATATCGGATATCATTAGCTTGCAATTCTTCCAAATGCATGCTAACAATAACAAATATCAATAAGTTAGTTTTCTAGAAGTAACGTATCAAAATGAATGAATTAGTAAAAGCTGTAAGATGCGAGAAAGATGTAAACTTACTCTACATATGGATTCATCACTGCCATGTTCATTAGAACATATCGATGGGCTATGTCTCGTTCTTTCTCACTAAGAATAATTTGGCTAGCCTTCTGCAATGGTCGGCCTTCAAGAATGGATTCAGAGGACTCAACATCTTCATTACGGTTTATTGGTTCTTGAACCGGTATTGAATTATATAGGAACTCTAAGCAGAATGTAATACATTCACCAGCTAAATATCCTTCAGCCATACACGCTTCTGGCCTTGCATAGTTCTTTACACATGACTTTAGCGTTTTCATGTACCTATAGGTCAAGTATACAATATGTTAGTCAACTATTAGAGTACAGAACCAAGAGTCCAAGACCAAAGGTTAAGAAAAAATATTAGAGTACCTTTCAAAGGGATACATCCATCTGAAGTGTACAGGTCCACCTAAACGTACTTCCCTAGCTAGATGTATGGGTAGGTGGAACATTATATCGAAAAGAGATGGAGGAAAATACCTCTCTAGTTGGAACAATGTCTCTACATACTCAGCCCCCAATGATATTAGCTTCTGAGGGTCAAGAACTCCCTGACACAGTCTGTTAAAGAAACTGCACAATCTAGTCACTGCAATCCTAGGTCCATTTGGTAGCAAGCCTCGCAAAGCAACTGGTAGCAGGTTTTGCAGCAGCACATGATGATCGTGAGACTTCAATCCACCAATTATGGGAGGATCCACTGACACACAGTTGGCGATATTTGCACAATATCCATCAGGTCCTTTGAATAAACTTAGCCTCTTGCAAAATCTCTTTTTCTCTTCCTTTGACAGCCAACACGCAGCTGGAGGTAAGTATGTTCTCTTCCCTCTCATCTGAATGTGTAAGTTCCCTCGAATCCCCATATCTTCTAAATCTTTTCGTGCTTTCAAACCATCTTTGGACTTAGCAGTTTGAATCAAAATAGACAAGATAGCATCAGACACATTCTTCTCCACATGCATAACATCAATATTGTGACGACCGGCATATCCTAACACATAAGATAAAGACTAAATTAGAAATAAAATGAAAATATAATAGAATTTAAGTTAATTTATCGACAATTTAATAAATTACTTACCTTCCAGTAAGGTAAATCGAAGAGAATGGACCTTTTCTTCCACCTCAAATTGTCACTGTCTTCATCATACTCATTATCTGAAATCACATCATCTTCACACACAGCTCTTCGTTTTCTTTTGCTGTTTTTCTCTAAAGGCTTTCCAAACTCATTTCTGAAATCCTTAAGTATCTCAAAAATTTCTGCTCCACTTTGAATTCTATTTGCACTCCCTTCCTCCACAGTGTTGTCAAACCATTTCTTTCTTATTATGTAAGGATGTCCAGGTTTAAGCCTCTTTCTATTTCCAAAATACACATGCTTTCGACTAAATTTTAACCACCTAAAGGTGTATCCTTTCCACACACGTTGCAACGCTTGTTTCCCTTTCACTTTACACCCAACCACTGTCCCTAATGCTGGATAATCAGTGATACTCCACAGCAACATTGCTTTAAGAGTAAAATTCTCCTTCATAAATGAGTCGTAAACCAGAATACTTTCATTCCACAAATCATTTAGATCATCTATCAATGGTGCTAGATAGACGTCAATATTGTTGCTTACTGCAGTTGGGCCAGGGATCAATAAAGTGAGCATTATATTCTCTGCCTTCATACACTTTGTTGGATGCATGTTGTAGTTGACTAATAAAACTGGCCATGTGCTGTACTTGGTATTCTGGATCGAGAAAGGGTTCATCCCATCTGTTGAAAGTCCGAGGCGGAGGTTTCGTGGTTCACCATAGAACTCTAGCCATTTATTATTCACATTGGCCCAAGTAATTGAGTCCACCGGATGACACATAGTACCATCTGAACTAGCATTGTTTAAATGCCAGCGCACCTCTTCAGCCATCCTTTTGGATCTAAACATCCGCCTAAATCTGTCTTTGATTGGAAAATATCTTAGTACTTTAGCTGGAATCCCTTTCTTTTCCTCACCAGTATGTTTATCCCTTTCCCATCTTGAAACACTACATCTTGGACAACTTTCCATATCCACGTATTACTTCCGGTACATAATGCAATCGTTCTTGCATGCATGAATCATATCATATCCAAAACCAAACATCTTCAAGAATCTCTTCATCGCATCTGTCGATCTGGGGAGAACATTATCTGTAGAAAGCATGTCAGCTACTAATGTCAATAGCTGATCAAAATAATTCTCTGACATCCCACTCTTCACTTTAATTCGGTAAAGCCCCATAATCGCAGACACCTTGGTGTAATTGGGACAACTGGAGTATAGTGGAGTTTCAGCATCTTGTAGCTTTTTCCTAAACTCATATTCCTCTTTACTATCAACCTCATCTGCCTGATCTGCATTGTGGCTCTGGGGCTGTGTATTGTCTTCACCATCAAAGAAAGCTGTTCTAATCAAGTCATAAGCTTCAAATGCAGAGCTCGGATCATCAAATGGCTTATCAGTCCTTATATCCCCATGCAGACTCCAACATGAATTCCTCTTGTATTTATAATCCATATCACTAATCACTAGATGATCCAACACTATATCTATCGGTTGATGAGACAAATTGCGGCAATCTATGCAGGGACACACCATGTCACTACGATTACGCAATCTCATTGATGATGCGTGTATAAAATTAGTTACCCCTCTCTGATAATCAAGGCTAGCCCTGTGAGTAAAAAAAATAACAAACAAATCCATACCCAATATCACTTTTCAATCGTACTTGTCCATGTTACAACAACACCAAAGCTCCACGACCAAGTATACATACATATAAGATAATAACTTTCAAAGATCAGACAAACAAATATGTAAATCAGACACTCAAATTAAATACCAATCAAAAACACAGAAGAGAACAAGAAAGGAGTGAATGAAAAAGTATATATATGAAAAGTAATTACTCACCAGCCAAATTTATTAAAGAAATCGATCAAGTTCTGAACCCCAAAGCTCCCTGCAAAATACAAAGCATCGATTAACTCTGAAAAAATTGGAAGCGTCGATTATGCTTATATCTACCATTAATCGCTTAAACTTGGAGACGCAATCAACCCTAAATCGATTACACTTACATAAACAATAGATCGATAACACAAATTCAAACTAAAACCCTACCCTAAATTTCACATATCTTTAACAAACTCGAACCTTGAAACTTGCCTGCAAAACAGAAAAATAAACTCGATTCAATACAAAACCCAAAATCCATGTCTATGCATATCGATTAACAAACATCTAACCTTCCAATATCAGCTTCGTTCTAGAGCAACTGACGAGAATCGATCCGGAAGCAACGAAAACGAGAAATCCATGCTACAGCGTCAGATTAGGGTTAGGAAAAGTGAAAATTCGAGAGCGAGAGTGATTTTTTGAGAGGAGAGAAGTGAGATTTTGAGCTGAACAATGACATGCAACAATGTCGAGAGTGAGTTTGTCTCTGTGAGAGTGAGTTTTCAAGAGGAGAGAAGAGATTTGTTTTGCCTTAAGGAAAAATTAAGAGCCAAATTTTTTTTTTAATCTATTTTCCTATATTATTTTTTTTTTCCAGAGGCGGGCACTTAATTTGGTTTACGCGCCCGACAATAACATAGCGATTTAATTTTACTCCTGCTATTGTATCACCAAATATTTTGCCGCGTATCAATTTTTTAATCTGCCCAACACATTGATAGCGTTTACAAAAAAACAAACGCTATGTCAACCATAGCATAAACACTTGAAACGCTATCTTCTTCTGCTATGAATACTCAATATTCTTGTAGTGTGATTTGTCTTATTATGACACATGTGATCCAGTTTTGAGGTCAAAACCTCTTTAAGAGGGAGGGAATGATGAGGACATCGACCCTAGCAATGACTTGAGCCTAATGCCAACGGTCCTAGAAGGTCCCATGACCCGTTCAAAGGCCAAGCAACTCAAGAGCTTGGAGATGCCATACAAGCCTTCATCAACTCCCTAGGACCAGATGAGCCATTGAAAAATTTTGAAGTTGTGCAAAAAGATTGGATCGACCGATCCAACCCAACGATCGATCGATCCGAACGTACCGGGCAAAATCCAAACGAGGATCCAAATGAGGGCAACGGCCGGCACGGGCACAATCCAAACGGGGTAGACGACCGGATCGGTTGACATTCAAACGATGATATCGACCAGATCGTGCAACATCCAAACGGGGGAATATCGGGGGAACATGACCTAAAACGATCGATCGATCCAGTCACCCGACCGATTGATCCAAAAGTACTAGAAACAATGCTGAACTGNTGAAGTTGTGCAAAAAGATTGGATCGACCGATCCAACCCAACGATCGATCGATCTGAACGTACCAGGCAAAATCCAAACGAGGATCCAAATGAGGGCAACGGCCGGCACGGGCACAATCCAAACGGGGTAGACGACCGGATCGGTTGACATTCAAACGATGATATCGACCAGATCGTGCAACATCCAAACGGGGGAATATCGGGGGAACATGACCTAAAACGATCGATCGATCCAGTCACCCGACCGATTGATCCAAAAGTACTAGAAACAATGCTGAACTGAGGGACGATCCAAATGACCTAAGCTCCACTGAGGGAGGTAAGATTCATCGTCCAAGTGCTTATTTTAAGACTAACAGTCTCGGCACTTTGCCATTTGAAAAAGAGTTAGCCCAAGCCATGTTACTCGGAGCCTCCACCGTAGCCGAGAAGGAGCTTGCCGAGGACTTCAACAAACTGACCTTAAGCAGGACATCTCCTGATGATCCCAAAGGTATGAACAATCTATTGGCAGGTCTAGGAGCTCAAGAAACCAAGAATGGGTCGAGGGAATCTCGTGTTGTTTCAAGAACAAGTTATCGACCCGAGAAGCACCAAAAGAGACAAGAAGAAGAGACGGAACCTGAGGGATTTGAAGAGCTTGAAGATGAAGATTGTTCTGACTTTGAAGATACTTTGGAAGACTTCTCCAACAAGCTACAAGTCCAGAACGCACCAGAACCAGACACGTCCCCAAAGGCTCTTCATGCATCGTCTCGGGCCTCTACGCATCAATGTAAGTTATTTACATCATGTACTGTCTTTGCAGGTGATTCAAGCATCAACAACAGCTAAGGACTTCATCAAAACGACCTTAAGTCGAGAGGTTTAGTTCGTGGCCATTCTTTCCTTTTTTAGATTAAGTGAAACGATGCACTTTTGTTTTAGATTAATGTTTTTGTGTTTTGTTTTCTTTGTGTCATTTTGAGTCTTGTGTTTTGCCTTTTTATTTTGACCTAAGGGTCTCCAGCTGACGAGCCACTTTATAAGGTTCCCCTACAGCTTTGTATTCTTTACATTTGACTTATCAATAAAGCGCCGCATTCTTCACGAGTTTTCTTGAGAGAAGCGATTTCTCTTGTCTTGCTCTAGCTTGTTTGTACGATTCAATCACGCTTGAGCCTTACACCGTATCAGAGACTCATCACACCTCTGTGTCGTGTACTCATTCCATCAGCATTCCCCTTTCATTCGATCTCACACGAGAGAAGCGACCGCCATCGTGTCCGATCATTCCACCTTCGACCATCAACCGGCTAAAGGAGAGGGCGAACGCCTATCTTTAGCTCCACGTCTATCCCGGTATAAGCACTCACCACCGAGTCTTATATCAAACACATATTTATCAAACATCCTTAAGACTCAACATAACAATTCATTTTAATAATATTCTTTCTCTTACTTACTAACATTTAAGTATCACAACTATGCCTAACATTCACATTACTCATCGCAAAACAATATGAATCAAACAATGTGTATTGTAACATACATAAATAAAGGCAACACACTTTTCCATACATATATTTGCATCATGTATCACTTAATTAAAACATAATTTATGATCTAACACTCTCCAAATTCTGAATAATTAAGTAACACATTCTCTTTGGAAAATATGATTTTGCCTCTGCTTATTATTGGTCTGTGTACTGTTCACCGTTGATTTGAGCAATACTGTACATGGGTACAACTTGAAAGTCAACGCTTGTACATTACACTAAGTGTTACTTATTTTTCCAGATTTTTTAAAGTTCTAGTACACAAACAATGTTTTTATTAAGTGACCGTACACGCAAGAACCTCATTTTCCATAACAACAAATACTTTGATTAGACCTTCTAGTAGTCCTAATGATCAGCAGAGTCATGTAACTGTTGTGGAAGAAAAATATGATGAACTTACACAAGTTTCATCTGCAACGGTTAACATGTTGATTCGCCAACATACTACATAAAACTTATTTGGGCTTACAAAAATAATTGGAGTTTTTGTAATTATAAAAATAACCTGTTAAGGAGATCAAGCCGCTAATCTCAAACTTAGAAGCAAGGAACGATCTAGTAAGCTCAGCTTCCTTGAAAGAGAGAGTCGATTCCATGTGACAACATTTTACGATCTCTAATTCGATCTCTCGCGTCACCTGAATGTTCGATTCGATTTCCAAATTGACCTTGACGAACCAATCACGTTCAAAACTAATGTTAAGAAATCTAACCAGAGAAGAGGAAGAAGACATGATCAAGCATGTCCTTGTAAAGGGAAATTTGGCATAGAATAACTTATTTCCGGCGTGTCGTTCCAGCCTCCTGTAAGAAATGATTTAATGGTCCTTATGGGCATAAATGGTCCCAATAATCATGTCCATGGCTTCTAAAGCTTACGTTGTTACTTTTGGCCAAGAAAGAAGAACAAACAAAATCGTAAGATTCAATACGCATGATATAAAACATAAACGAATATTAATCTTTTTCACACAATCACAAATGCTCAGATTAAAAACATTAAACAAACAGAAACGTGAACATTTACGTCTAAACCAAAGACGCAAATACAAAACAGGAAAATAAATCAGTACACAAACAAACAACAACTTTAGTTATGTTTGGGCGTCAAGATCGCCGCAAACTTATTTGAAACACAAACATAAAAATGCAAATAAAAACCAAATATGTTGCCAAGTTCTTCCTAGAAAAACCTTAAGCAAACATCACACAACAATTCTGAATAAACTGGTGGAGTTGAACACCGTTGCAATAGTGTTTTAAATCTTCCCATATCTGCTCTTCCATGTCTAGAGAAGGGCGGCATGTGTAAACCGCTATTGTCCTATGCCAAGATTGAGAAGACGAAGGTCCAATCACCAAAAGCCTATCTCCGAGTGACTTAAACGCAACTCCCCAACCTAAGGCGGCATTTTCTCTCACAGGCACAACACCAAGTTTCTTCCAAGCGTTTGTCTTTATATCA
Source organism: Eutrema heterophyllum (assembly GCA_002933915.1). Taxonomy (NCBI): domain Eukaryota; kingdom Viridiplantae; phylum Streptophyta; class Magnoliopsida; order Brassicales; family Brassicaceae; genus Eutrema; species Eutrema heterophyllum. The sequence goes on from PKMM01019481.1 coordinate 391,620, forward strand.
TAAACACGAAGCTCGTCGTTCAAAGATGTTTCCAACGAGTAGAGATTGTCGTAGACCACCACAATGAGGGGAGGCGATTGGGAAGACGTGAACGTCATGTCTTTGAGCATGTTCGGTATCAGATCCCAAGAATTTGTTACCTCATCGTATCTTTCTCCACAAGTTAGGTATTCATCATTCTCATCTCGGCCACCAAGGACGTAAAACTTGCCGCGCAAGAAACACCCAGAACTGAATTTCCTTCGCTTATGCATTCCATGAATCACATTCCACATTTTGGTATAAGCATTGTACTTCTCCGATGTGTTCACAACCTCGTTGATCCCTTCTCCGATGATGCAAAAAAAGAATCGGTTCCACGGTGTGGTCATTGCAGGACCTTTGAACCACTAATGCCTCTCTAGCTCATATCGCCACACCGCAATGCCCACCACAGTGCCTTCCACCTCCCTCCCGATGACTATTAATTGGGTACCCGCACTAATCGTTTCCTTATCGCTAAAGAAGAAGCAATCACCGTCAGAAGGAATTTCTGGAAGTTTCCAAAAATTCTGAAAATCTTTATCAAACATTGTCCAACAAGTTTTACCACCCGAATGCATAAACATGTATGGTTTAACAAGCCCGCGTTCTCGTCTCACCCTAAAAATATCACCGCTCTTTAACAATTGCAAAACCCGTTTGTTGAGAAACTGCAGTTTCCAGTATTCAAAGAATGGAACCCGGGCAAAGATCTCGACTTGGAGCTCATAATAAAGCAGAGGAGCAAAAGATTTCTTTTCAATTTCTCCTTTTTCTTCTCCTTCTGAATTGAAACAAGGTTCTGCATTCAAGTCCGGAATGTGGGGCTTGGTGCCAACAATCAGAAGCTTCCTTGCCTTAGATTGGCTCAAGCTTGCTCCAATTGTAGGAGTTTGGTCATTTGCTAACATGAACATTTCTCGGTTAATTTTTGCTTTGGTGTTTGTCATCCCTTTATGTAAATTCTCCAAACCACAAAAAATTATTCGAATCAATCAACATTCAGTTTATTTGCAAAAATATAATATAACATTTTTAATACAAAATCCTAATTTTAAACAATTTCAAAAGTTCAAATCGTGTTGTAAGGAAATAACAAAAATTGCATTTGCGATCATACAAAAATATTTGTGACTAATATTTTCTATTATAATAGCAATTGCGATCATAGAAAAATAAGACTTCATTAAAATCTCCCAGAGTGACCCAAGGCATCAACACTTGCTGCAGAGATAGTCGGATGTTGCAGAGCTCAGACCAAAGTAAGCGTCTCTTGGCTATGAAGTTTAAAGCGTAAACAAAAGTACACAAGAACCGTGCCCCTGACTTAAGCACCGTAATTGTACATGTAATTTGTTGAAAACTCTTGAAAATCGGCGTGATCTCCACTTCTTAGACCAGTCAATCCATATACGACCCAATCTATGGCAGTCGTAGTTCGTAAAGAATGACCAACTTGGCATGGTGAAATCCATTATAGGCTTTGATAGGTCTTCCCGTACTCTTGTTTCAATAAAACACCCAAAAGAAGGCTTCACAGCTTGTGTCCATCTACGAGCTACGTCATGTTTGCGAGGTTTATTGAATCCCCGCGTGTTCCAAGCAAAAAAGACCTTCATAACTTCCGAGAGGATAGATGGTAATTGCTCTACTATGACTATAGACCTATCTCTTGCTGCAACATGATCTACAAGGTTATTTCTAAAATCCTGGCAAATCGATTGAAGCGTATTCTTCCAGATTTAATAGAGCCAAATCACAGTGCTTTTATCAAAGGTCGTCTACTTTTGGAAAATGTTTTGCTGGCATCAGAGCTTGTGAAGATATACCATAAGGACTCTATATCTCAGCGCAGTGCTATAAAATTTGCTATCTCGTAAGCATTTGATACGGTGCAATGGTCTTTCATCGTAGAGATTTCAGAGCACTGAATTTCCCCGAAATATTCATCAATTGGGTTTATATCTGCATGTCGACGGCCTCCTTCTCGGTGGTAGTAAATGGGGAGATGGAAGGTTTTTTTTGGCAGCAAACGAGGTATTCGACAAGGGTGCTCTCTATCACCATATATTTTTGTTATGGCCCAAAACGTGCTCTCTCGAATGCTAAATCGAGCCTCGGAAAATGGAAAGATCGGTCATCATCCTAGGTGCAAACAGGTAAGCGCGACACATTTAAGTTTTGCTGACGATATTATGGTATTCACTGATGGTTCTTCATCTGCCTTGCGAGAGACATTTGCAGTCTTTGAAAATTTCTCGCAAATATCGGGACTTCGCATCAACGCCGCGAAATTGACTTTGTTTGTTGGAGGTCGTGATAAACATGACATCCTAGCCACCGCTGCGCAGCTCAAAATTCCAGTAGGCTCTCTTCCCATAAGGTACCTGGGACTTCCGTTGACTACAAAGAAAATGAAAAAACACGATTATGCGCCGCTAGGAGACAAGATAAGATCGCTGCTACTATCTTGGACTAACAAGCAACTATCTTATGCGGGACGGCTTCAGCTTATCGCCTCGGTTATAATGAGTATCGCTAATTTCTGGTGCTTTGTTTTCCGCCTTCCACCTAGCTGTTTTGACGAAATCGAGAGTTTGTGTGGAGCTTTTCTTTGGTCTGGCAATCCGAACACTTCGACGGAGGCAAAAATCTCCTGGGAATCAGTGTGCACACCGAAAGCAGAGGGTGGCCTTGGCATTCGTCGTTTACGTGATGTCTCTCGTGTTTTCTCTTTGAGTTTGATTTGGAGACTATTCTTGCTTTCGGGTTCCCTCTGGGTGGCTTGGACAAAGCGAAACCTAATGAAAAACAACTGTCTTTGGACATCTCCTGACACCACCATCGGATCTTGGATTTGGAGGAAACTCCTAAAATTGCGTGACTACGCCTCACCATTTCTTAAGGGAGTGATTCGCAATGGTGAATCAATTTCTTTTTGGTATGAGACTTGGATAGAACATGGGCAATTAATCGATATCATGGGGAAGACAGATCCTCGAATTCTGGGCATTCCAATTATGGCAATGGTAAAACAAGCGGTGGGAAGACAAGGATGCATGGAAGCTAAGGCAACATAGAACTCCTCGATTTGATTCTCTCATCGACCACATCAGGGCTCAGCCACTGCCCAGCGATGAAAAGGGACACGATTACTATCTTTGGCGACACGACACGAGAATTTTTAAAGAACAGTTCTTGGCTTACCATACGTGGAACCAAGTAAGAGCACATCTACACGTGGTACCATGGTGGAAACTAGTATGGTTTTAATCAGGGAATCCCGCGATGTCGATTTATTATTTGGTTGGCTATGCACAATCGGCTAACAACAGGTGAGCAAATGCGTAAATGGGGAGTGACACAGCCGTGTGTTCTTTGTGGGGAACCGGATGAAACACGCAACCATCTGTTCTTTGGCTGCCCATACTCGTTCACAGTGTGGTCTGATATTGTGCGAGACTAACGAGACAAAGCCAAGACCCAGATTGGGAGGACACGATTCATTATATGATCTCTCAGCGGGGTGATCTTCACAAACAGATTCTTCTCCGACTTTGCTTCAAAGTAACAATTTACTACATTTGGAGAGAACGAAACTCGAGAATTCATCGCACTTCATACACCTCAACTCATCAGCTTGTGTGACCTATTGAGAATCTCATTCGTAATAGGATCAAATCGCTAAACTAATCCACAAACCCACGCCTTCACGAAATTCTCCAAAGATGCTTCAAAGTCTACCCTAGATGAATTGTTTACTGGCTATTTTTATATCTAGTTTACTGTTGGCTTTTGCTGTTTAGTAGTGTGTGATCTTTGTGCTCCTTTCTGTGGTAGTTCTTCTGGGATACCACAAGTTTTTATTTTTGCCATGAACTCTCTGTACATATGTTTTTTCTTTCGATTGGATGAATAAATTTAACATTTCATCAAAAAAAAAAATATATATATCAAACCTCAGAAATGAATGACAAAATCAGTTTAGGAGGCCAAAAATCTAATGATGATGCAAGGATCTTGGATCCTTCTCAAGATCGTGTACGAGTTACTCGAGTGCATTTTCACCTAATTTCCTTGTCACCTATGTTTGATCTCCCGACAAGGTTATCCCGAGGCGCAGGCGTGGCGTAGACTTCATACTACCTCTGACGGTTTATGCGGTGCCGAGTGTTCCGAGCGCATTTTCACCTAATTTCCTTGTCACCTGTGTTTGATCTCCCGACAAGGTTATCCCGAGGCGCAGGCGTGGCGTAGACTTCATACTACCTCTGACGGTTTATGCGGTGCCGAGTGTTCCGAGCGCCCATGCTTTTGTCTTCCCCATGAACAGTGATCAGTCGATTTCATCTGTAATATGCGCCAAAATTGGTCAGTTTGGGCTTAGTACGAGAGTCAGTTTATTTCAAAGTATTGATGGAGAGAAATTTAAACATAATTTCGCGCCTATTGAGCTTTTATTTTACCTTTCCCGATAAACTTTTAAGGGATATCAGGTTATTCCTACCTTCACGGGTATTGCTACCCAGTTTTCTATGGTTTCACCTTCACGGGCATTGCTGCTCGTTTTATGTTAAAGTAATCAGGGAGTAGACATGTTCCTGCTGAATCACTCATCTCCCTGCTACCGCACTCTCCAGATTACGTGGCACGTTTTGGGACCACTCATCTCCTTACTTCCCACTCTTGCTACTTATGAATGGTTCTGGGAGAAGGTGGTTGCACATAGTATGTCCTAACCTGCCCTATGGTTCGACCAGCTAGCCTTGTAACTGTACCCCCTATAAGTGGTGCGCTCTTAGGATAAGTGGTCGTCTATTTGACAACACCGTATTTTTACCCGTTTTACTATCTATTTTAGAACACTTTAATAAGTGTTTCACTTGGTTTTCTAAGTTTTTATCATGATTTTTCGCATATTTGTAGTTTCAAAACTCTTTTCAGGTTACTTAGGCAAAAACATTGCAAATTAGAGAAAAACCAGATTTTCGGCTTATAGTCAAACCGTCAGAAGTTCAACTGCCAAAGAGGATCTTCTCACCGTCCGATCCATCCCAATTTTGGAGATATTTAAGAAGGACCAGCTACCTTTCCATTCCAAGTGATTTAAGGACGATCCAACGGTTCAATCGAAAGTTACATCAAGAGAAAGACGTCCTAGTTCACCTCGGGCAGAAGCCCTCCACCTGCGGCCAAGAGGCAGTGCACCGTGGCTGGAAGAGCTCGACCCGCGGCCAAAGGGTGTTTCGCCGCGCCTGGAAGCCATGGACCCGCGGTCGAGGCAGTTTCGTTCCGTAAGCCCAATTTGCAAGCACGTTCGATTTCCGTCAACTTAAAACCTTAAAGACGACCTAAGCAAGAGTTGAAGACCTATAAATATGTGTTTACAGACACATTTTCGTGAGCCCTAGATTGTGACCTTTTTGTGCTTTCTTTAGTTTATTTTTTGCATTACATTTCTTAAGCTTTTTGTTCTTTACTTTCGAGATTGGTGAATAGGTTCTCACCGGACTTAGTTCTTAAAATCGTGAGGCTCCTTCACCAATCTCCTGCAAATTATTTAATCATGATTTTCGTTTCACCTATGTGTGAGTAGTTTTATTGTTAGGTTTAAAGGGATTATCAAAGGGGAATTCTATGTTTGATAAGGATTTCACATGGTAAAACCCTAGCCGATTTCTAGAGTTCTTTCTTATGGATCGTTGTTAATGCGTGAATCTAGCGTCATGAACTAGAGGCTGATTCTAGGTGTTTAGAACTACCAAAAGTGTTGAATCTAAATGCCCGAAAAGTTCATCCATAAGAACGAGCCGCATCGTAAGATTTCGAAAGTATACTTACAGAGTGTCGTGAACATATGAACTAGTGCGAACATCACGATCTTCCGCGCGGCTAGAGACGAAACCTAATGGTCGAGTGTTTAGGTTGTTGGTGTGTAGGATGTACGAAAGTAGGCTACGCCGTTTATTCTGTTCTGTTCGTGGAGTTGAAATCTAGAAACAGTTACTAAGAGGTTAGGGGCCGTGATTGAATCGAGCATCCCCTAAGATATCCATGTCGACCCAACACCGTTTTAGAATAGTTTACAAATCGTTTTTCTTAGTTTAGATTAGCCATCGATTTTCTTAGATATTAGTTTAGCCATCGATTTTCTTAGTCTAGGTTTACAAGAAATTTTCCGTTTTTCGTTCTTTACAATTTTGTTACCAAAAACCGTATAAATTTTTATTCTCGTTCTAGACTTCCTTGTTATTCTTTGTCTAAGGTTTCATAGAATAGCTCTCTCTCCATGTTGATTGATACATAAAGTACTACATCGCACATGTGCACTTGCAGAACTTTTTAGGTTTATAAATTTAAAACCTGAAAGTCTCTGAGAACAATCTGACCGCATCAAGTTTTTGGCGCCGTTTCCCGGGGAGACAATTGCTACTCGTTCTGTCACACCATAGAGGTTAGTAAATCGACTCTAGAATAAGCTTTTTCTTTTTAATTTTTCTTTTTGTTTTTTTCTGTTTCAGGTTTTGAAACATGGACTCGCCTCTAGAGTGAGATTGCTACTACGAGCAGGGTTTCTACGACCCATCTTGTGCTCACTACTCTCACGATTCACACTCCAACTGTGACTCGTCCTACATGGATTGGATACCGGCACCGACCATCTACTCTCAAGGACGCTACGAGCATCCTTACTACCGAGATGAGCCTTTTGCGTCTCCCTTTGTCAACTCGCGACAAAACTCATACCGTCTTCCTCATCAAATCTTGAACCAGCACGATGAGAGCTTGGAACTTAGCGCTCGCTTGGAGCGACTCGAAGCAACGATCAACAAAACCATCGACTCCCAAGCCAAATTCGGAACCGCCTTAAACGAGAAGATAGACTCGATGTCCGTCGAATTCAACAAGAAGTTTGATGATCTTACTGCCCACGTCAAAGTCCTTGAAGAACATACCCTTAAAGACGGTACAACACTCAACGAGAGGATGGAACTCGTTGAAGAAGAACAAGGAAAACAAAAGTTCGATATCTGGAAAGCTAATGATGGGGTACGTACTTTGAACTACAAGCTAGACGACTTGGATAACTCCATCAACGACAACAGTAACACCACCTACAACTACACCCTCGAGCTGTGGGAAGGAGTAGGAGAAGTTAAAGACAAGACGAAAGAACTCGATCTTACACTAGATCGACTCATTTATGCTATTGATGAAGTAGAAGAGAAAGTGGAGAAACTTTCTAAAGATCATGAGGAGCATGATACAACACTTGATGTTCATGTTCTTGACCTAGAAGAGAAGCCAAACGACTTCCCAGAACCAGAAAACACCTAAAGAGATGAAGAAGACGACGAACTGAACAAATCCCCACAGATTTCCTTCATCGCGATCGCGACCATCCCTGCCGCGGCCAAACTTCCATTCGCCGCGAGTGCAACCACCGACCCGCGGCCGAGCTGCATTCCGCCGCGCCTTTGTCCCCTCCACACGCGGTCAGCTCCTGCTCATCTCTCCTTGGACCTCTTGTGTCTTGTACACCCTCATACGAGCAAACTACCTTCTCCATAGATACTCAAGCTTCAGATGAGTCCTCAAGAAACATGGAACCAGATTCATATGCACCTTGCAAGGTGATTCAAGCTCATGAAAAAGCCATATCCTCTTCATCAACAACACTTCAAAGGAGCCCACCAAGGAGGATCTACATGCCTTATATGCCCTACTCGGCCTTTGAACCGACGCCTCCTGCAAGTCCATTACCCGAGGAGCCAAAGACACAAAGCATCACCCGAGAGAGATTGATCGAGTTCAACTACTTTGTGAGGTCAATCCCGATGCACATTTCTTTCGAAGAAGTTTGGGAAAGAGGTCGTATACAAGAATTCTTCCGCTACAGCAGAGAGAGCAAGAAAAAGATTCACACCTACTTCAGAAGAGCAACGCATTCATCAACGCCTTATGTCGCCTCTTACGCTATCTGAATCTTCCATCCCGAGAAGTACCGATGGTACCCGAACAAGATAAGCCGAGAGAAGCTAGAAGAATTCAACAACGTGGTTCGCGGTCTACCTCGAGGTACCACTTGTGCTAGAGCTTGTATGGACCACATGATTGGTCATTTCTTTTGTGAAAGCAAAGAGTCCATCACGGAGATAGAAGATCTCTTCGACAATGCTATGAAAGGACAACCGGTTCGGACTCTCCATAAGATTGAAGAAAAAGGTCAGTTCCTTATCTCTTGTAGCATCCGTGGAGTTGAGTTTAAAGACGTTCTTTGTGACTCCGGAGTTTGCCTAAGCAGAGTTGAGTTTAAAGACGTTCTTTGTGACTCCGGAGTTTGCCTAAGCATCATGTCAAAATCGACTGCTAAACGCCTCGGTATCAAGCACGTTAATCCAACTAAGACGAAACTCAGCATGGCCGATGAGACTTGTGCTACACAAAAAGGAATTGCCCGAGACATGCCCGTGAGGATTGGGGATTGCATAGCTCATGTCAATTTCTACATTGTCCAAACAACGAAGGGCGATGCAACATCGATAATCATATGATGGCCGTTCTTGTCAACCGTTGGAGCCATCATGGATTGGCCAAATCGACGTCTTTCATTTGTTAACATAGACAAGAATGTGTTCTACACTACTGTACCACTCAAGAAAGGAGGAGAAAAACGCTTTAACCCGATGAATCCCGATCCCAATCCCGACTCACTATGGAGCTTGTGAACTTGGAAAGATTGTTTACCACATGTTGAATTTGCATACAATCATTCAGTTCATTCGGCTACAAAGTTTTCTCCATTTCAAATTGTTTATGGCTTTAACCCGTTATCTCCTTTGGATCTAATCCTATTGCCTTTGAGTGAAAGAATTAGCATGGATGGGAAAAAGAAAGTTGACCTTGTCAAGCAGATCTATGAGAAAGCCCGGATAAACATTGAAGAGAAAACCAAGCAGTATGCAAGGAAAGCCAACAAAGGAAGACGCAAATTGGTCTTTAGCGTGGGCGATAAAGTGTGGCTTCACTTAAGGAAAGAACATGGTTCCCGGACGAAAGAAAATCGAAACTTATGCCAAGAATTGATGGGCCGTTCAAGATAATAAAGCGGATCGGCGACAATGCTTACCAACTTGATCTTCAAGGTAAGTATAATGTGAATTCAATCTTTAACGTTTCTGATTTAGCTCCCTTTGTGGCAGATGATCCAGATTTGAGGTCAAATCCTTTTCAAAAGGAGGGGGATGATGCGATCATGGACAACACTAAGGAGCATGAGCTTGAACCGGAGCTTGTAGCTGAGCTAGAACCCGAGGAGAGTTCACTTATAGCCGAGGATCCCTTAGTTGTTCCCGTTGGTTCCATGACTCGGGCTAAAACAACTAAACTCAAAGAAGAAATTGGAGGTTACATCACTTGGATTAAAGAAGATCACTTGGGCTGGATTGAAAAAGATGTATCTCACCACTTTGGTTGTGATACAAGCCCAAGAAGACCACTAAATGGGTATGTGACCCATTTGCACTCTTTTCTCTTTCTTTGGTTTTTTCCCAATGGGTTTTCCAAAGGAAGAATTTTAATGAGACAATGGGTCACATTCTACCAAGCCCAACATCATTTTCGTCCATGATAGTTGAAGGGATGTTTTGACTAAGAAGTTCAAGGGACATTCAACCATAAAGGTCAAACGGGCATTCAAACTTAGTCTTTAAGTTTGGTATTTGCCTATTTTCGATGTTGCCTTGTTTTTCCCACATTTCCCTTCTATATAAACCCTTGTACGATTTTCATTTCATAATTCAATAAAATCGTTTTCTTCTTTTCTTGAGAGCTTTTCTCATTTGTTCCTTGTGAACTTTCGATTACTTGGTGGGTTTTGCCCAAGTCGTCTTTTGGTATATCAAGTGTTCTTCATCACACTTGACGTCGCCATTCACTTACGCGAGTTGGTAGATTCGTCATAAGTGAGTTTTGGGATTAAGGTTTCATATACCTTAAGATCTTGCTTCGCGAGTTTATTAATCAAGGTTCCCCTGCCTTGTTCTTTGAATCGTCTTACGTAAGTTTTGGGCCTAGGGTTTCATATACTTTAGAATCTTTGCTTCACAATCCCAAGGAGTCGAGGATTATCCAATACACCGCCCTTAGAGTGCCGCATCGTTGGGTTCTTCCGTAGAATCGCTTCAAGTGGTATCAGAGCCCCACTCTTGAGGATCCGGTAATATCTATCCATCTTCTCATCTCTTCATATTCTAAATGATCATCTTTTCTATCCGTTCATCTTCTTTCTTTTCTATATTTTATCTATTGTAATTTTCGTAACCAGTACAAAAAAAAGAGAAATCGTTAATAAAAAAAAAAAAAAAAAACGAAAACAAAATAAAATAGAAGTCTAGTTGTTTCATCTTTAAGTCTTTTCTTTCTATCTTTCAATCCTCAAAATAGTTGATTTATCGTTTGGTTGCTTGTGAAATTCGCATCGAGTTAGTTCTATAGGAACCCTTGAGAATCGCTATTGTGTGAGGACCTTTTGAGAGTGAAACACTTGTGAGAACATCTTTTGCTATTAACGTGTTTGTTTTTTTTGCAAGGAAAAATGTCTAGTGACGGATCGGACACCCACTTTCGAGAAGGAGAACAACAACCGGCCGAGCCTAATATGCAAACCGCGATGGTAGAACTGACTCAGATGATGGGAGTGATCAACCAACGGTTGCAAGTAATTGAGGCTGGGCAATCGAGACAGCTTAGGCCATAAGGAAATGAGGTGGTTACCCATGATGAACCGGTTAGGAGAAGAAGAGGACGACCGCAACAAGGACATAATGAGGAGAACAACTATTACGGCCAAGAAAAACACTCATCTAGTGGAAGTCAACGGAGACCTAGACGTGATGGAGGTCGAAATAATGATGACCTTGGAGGTCTCAAGATGAGAATCCTACCATTCTATGGAAAGAATGATCCCGATGCTTTCTTCGAGTGAGAAAAGAAGATCGAATTAGTTTTCGACTGTCAAAACTATTCGGACCACAAGAAAGTAAGGTTAGCCGCCACTGAATTTCATGACTATGCTATAAATTAGTGGAATCAATTGGTGACTAATAGGAGACGCAATGGAGAACGCACCATTGAGACATGGGACGAGATGACCATGATTTTGAGGAGGCGATTTGTTCCTAGTCACTACATTCGCGAGTTACATCAGAAATTGAGGCGCCTATCTCAAGGGAGAAAAAACGTGGAGGACTATTACCAAGAGATGGAATCTCTTATGCTGAAAGCCGACGTTGATGAACCCGGAGATGCAACGATGGCGAGATTTTTTAGTGGCCTGAACCGAGATGTTCAAGATAGGCTTGAGATGCAAACCTATGCGACCATTGAGGAGATGTTGCATAAGGCGATCTTGGTTGAGCAACAACTCAAAAGGAAGGGCGTTTCACGCCAACAACTTGGTTCTAGTTCGAGGTCTAGCTACTACAAGGAGGAAAAGCCAAGCTTTAGACCTAAACCAGATTCGAAACCAACGGTGGAGACTAAGCCGTCTACTATCGGTCATAACTTCAAAGGTAAAACGGAGAACTCCCACATGAGAAACCGAGATATTGAATGCTATAGGTGCCATGGGAAGGGACATTTTGCCAACATATGTCCAAACCAAAGAGCGATGATACTCAAGAAAAATGGCGAGATAGAAACCGAAGAGGAAGTATCAGATTCTACGCCATCGCTAGAGGATCATGAGGAGTATGTGGCTAGAGGCGACCTATTAGTTACAAGGAGAGAACTAGTAGTGCAAGAAAAGGGTAAAGAGGAGGAGCAATGTGAGAATTGGTTTCACACAAGGTGTTTGGTGAATGGAAAGGTATGTAGCCTCATCATTGATGGAGGAAGTTGCACCAATGTGGCAAGCACGACCATGGTGGAGAAACTGAAGCTCCAAACGCAGAGACACCCCCGACCCTATTCCCTCCGATGGTTGAACGACCAAAACTTGAAAGTGAACAAGCAGGTTAAGTTTTCTTTATCTTGTGGGAAATATGAAGACGAAGTATTATGCGATGTGTTACTCATGGAAGCAGGACACATTCTCTTGGGAAGGCCGGGTGATGTCAAAAAGGCATTATTTTCATATCAACCAATGCTCTTATTTATTTACAAGGAAACTCTTATGAGTTTTACTGATCTTGAGCCGGAACTTCCGAGCAGAATTGTTTCCCTTTTGCAGGATTTTGAAGACGTATTCCCCGAAAAAAGCCCTTGTGGTTTACCACCAATCCGAGGAATAGAACATCAAATCGACTTTGTTCCCGGATCATCGCTTCCAAACCGTCCCGCCTATCGGACAAATCATGTGGAAACAAAGGAGTTACAAAGGCAAGTTGGCGAGCTCATGGATAAAGGACATATCCGAGAGAGCATGAGCCCGTGTGCGGTACCAGTTCTGCTTGTGCCAAAGAAAGACGGTAGTTGGCGCATGTGTGTTGATTGTCGAGCAATCAACAACATCACGGTAAAGTATCGCCACCCTATCCCTCGTTTAGATGATATGCTTGATGAGTTGCATGGATCTTGTGTGTTTTCCAAGATAGATCTTAAGAGCGGATATCACCAAATTCGCATGAAAGAGGGTGATGAATGAAAAACCGCATTTAAAACTAAGCATGGTTTGTATGAATGGCTTGTGATGCCTTTTGGGTTAATAAACGTGCCTAGTACTTTTATGAGGTTGATGAATCATGTCTTATGAGCATTGATAGGCATCTTTGTTGTTGTTTACTTTGATGATATCTTAGTTTATAGCAAAAATTTAGATGATCATGTAGGGCATTTGAAATCCGTTTTAGATGTTCTAAGGAAAGAAGCTCTTTGCCAACTTGAAGAAATGCACTTTTTGCACAGATAATATTTTTTTCCTAGGCTTTGTTGTGAGTGTACATGGAATTAAGGTTGACGAGGAAAAGGTGAAGGCAATCCATGAGTGGCCTAGTCCAAAGATGGTTGGAGAAGTCCGAAGTTTCCATGGACTTGCCGGCTTCTATCGACATTTTGTGAAGGATTTTAGCACCTTAGCCGCCCCACTCACTGAACTGATCAAAAAGGATGTCGGATTTAGATGGGCCGAAGCTTAAGAAGAAGCTTTCCAATCCTTAAAAGAGAAGCTTACTAATGCACCCCTTTTAGCTTTGCCGAACTTTCTTAAAACTTTTGAAATCGAGTGCGATGCTTCTGGTGTAGGTATTGGAGCTGTTTTGATTCAAGACAAAAGACCCATTGCTTATTTCAGTGAGAAGCTTGGAGGAGCTACTCTGAACTACCCGACCTACGACAAAGAATAATACGCTTTGGCTCGAGCTTTGCAAACATGGCAACACTACTTGTGGCCGAAGGAGTTTGTGATTCACACCGACCACGAGTCACTCAAGCATTTGAAAGGCCAACAGAAACTCAACAAAAGGCATCTCGGTGGGTTGAGTTCATAGAAACATTTCTTTATGTCATCAAATACAAGCAAGGTAAGGAAAATGTTGTTGCAGATGCGTTATCCCGAAGGTACGTCTTCCTCTCTACTTTGGAAGGTAAGTTGTTAGGCTTTGAACAACTTAAGAATCTGTATGAGACCGATATTGAGTTTGGAGAGATGTACAAAGCTTGGGGAAAATTCGCTTCTGGTCGATACTATAGACATGACGGATTTCTCTTCTTTGAAAACCGTTTGTGTGTACCTAATTGCTCTCTTCGAGATTTGTTTGTTAGGGAAGCTCATGAAGGAGGCTTGATGGGCATTTTGGAGTTACCAAGACACTTCAAGTGATGCAAGATCAGTTTCATTGGCCGCACATAAAGAGGGACGTGGAACAAATTTGTGAAAGGTGTGTCACGTGCAAGCAAGCCAAATCCAAGGTTCATCCCCACAGTTTATATACCCCTTTACCCATTCCTACTCATCCGTGGAATGATATTTCTATGGATTTCGTTCTTGGTTTGCCTAGGACTAGAACCGAAAGGGACTCTATCTTCGTTGTGGTAGATAGATTTTCGAAAATGGCACATTTCATTGCATGTCACAAGACTGACGATGCATCGCATATAGCTGATTTATTCTTCAAAGGCATAGTTCGTTTGCATGGGATGCCTAGAACTATCGTTTCGAATAGGGACACAAAAGTTCTGAGTTACTTTTGGAAGACCCTTTGGTCTAAGTTAGGTACTAAGTTGTTGTTTTCAACCACTTGTCACCCTCAAACCGACGGTCAAACGAAAGTAGTTAATCAAACTTTGTCCACTCTTTTGCGTGCTTTAATAAAAAAAAGGAACTTGCGAACTTGGGAAGATTGTTTACCACATGTTGAATTTGCATACAATCATTCAGTTCATTCGGCTACAAAGTTTTCTCCATTTCAAATTGTTTATGGCTTTAACCCGTTATCTCCTTTGGATCTAATCCCATTGTTTTTTAGTGAAAGAATTAGCATGGATGGGAAAAAGAAAGCTGACCTTGTCAAGCAGATCCATGAGAAAGCCTGGATAAACATTGAAGAGAAAACCAAGCAGTATGCAAGGAAAGCCAACAAAGGAAGACGCAAATTGGTCTTTAGCGTGGGCGATAAAGTGTGGCTTCACTTAAGGAAAGAACATGGTTCCCGGACGAAAGAAAATCGAAACTTATGCCAAGAATTGATGGGCCGTTCAAGATAATAAAGCGGATCGGCGACAATGCTTACCAACTTGATCTTCAAGGTAAGTATAATGTGAATTCAAGATTTAACGTTTCTGATTAAGCTCCCTTTGTGGCAGATGATCCACATTTGAGGTCAAATCATTTTCAAGAAGAAGAGGGGGATGATTCGATCATGGACATCGCTAAGGAGCATGAGTTTGAACCGGAGCTTGCAGCTGAGCTAGAGCCCGAGGAGAGTTCACTTATAGCCGAGGATCCCTTAGTTGTTCCTATTGGTTCCATGACCCGGGCTATAACAACGAAACTCAAAGAAGCAATTGGAGGTTACCTCACTTGGAGTAAAGAAAATCACTTGGGCCGGATTGAAGAAGATGTATCTCACACCACTTTGGTTGTGATACAAGCCCAAGAAGATCACTAAATGGGTATGTGACCCATTTGCACTCTTTTTCCTTTTCTTTGGTTTTGTCTCAATGGGTTTTCCAAATGAAGGTTTTTAATGAGACAATGGGCCACATTCTACCAAGCCCAACATCATTTTCGTCCATGATAGTTGAAGTGACGTTTTGACTAAGAAGTTCAAGGGACATTCAACCATAGAAGTCAAACGGGCATTCAAACTTAGTCTTTAAGTTTGGTCTTTGCCTATTTTTGATGTTGCCTTCTTTTTCCTACATTTCCATTCTATATAAACCCTTGAACGATTTTCATTTCATAATTCAATCAAAATCGTTTTCTTCTTTTCTTGAGAGCTTTTCTCATTTGTTCCTTGTGAACTTTCGATTACTTGGTGGGTTTACCCAAGTCGTCTTTCAGTATATCAAGTGTTCTTCATCACACTTGACGTCGCCATTTACTTACGCGAGTTGGTATATTCGTCATAAGTGATTTTTGGG
The DNA here is from genome assembly GCA_002933915.1 of Eutrema heterophyllum. Classification (NCBI taxonomy): domain Eukaryota; kingdom Viridiplantae; phylum Streptophyta; class Magnoliopsida; order Brassicales; family Brassicaceae; genus Eutrema; species Eutrema heterophyllum. Next base: position 407,223 of record PKMM01019481.1, read on the forward strand.
ATTAAGGTTTCATATACCTTAAGATCTTGCTCCGCGAGTTTATTAATCAAGGTTCCCCCGCCTTGTTCTTTGAATAGTATTAAGTAAGTTTTGGGCCTAGGGTTTCATATACCTTAGAATCTTTGCTTCACGATCCCTAGGAGTCGAGGATTATCCAATATACCGCCCTTAGAGTGCCGCATCGTTGGGTTCTTCCGTAGAATCGCATCAAGATCGAAGAAGACTTGTCGTAAGACACTGTGCTTCTACGACTTAAGCTCATCTCGCTACCAACGTCGAGCTAAACGACTTTAAACAAAAGCGCTCAATGGGAGGCAACCCATTTTAGGTACATTTTTATTTTTAGTTTTTCTTTCTTTTTCTATTAACGTTTTCTTTTTCTTAGTTTCAGCTTTCTAAAAAATCATAAAACCCAAAAAAATAAATAAAAAAACCGAAAAGACAAAAAGATGGAGACACGGTTCGAAGCTGCTCGGTCCAGCCCGAACCGGAAGGAAGGACTTGACCGAAAAAGAGGATCGACCGCGGGTGCAACACCTCGACCCGTGGCGAACCAGCATTTGGATGTGGTCGCACTCAACCGACACGCGTCGAGCATGCCATTGGCCGCGGCTGCAAGCCTTCGACCCGCGGCTAGCCCCCTGGCGATCCCGATCGATTTGCTTCGATCCCCGATCGATCCCAAACCATTCCCAACCATCCCCACATCCCATTTCCATCACCACAACATCATTTTCCACCCCCATCCACCACCATTCCATTCCCAAATCCATTCCCCAACACCTCCATGTAAGTTTTCTTTTTCCCTTAAACTTTGTCAATTATTACATACATCTATTTCTCGTCCTTGCTCGATTTATTTCACACTGGGAACAGTGTGATCTAAGTCTGGGGGAGGATTCCATCCCTTATTAACCACCCTTTTCTTTCATGAGTCTTTGCATTTTGCATTTTTTGAAGCTTTCTTTAAAATTTTCTAAGTTTTTCAATAAAGTAGGAATACGTTTAGAGGGAATGATGAAAGAAATCCAACGACAACCGACCAATGTGCTTCTACGCTATTTCCTAGTAACATGCTCTTTTGTAATTTGGTTATAGACTAGGCGGTAGCTAGAGTTTTTGTTAATGCGAAATCCCCAGAGGAGTTTAGACCGTAGAGATTCTTTAGGATGGAATATACTTGGTCTATTATACTTAGACTTTAATTTGACTTAATTTTCTCATCAAAGGTTTATGCAAAGATAACGAATCATACATTCATGACGTTCTTTTACCTTTTACCACTCTTTGTCGTACATGAATGGCCAGCTTATCTTTAGTTGGTACCCACCTGAAACTTAACCATTGTTCAAACCTCATGCAACTCTCTTTGTGTCTTATGTGTAGATATGTGCAAAAACGCCGGGGAGGGAGGAACGACACAGTTTTCAGTCACTAAAGACAAAGACAATACGCAATTGGTGGAGGTGAATTCAACAAAGACGAGAGCTTGGTTATGCCTTGGAAAACTCAAAAACATGGTAAATTTTTGTGCCCCTAAGACTCTATCCGAAAATAATCGAAAAGGAAATGAAACAAAAGCCTAAAAATAGTCTAGGTTTGTCGAAGTACTTATGAGGCATTCATGGTTCGTTTGTAAGAAGTTTGTCATTCTGAGCCCACATAAAAATTTAAGTCTGGGGGAATGACAGAAAACTTCTGTTTTTGGAGAAAGGAGGAAGTGCAACACTTTTACGCAAGAAAAAGTGACTGGAACCTGTGGTTATCAATAGGTCCTTCCTCTCTTGTTGTTTTGCATAATATCTCGCACCCTCCGGTGAGATTACGATAACCCGAAACACTCTTAACCTCACCTCTAAATGCCTTTAATACCTAGCATCGATTGTCTTGGTTTGATCATTTTGATGAGAAGTTCACGCCTATACTTAATGAATGTAGAGAGCTAGTTGACCTGATTTTGGATTTTGAAAGTTTATATTTCGTATGACGGATACCGTGGACTAGTGTTACGAAAACTTCTGGTGAGAATTTTCTAGGCTAGATTGCGATTGATGTAGTTCGATGGTCATGGTTTAGAAGGACGGTCTTCGAGATTTCTAGTTCCCAATGATTTTTGTTTGATCTTTCCAAGCTTTGGTTTTGTTTTGTTTGATAACACCGTATTTTTACCCGTTTTACTATCTATTTTAGAACACTTTAATAAGTGGTTCACTTGGTTTTCTAAGTTTTTATCACGATTTTCGCATATTTGTAGTTTCAAGACTCTTTTCAGGTTATTTAGGCAAAAACATTGCAAATTGGAGAAAAACCAGATTTTTGGCTCAGAGTCAAACCGTCAGAAGTTCAACTGCCAAAGAGGATCTTCTCACCGTCTGATCCAGCCCAATTTTGGAGATATTCAAGAACGACCAGCTACCTTTCAGTTCCAAGTGATTTGAGGACGATCCAACGGTTCAATCAAAAGTTACATTAAGAGCAAGACGTCCCAGTTCACCTCAGGCAGAAGCCCTCCACTCGCGGCCAAAAGGCAGTGCACCGCGGCTGGAAGAGCTCGACCCGCGGCCAAAGGGTGTTTCGCCGCGCCTGGAAGCCATGGACCCGCGGTCGAGGCAGTTTCGTCCCGTAAGCCCAATTTGCAAGCTCGTTCGATTCTCGTCAACTTAAAACCCTAAAGACGACCTAAGCAAGAGTTGAAAACCTATAAATACTTGTTTACAGATACATTTTCGTGAGCCCTAGATTGTGACCTTTTTGTGCTTTCTTTAGTTTAGTTTTTGCATTACATTTCTTAAGCTTTTTGTTCTTTACTTTCGAGATTGGTGAAGAGGTTCTCACCGGACTTAGTTCTTAAATTGTGAGGCTCCTTCACCAATCTCCTGCAATTTATTTAATCATGATTTTCGTTTCACCTATGTGTGAGTAGTTTTATTGTTGGGTTTAAAGGGATTATCAAAGGGGAATTCTATGTTCGATAAGGATTTCACATGGTAAAACCCTAGCCGATTTCTAGAGCTCTTTCTTATGAATCGTTGTTAATGCGTGAGTCTAGAGGCTGATTCTAGGTGTTTAGAACCACCTAAAGTGCTGAATCTAAATGCCCGAAAAGTTCATCCATAAGAGTGTGTCGTGTTGTAAGATTTCAAAAGTATACTTACGGAGTGCCGTGAACATATGAACCAATGCGAACATCACGATCTTCCGCGCGGCCAAAGACGAAAGCTATTGGTCGAGTGTATAGGTTGTTGGTGTGTAGGATGTACGAAAGTAGGCGACGCCGTTTATTCTGTTCAGTTTGTGGAGTTGAAATCTAGAAACAATTAGTAAAAGCTTAGAGGCCGTGATTGAATCGAGCATCCCCTAAGATATCCCTGTCGACCTAACACCATTTTAGAATAGTTTACAAATTTTTTTTCTTAGTTTAGAATAGCCATTGATTTTCTTAGATATTAGTTTAGCCATTGATTTTCTTAATCTAGGTTTACAAGTAATTTTCCGTTTTTCGTTCTTTGCAATTTTGTTACCAAAAACCCTATAAATTTTATTCTCGTTCTAGACTTCTTGCTATTCTTTATCTAAGGTCTCATAGAACAGCTCTCCCTCCCTGTGGATCGATACCTAAAGTACTACATCGCACATGTGCACTTGCATAACTTTTTAGGTTTATAAATTTAAAACCTAAAAGTCTCGGAGAACAATCCGACCGCATCACGTGTCATCTCGTGATTCGTCTATCCTAAAAGAAATATTTATTCCCAAACAACATATATAGCCATGAAACCTTTCTTTTAAAAGAAAACTAATAACTCATATGCAAACGGAAATTGATCGAAAATTTATCCATCGTAAATATTTAGAGCTTCAAGAAAAAATTTACAATGTATTTTTTTCAAACAAACCCACAATCATAAATATCATAAGAAAAATCATTTGTTAATTATAAACTTAAACGCGAAAGGCATACATAAAAATAAAAATAAACAAAAATTTAAAAGATTTGATTTTAAATTTTTACATGTAACTTGCAAACAAAAAATTGATTTTGAAAGAATCAAAACCTTAGCCATTTCTTCTTCAAATAAAGCCGAGTCCACCTTAGAACACATGTCATTTAATATTCGCTACCATTTTCAAATTAAAGTTTTTCGTTTTGAATATGAAACAAAATGATCATGTTCAATACTAATTGACTAAGGAAAGACAGTAAAAGAAGAAGAATATGGATCAATGAATTCGGCTCATTCTTGCATCCAATTAAACAAGATATATGACGATTTACTCGTAAGACTTAATACATTGTCTAAGCAGTTAAGGATCAACACATATTTATATGGCATCCTTAAGAGTCAACATAACAATTCATTTTAATAATATTCTTTCTCTTACTTACTCACATTTAAGTATCACAACTTTGCCTAACATTCACATTACTCATCGTAAAACAATATGAATCAAACAATGTGTATTGCAACATACATAAATAAAGGCAACACTTTTTTCCATAACAACAAATACTTGGATTAGACCTTCTAGTCCAGTTCTCCCTGTGGTGCATTTATCGGTTGTCTGTTAAGTAAATGCTAGAATCTCATCCAATAATCCAACATACATTAATTTGTATATAGGAAAAATCATACCAAATACAACTGAGTACTAATCGCAAGTTTTCATTCACTTGTTAGGATAATTCAAATTTACAAGTATGTGCCTGCAAAACGAGCAAGAAAAAGAAAGGAATGTTGCATGAAGAACAAATAGAGAAGCATGAGGCAACAAATAAAGTAGTTACTAATGATCAACAGAGTCATGTAACTCATGTGGAAGAAAAATATGATGAACTTACACAAGTTTCATCTGCAACGATTAACATGTTGATTCACCAACATACTACATAAAACTTCTTTGGGCTTACAAAAATAATTGGAGTTCTTGTAATTATTAAAATAACCTGTTAAGGAGATCAAGCCGCTAATCTCAAAGTTAAAAGCAAGGAACGATCTAGTAAGCTCAGCTTCCTTGTAAGAAAGAGTCGATTCCATGTGACAACATTTTACGATCTCTGATTCGATCTCTCGCGTCACCTGAATGTTCGCTTTGATTTCCAAATTGACCTTGACGAACCGATCATGTTCAAAGCTAATAATAAGAAATCTAACAAGAGAAGACGAAGAAGACTTGATCAAGCATGTCCTTGTAAAGGGAGATTTGGCATAGAATCACTTATTTCCGGCATGTGGTTCCAGCCTCCGGTAAGAAATGATTTAATGGTCCTTATGGGCATAAATAGTCCCAATAATTATGTACATGTCTTCTAAAGCTTACGTTGTTACTTTTGGCCAAGAAATAAGAACACACAAAATTGTAAGATTCAATACGCATGATATAAAACATAAATGAATATTAATCTTTTTCACACAATCACAAACGCTAAGATTAAAAACATTAAACAAACAGAAACACGAACATTTATGTGTAAACCAAAGACGCAAATACAAAACAAGAAAATAAATCAGAACACAAACAAACAACATAAAACAAAACTTTCGTTATGTTTGGGCGTCAAGATCGCCGCAAACTTATTTGAAACACAAACATAAAAATACAAATAAAAACCAAATATGTTGTCAAGTTCTTCCTAGAAAAAACGTTAAGCAAACATCACGCAACAATTTTGAATAAACTGGTGGAGTTGAACACCGTTGCAATAGTGTTTTAAATCTTCCCATATCTGCTCTTCCATGTCTGGAGAAGGGCGGTATGTGTAAACCGCTATTGTCCTATGCCAAGATTGAGAAGACGAAGGTCCAATCACCAAAAGCCTATCTCCGAGCAACTTAAACACAACTCCCCAACCTAAGGCGGCATTTGCTCTCACAGGCAAAACACCAAGTTTCTTCCAAGCCTTTGCATTTATATCATAAATACGAAGCTCGTTCAAAGATATTTCCAAGTAGAGATTGTTGTCGACCACCGCAAGACTACTATTTTTTTCCTTTTACCTTTTAGGATTAGGAATAGATTATAAATTTTATTTTTATTGTTAATATTATGTGTTAAAATATAATTTTAAATTTACTAAACACATGTCAAAATATAATTGGAAATTTATTAAACATTTTTCAAAATCCGATCGATTAACTTGACACGTGTCACGATCATGCGAATTACTAACTTTAAAACATCTTGCTTTATAATAGGATATGATTATACAATCTCAGAATTGAAATATATTTTAATCTTTATTGACACCATCACATATATACTATATGATGGTGGTTAATGTTATAGATTGACTCATATACAACATGCTTACATTTTATAACATGTATATATAATAATCATTCACAAATAAGACTTCGACCAGGACCACCAAAAAAAATGAAAACCCCCCATTGATGATTATGATCAGACACTATATTGTAGCAAAATATGTTTGTCATAAAACGTGAAATTCGCTCAGGAGGTTTCGTAACATCACCTTCATCAATTATCTCAAGATTCCTGAAATAACTAGCCTTTTTATACCCCTCATCTCCGTAATGCCATATTCGTTGATGTGTGTTGTGAATCATCCCTATAATTTATTATTTCGCCTCCCCAATCAATGTCCGTCGCACCATTTTGTAGAAGATTGAATAATGAGGATGGCCAATTGTTGAACTTTTTATCTCTTCACTTTGTATTCACTCAGGTTTGATTTGTTTTCTCACGTTTAAAAGTTGATTTTCTTAACACTCATTCTCATTTTTTTTTTTTTCTCATACTCACTCATATATAGAAGTTTTTATTCCAACTGCTACTCATCACTTACCTTCACCATACTCCACCTTCGCTCTAACACTTAGACTCTAACAACTAATCTTAGGACCTTAGCTACTATCCTAGACTTAATCATCACATAAGTTACACACACATCTAATTATTTCTTCACTTGGGCCTAAGTAGACTCGCAGGCCCATTTGCTTCATTATAAGGTCATTAAGCCCACCTTATTTCTCTTGTGTTGAAAAGATTTCCCTGTTGACTTTCCTCTTCTTCTTTGATTCCTTCTTCTTTTATTTCTTCGATTACTTCAGCTTTTCATCAATCTTCATTACCATCTTTTGATTCTTGTCTTCTTTTTCTTTTGCAGACACAATCAAAGGATCAATGGTGTTACGTTGAGGAGAAATACCAGCCATAACCCATATTTGTGCTAGGCTAAATTCTCTTCGTGTTTATAACTGCTTTGGCTCCATGAAATTTGGCTTGAGGAGAACTCACTCTCACAATTGCATACTATATATGTACATAAAGATACATATAATAAATTACAAAAACATATATATATATATATATATATATAT